>SJOL01000876.1:4234-100800 GCA_004794785.1 Opisthorchis felineus | reverse complement strand
GTGGGGCCCTGAACGCTGGGCTGCAGCACCGAGAGGTAGTTCTTTTGGTGGCGCCCCTATGAGGCTCGTTTTCGCAGAGAACTGCACCTTGAAGCCAGCCAGTAGCTTTCTGATTTGCCGAATCTTGTGCTGCTTGCGTGGCTGCAGTCGCCTTTCTTTCGCTTTCGTGTAGACCCCCGAATTGCCCGCGATCAGCGTCGCCAACTGGGTGTGCGAGGGACTATCCGGTTCGTTGTGGTCAAGCTTGCGGCTTTGGCTGTTGGGGTCCTGGACGACGACTGAGTCCACAGTCGAAGAGCCCAATTCCGACGGAGTGTATCTGGAGATTTGCAGCTTCACATTCTCAGTGGTTTCAGGGTTCTTGTAGCATTCCCCGATGTAGCAGTCAAAGCATGTGGTTGATTTGTCGGTAGGCTTCGCCGCTTGTCCGCACGCTCAGAAGTTGTGGCTTGGGTCTTGGGACCACTGCTGATCCTTTGTTGTCTGTCACGGAAAGAAGCGCTGATAGCTCTACGTACTTTGGGCGCTGAGCATGCTGAAATTTTCGAGCTTTCCCCAAAGGCATTTAACCGTTGCTGCACACCGTTTTCAAACGCCACACAAACGTGTCCGTCGTGTCCCAATCATCACAATACCAGGTCTAACATCCTCTTCCACTTGAGGTTGACCAAATCGGTCCCTTTTGCCCATGAGGTCTCAAGAAAGCGTATGTAATCAACCAGAACGCTAATGACGCAGGTATACATCAAGTTACAAAATTATGGCCCTTGTCTAAGGGAATTTTTTTGGTTTAGGATTCGCTGCTCCTCTTTTAATAAACGCCAGCTGCTCATAGGCCAAAACATATTTCGATTCCAGTACGGTTTAAATAGTGACTGCCTATGACCATTAAAACAACTGGAAACTTTTACCCGACGTGGGTGTCAACAACGCTTGTTTAGAAAAATAGTAAAAAGTTGCCCTGCGGTAAACTTATCGGGGCATGTCATGCGAGAGTACGGTTCCAAAGATTAGAAAGGCGGCTTTTATGGAAACCTGGCATAAACGCTTCGGACAACGAGAAGCGGTGATCTGAAAACTCAATTCTGATGACCAGGATCTGAAGGGGCACATTTGGTTAATGGATCCGGGGTCGATGTTCGGCGTAGGGACAGTAAGGAGCGAACTCTTTATTGATATATTCAACATCGTCTGCTCATGATCAGTGCAAATCTTTAGTACAGAAGCTCGCAGCGAGCCACCTAGGGGCCACCAGCTTAAACATCGCCTTGAGCTCAGTTGAGTCATTTGGCTGTCGGTTACCGAAGAAAGGCTTAACTAAAGAATGTCGCTCCTTCCAGAGAGGGCGATGTGACTTCGATCATGCTTTCATTAGGATTAAGCGGACGAAGTCGGAAAATTACCGTTCGGCAACTTCAACGAGTTTCAGCAACTCACCAATATCCGACTGATCTTTACGGAAGGCTACTGCAAACGCACAACCATGCGGATGATGGAAGTTAGTTAAAGAACGAGAGTGGAAGAAGCTAAGCTCTAAGCATACAGAATCGTGCGCGGAGGCAGTCCACTCGCAAAAACCGACCGTCATGTCCACTTGGTGAATGGGTCGTTAGCCAGGTGCGGAACAAAAGAAGGCATGAAATGATTGGTCGGAATATGGACCACTCGGAATCGAGCACTTTTAACTCGGTGCTTCTCACCCCGTCCCGGGGATTCTGTTTGGACCTTGTGAGAAATTTGTGATAATTTAAATTGTATAAATACAGCTGTAGCAGTTTTTCATTGTCTCAACGAAAAGCTGTCTCAAGCTACCTTGTTTTATGTACGGTGGAACAGCAAGCCAAGGACCGAAACTGTTTCACCACTCAACAGAGTGTCCAAACCGTTCGATCCAACTAAATGACCAGTGGATATCGTCGCTCTTAGCAGAACTTGTTGCTGCCACTGTTGGTAATGTGAGGAGATTTTCGAGTCTTTAGTGCAGATTCTGTCCTGTAAGTTAACGCAGAGCCTCAAGGAATGAATTAAAAACGTCTTGATATACAACACGTGTTTCGCAAAACCCCCCAAAAAAACAAAGGGCGTTCTCTACAGACAAAAGCCACACCCTATTTTGCTTGATTGAATGGAACGGTAATTCATTCGCGAATTCCTCGTCTTGAGCGATGAGCTGATTACTTAACTCAGTTCGACTGGTCTCCTTCCAGGCAAACTCGAAGAACCCAATGAGCCTGGATGGGTCATCGACTCCAGCTTATCGTTAACAACTGAAAAGTCATTCCCACAACGCGAAAAGGCACCCGGCCTAGATATTCTGCACTACACTTATCAAAGAAGGCGGTTAAGTTTTGCACGACTCTGTGAACCGTCTATGCCTTTGAAGCGTTGCGAGGGTTCTGTGTGAGCATCAGCTCAATAATTGAGACAGGCCAAGTAGTTTTCGGTAAGCCTCCCTATTCGGCAATAGGCCGGCTGATCGCACTCCACCGATTGCGCTTGTCAGACTATGTACTTTGTAGGCCAGAGAGCTGTTTGCCTCGTAGAGCCATCTTTGTCCAGTCTTATATAGGACGGAGACGAACCAGAGACGTTCAGTCCATGACTTGGCAAGAGAGCATCAAAGCCCTCACTAGTTAATTCAGTCGTGTTTGTAATTGCCATCTCGAATGGAAACCTCGGACGATGCAATCCGTTGATTAGTGACCCAGACAGACACGGCTTTGCCACTCAGCCGAGGCGAGATGGCTCAGTGGTTAGAGTGCGAATTCACTGACCCGAAGGTCCGTAGCTCAAACCCAACCTCTGCATCTCGACTTCTCTTGTCTGGACTTGGGCAACCTGGTAATATCCCAGCCCTCGTGCTTGCTTCGGGTGGCATGGCAGCTAGGTACCGAAGGGGTGTTACAGCTGAACGATTATCTTATTATTATCTTTATCTTGCATCAAAGCTGTCGCCTTCACTGCGTAGCTCCCACTTCCTGCCCCACTAGACCAAGGATTGATTTGTTGTCAATGAATTGATTGGCCATCGCCTCCAGCACGTGACTCTCATTCCCTTAGTCTCCTTATCATGGATGCTGTAGCAGCTAGTACCACTGCATTTTTGTGCACGGTTTGTGAGCGTGAAAGCTGCTGAACTTAAGCCTCCATGAGTCGTCCGACAAACTTGTTACGGATATTTTGGAACAAATACAGGATACCTGTGCAATGGAGCGCATTTACCACGATCCCGATCTTCAAAAGTGGCGCAAGAACGTCATGCGAAGACCATCGTGACATCAGCTAGGTAGCCACAGCGTTTAGGGTGCTTTGTGAAATTATTTTGAGCAGGTTGACCGATTGCCGGGAGAGACAGATTCGTGGGGATCAGGCTGGGTTTCGTATTGCCGAGGAGGTGTCGACCGTATCTTTGCCTCAGGTAAGGTAAGAATGCCATTTCGGACGCTCTTCTTCGTTTTGATGTGTAGGCTGATTTTGACTGTGTAGATAGTTGGAAACTATGGTAGTGCTGGCCGAAGGTATCTTACCTGTTTGTAGCTTGTTAGGACACCATATTCGAACCCCTTTGGGCGCGTACGGGTGCACGGCAAGCTGTTGTTTGAGTTTGCCACGTCTGGTGATGTAAGACAAGGCCTCTCTCACCATTCTTTTTCAACTTCGTTATTAATGTACCGGTTGAAACCTTTCCATCTGTCTCTGAAGCTTCGATTTCGAAGTCCTCCCGGGGCATTCGCTCACAGACGTTGACTACGCGGGTGATATTGTCTTCCTTGGGTCAAATCCCTCAGAGATTCAAGTCATTTTAAATAACAAATAATTCTGCTGCCCGGTTTGGTGTGCGCTTCACACCTATATATGTAGGGGGGGGGGGCGAGATAGCTCAGTGGTTAGAGCGCAGATATACTGACCGGAAGGTCCATGGTTCGAACCCGACCTCTGCCTCTCGACTTCCCCTGTCTAGGCTTGGGTAACCTGGCAGTATCCCAGCCCTCGTGCTTGCTTCGGGTGGCATGGCAGCTAGGCACCGAAATGGTACACAGCTGAACGATTTTTTATTTATGACTATATGAAAATATTCGTTTAGCTGTAACACCTTTCCGGTGCCCAGCTGCCATGCCTCCCGAAGGAAGTACGAGGGCTGGGACACTACCAGATTGCCCAAACCTAGACAGGAGCAGTCGACCTGCAGAGGTTGGGTTTGAACCACGAACCTTCGGGTCAGTGAATTCGCGCTGTAACCATTGGGCCATCTCGAGCCCACACCCGCAAAGTGCTGCTTCCGGACTGGGCGGGACCAAACTCAGACATCGTGCTTGCAGACCGGCTAATCGGCGTTGTAGCTAAATCTGTCTACCTAGGCAGCTGTGTAAGTTTTGTTGGACCAGTTGGAGGCGGCTCTTCCCAACCTCTGACACCTATTGCTCCGGTATGACATCAGTTTATTTCTCAAAGGCGGAGTTTACACTGCGGCGTTGCTATTCATACGACCTTATGGATAAGAAACGTGACCTTTACGTGCAGGGGGCCTACGAAAGCTGTCAGTGTTTGATAATCGGTGTCTCTGAAGCATTAGCCGGGTCTGGTGGGAACATAGGATTAGCGATGCTGTGGTACGCCAGATCGTTTTGGGAAGAAGGAACTATCTCACGATGGATGCTTCGCTCATGCCTCATAGGTTGCGCTAGTTATGCTATGTACTTCGAATGCCAGAGGACTGCCTCGTGCCTCTTTTCGCACAGTTGGTGGCGCTCGTGTATCAAAGCCTTCAATGGAAGGCTGGCCTGATATTTCCCCAAACTAATCAATCATGCTATCGCCTCCAATGCTTGCCTATGTTTCCCACCCCTTACATCTTCCGTGACCGAGACTGTAGTAGCTGGAACAAACGTACCCTCGGTACATGGTTTGTAAATGATCGCATCAGTTGAACCGAAGGAAGCGCAGCTGTTCTCATCCGGTGTTCCTGTTAGTGATGATAATGTGCACGTCGATGAACATCTAGAGCTCAGGTTTGTAACGCACCTGGTGGTAGTCAGCTTTTGTGGGACAATTAACTAATTTCAAACGTAGTGGGTTTCTAATGTATCCATTCAACTATCAAACCTTCACTGTGCATTTCGAGTCGAACACAACAAGCGGATGTCAGCTTTCACTAAGTCTGAAAACAGATAGAGCTATGAGTGCACACGGGCTAAAGAAACGGAATACAAATGATGATGTCAGTCGTCGTCTCTTCTGCTTACTTTAACCTGTGAATCGTCGGCCTACACAGGGTAGTGAGATAACTTGTGAACTCGATCAAACACTTGTCATCGGCTACTGCCAAAGAAAGAGCGAAAATCAGGGATGTAATTCGAACTGTCTATCGACCTATGCCCTGCTCACAATACCCATCGGCTGTGCTTTATCGTCTATCCATCTTCATCTTCCTATCCGAACGGAAGTTTGCCAGGCCATTTTATACTTGGTGGACTACAAAGCCACCGATGAATTTGAGCTGCTACTTGAGATGTTGGGTGCCGGAGGAATTGTTGAGTCTCTTCGAAAATTTGACTTATGACCGCGCTTCATCTTCTTTGTTGAGGTCTCTGATCGCTCCTAGTTACAAGGCACGAATTACCCAAACCATCACGGGATTGGTAGTCCCGACGACAGTTATTCTTTGTAAACTTTCGCCACTTCATGGAATCGAAATCCGCGGAGAAAAAGCTGGTTTCTGCAGTGGACGCCGATCAGGTCCTTGTAGTCTGGCGAATCCTTGGACGCTGTCACATACAGACAAACGACAGTCGTCGTATTTTTCGTTGGTCGTACTGCTTTCGATTAAGTGGGCCGGACAGCCCGGGGAACCTAGGAAGACCTGAAGCTTTCACCTTGAGGTGGTGGTCGAACTTGCGTGCTGCAATGATCCCGCGGGCTACACTGGCTGGTTCCACAAGCTACAACAATGCCAGGAAGGCTAAAGCGGAGCAGTCAGACCAAGAGCAGTGAGACCTCATACTACGAGTAATCGTGCTACGGAACGGTCCGGGGATAAAGTTATGTTTTCCTCTGCGAGAGGAGTGTTAAGGCAATGAGGTGTTTCCCACAGACGAACAGCATGTCCAAGTACATGGAAGCAGCAATACTGCCTTCCCCCGAGGAAGGATTGATTAGAAGAGGTCGACCCCAAAAACCGCACACCGATCGCCCAACGGTTGCTCGTGTCCGCCAGGGCATTATTCAATACGGTCGAAATACTTTTGAAACCAAAGAGTCTGGTGCTGCTCCAAAGATACCTGCTATGCGCAGCCGCATCAGCAGTGAGACAGTAATGCCTTACTCCCTGCGCCCTCGGGTTAGGCTAACCCCCTGCAGCCGAGGTCAGTCTATTGAGTCATCGGCTCCGGGAAGGGTCCCCAAAGAAAACCCTACTGCCCGCTGCGGTTCAGACTTATGATTCAGAGTCCAGGGACAGGGTCCCCGAACAAAAATGGCTACATCCTCCTACTACTTTGTGGTTCAGACTTTTGAGTCAAAGGCTTAAGGTGGGATACCTCAACCAAGCCTCATTTGATTGTCACTTTTCTGACCGACGGGCCTTATGCACCCCGCGGCCTATTAACAATAAAACAAATAACCTTGCTAAATCCACGAGGTCCTTCCTACGTAGAAGCTTTTAACGTCCGTACTCTAAGTCCAATTGGCAAACAGGCAATGCTCGGTGAGATTTCATACATCTTTAAAATGATGTATGCTGTGCCTCCAAAACACACATACAAGACCCAAGCGTGGTTATGCATCTCAGAGGACCAAGGACGAACTCAGCTGTTTCACATTTCTCGCTCCGTGTGTCCGGTGATCCAGAAGCGATGACTCGTGGAGTATATGGCGTGGGAGTTGCACTCAGCATCAGAGCCGAACGCTCTTTGCTGGATTGGATCCCAGTGAACAGTCATCTTTGCGCCGTCCGGTTATCCAGCTTAATCAAGCTCAATGCCTTTCGACATAAAAATCGGTGCCTCTTTGTAGTGTCAGCGTATGCATCAACGGACTGCAGTTCTGACTCCGAGAAGGATACTTTCTATCGAGAGCTATCCGGTCTCATTCGTGGAGCAAGAAGCACTGACAATGTGATCCTTGAGGGTGATATGAATGCCCGAGTCGATCGTCTGAGCTCCTTGGAGTCACATTTGGGCGGTTGATTTGGAGTCGATGCTCGTCGTACACACAACGGAGGACGAGTTCTCCAGTTGTCTGCTGATCATGAGCTGTTTCTGGCCAGTACGAACTTTTAGCATAAACGTTTGAATCACGTAATCTGCCCCCCCAACTGCAAATCAACCATGGACCCACTTGGATCACGTGGCCATCAGCCACCGTTGGAGAGCCACAATTCAAGACTGTAGTTCCTTCTGGGGCACACCACTTGATTCCGACCACGCCATGGTGTGTGCACATCTTACAGTTCGTTTCCCTCCAGACGCTTTCATGTCAGCAAGAGGCATACCAATCCACCATCTTCGAACAGCACAGTATCGACCTGAACTAGCTCAACAACTCTCTACAGTAAACCAATACTGTACTGGTAGTGGGCACGTGAATGAAGCATGGCAAAATGTGAAAGGAGCTATGCTAGCCGTGTCCAGTGCTGTCTGTCCGACATCTCCGATACAATCAAATGACTACTAGATATCGTCGAGATCGCTATTCCTGATTGATGCCAGAAAATTCGTACGACCGGGCAACGAGTACTAAGGCATACTCAACTCCCTGAAACGCCAAATAGTGAAAAGCCTAAGGAAAGACCGAGAACTCTGGTGAACATCGAATGCTCGGGAGATGGAGAAGGTTTTTGCTACCGGAAACAGCCGTGCCCTATATCAACTGATGCGATCGATGACACTAGGACAGCAACGGTCAGTAAAACCATAAGTGAAAAAGCGGCTCATTAATTCACTTGCAAAAGCGTTGACTGGAAAGATGGGTCAAGCACTTCGAAGCACATTTTAGTTGGCTTCCTGAAGCGCAACCTCTGGAAATGGTGCGTACGGGCGAATGGAATGTAAGCCTTAATCGCCCGTCGAAAGAAGAAATAAAGTACGAAATACCCGTACTGAAACATGAGGAAGCACTAGGACCGGACGGTCTGTATTCAGCCCTCTTCGAAGAGGACGGATAATTCCTGGTGACCTATCTAACAAAGCTCATTAATACGACATGGAGTGAAGAGAAAGTGCCTGCAGAGTTGGGCATGTCGACAGTTATTCCCATCTTCAAAAAGAGCACGCGGACGCTGTGGCATCATCCTGGTATCTGTGGCGTCCAAGGTGCTCTCTGGTCTTGTCTTTCGAAGGTTGACAGGGAGAGACAGATCCGTGAAACCCAAGCTTGGTTCCGTCCTGCAAGAGGATGCGTCGACCACATTCTCACCGTCCAAAAGGTTCTGGAACAGTGACACTGCTTCCAGTGCTCAACAATGGTTTTCTTCCTTTGACTCTGTGGACCGTCAGGCACCATGGCCGTGTCTGTGGAGCAAATTTGTCTTCCCATAAATTTTTGACCCTCCTTAAGGTGCTGTACGCTAGCTCCCGTGGACGTATGAAGGTCCACGGGAAGCTCTCGCCTGAGTTCACTACATCAAGTGGTATCAGGCAGGGCTGTCCTTTTTCACCTTTCCTCTTCAACTTCGTCATTGATACGATTATAGAAGATTCACTGTCAGCTTCTAATGCCTGTGGGGTCAAAGTGCTCCCGAAGCGTCCGCTCACAGATATTGAGTGCGCAGACGACAGAAATCTTCTTGGATCTGATGCCGTGGTAGTGCAAACAATTTTATATGATTGAAATAATTCTGCCTCACGGTTTGGCGTATACTCCACACCTGCAAAGTGTAAAGTGCTACTGCAAGACTGGGTGGGCTCGAACCCTAACCTTATGCCTGCGGATGAGCCGATTGAGGTAGTAGACAAATTTGTCTACCTGGGCACGTGTACCAGTCCCATTGGTCTCGCGAAAGGTGATATTTCCATCCGGATTGGGAAGGCCAGAGCAGCTTTTATGAACCTGCATCACCTGTCTCGTAGGCGTGATATAAGCTTATCTGTCAAGGGTCGAGTTTACAATGCTGCGGTACGATCCATACTGTTATATGGGTCAGGAACCCTACCGCTGCTCGATCAGGACGTTAAAGACTTTCAGTGTTTGATCACTGGTGTCTTCTGAGCATTGCCCGAGTCTGGTGGGAACGCCGGGTCAGTAATGCTGAAGTACGTCGAGTGGTTTTCGGGAGAAATAACTCGCCCACGATAGATAAACTGATCACACTCCACAGGTTGCGCTGGCTTGGTCACGTGCTCCGTATGCCAGTCGATCGACTTCCTCGAAGGGCTCGTTTCGTACAGCCGCGCGACGGGTGGAAACTATCCACGGGAGGTCAAACAATGACTTGGCAGTGAAGTAAAAAAAGCCATTACCAGCGAACTCAGCTGCGCTGGTCATTGCCGTCTTCCTGGATGGATACCCAGAGACGGGACACCTTAATGGTTAGAGACATTGTCGGACATGACCCAGTCGCGCCCTCAATGGCGCTCGTGCACCCAAGTTATTGCCTTCAATGCATAGCTCCCATATTAATCTCCTCAATTAAAAGTCCACTGACAACCCTGTATTTACGCGTCAATTTTATCAGCTACCGCATCCAATGCGCAGCTATCTACCCCACCTCCAAAAATCATCGGAGAACGAAACTGGCAGCTTAAACCAATGTACGGCAAGTTCCCGGTTATTGCAGCTGATGGTAATGATGACGACAGTCATTCTTGGTCGTTGGCTTGTTCGCTGAGCTGGGCAATTTGATTGCAAACGTTTCATCACTAATCGAGGTGGCATCATCAGTGCGTTGTTAGGGAGCGTGGTAGTGTGTAGCGATGGGTTGGTGGTTATGCACCTGAGCTACCAATATAGTCCCTTATAGAAAAACAGTCATTCTTGTCTTCACAGAATGTACGCGTACACTGAAAACCACTGTAACTTAACTTGTTGACTCCGGTCCTATCATTCGAAGATTGAACACAGAGAAAGACATCCATGAAATCCCAACTGGGTTTCGTCCTGCACAAGGATGCATTGATCACACTTTCACCCTCCGGTAGATTCCGGATCCGTGGCGCTGTTTCCAGCAACCAGCTGTGGTGTTCTTTCTTGACTTGAGAGCTGCCTTTGACTCTGTGGACCATTCAGTCATTATGGCAGTGTCTGTGGAGCGAAAATGACTCCATAAATTCCCTATCATCCTATTAGCACTGTATACCAAATTCCGTGGATGCGTGGAGGTCTACGGGAAGCTCTCGCTTAAGTTCACTACATCAAACGGTGCCAAGCAAGGCTGTTCTCCTTCACCTTTCCCCTTCATTGATATGACCATGCAAGACTCCTGGCCTCTACTGCCTGTGGGATCGAGGTGTTCCCAGGGTGTTCGCTCACAGATATCGAGTACACAGACGTCACGGCTCTTATCGGACTTGGCACCATCGTAACGCAGGTGATATTAACTAATCCATATTGCTCATCAGGATTCCACACCCCCTTGTGCCTCTCTAAAACTTCATAATTAAAAGCTTGAGCTTGCTGGTAATTCGTGGCTTCAGAACCGGTTTTCGCAGGAGATAAAGGACTGTCTGTATAAAGTGACTGTAAAGGCAATCTTACTTTATTGTCACGAAGACTGACCTGAGGACTTTGGATGTCTTCAAACTTTATCATTGATGTCAAGCGTTGGCTACGAAATGGTGTTCAAACGGGCACGGAATCACTGAAAGAGCAGTTTGGACTTATCAGGCCAAGTTGCCATGTGTGTCCCAATGCCACCTACCAACGAATACTGTTTTACGTTCCAAACCATTGTTAGCGAAAGTTTCGCATGCGTCAGGCCTTTATGTGGCAATGTGAAGTAAAAGCTGCTGCAGTCACAGTGATTTCTGTGGGATTTTCGCCCTTACTTGGCTGGCGCCAGCGTAACCCCTCTTTCAGTTGGCTGAAATCCTACAGGCTATGCCAGGTTACTGATTCCAGTGGCACATATGCCGTCCCCTGCTCTCGGGCAAAATGTCGGTAGCTCAGGTTGTATAGATGCCTGGTATTATGTTCGTTTAGCTTGGAAATTTGGTTGGAAACTTTTAGTCACCCATTGAAGTGACATCAGTTCATAGTAGCACATAGCACAACCACCAACCCATCGCTATGCACCACTACGCTCCCCAATAACGCACTGATGATGTCACCTCGATTGGTGATGAAACGTTTGCAATCAAATTGCCCAGCTCAGCGAACAGGCCAACGACCATCAGTTCATAGTAGATTAGCGTTGTTTAGCGGTGAAGGCTGTCGCAGCGACGTACTACTAGGCAATGGCGCAACGCTAGTCTACGCACTGATCATGTCGTCTCGGCTGGCGACGAAATGTTTGCAGCCAAATTTCAAAGCTCAGTGGACAGAATACCAGTCGCGATGTAGTTTTATAGCTGAACTGCTTCGCCTATGTTCGTCTATGTTTTTGCGGTGGACTTACATTAGGTGAGGTTCGAAAAGAATGCTAGGTCAATCAAGCTGGTGGCGTCTTACTCGGACATGATGCTCAGATGTGTTCATGTCAGTGCTGTTGAGGAATATAGGCATCTTATTCTCGATCATTTTTCCTAGAGACATAGGGTTTCGTTGTACAATGGTTTTACTATGGTTTTCTTCCCTCATGGTTTTACGGCAGTTGTGTATTTGGGCAGGTGTGTATTTGGGCGTACCACTGTTAATGGTAAGTCAGAAGTCAAAATTGATATATTCAAACCGACTTTCTTTGACACTAAATTTAGCAGAACTATAACCAACAGCCTCATTTTTCGGCTTTGTTTTGTAGCATCTGTTTCATATACACAAGTCCCTACTTCATTAGTACCCATGCCCCTTTGTATTCTACGACGACCAGAAATCGTTCCATGTTCGTTCGCTTTTCTGCCTTGCAGCTGGCCATGCCTGTCATCCAGGCCACCCTTTCGTTCGTTGTCGAGATGCGGGAGTTTCACAACGTGGATCTTTACCACCGAGGGTAAGTATTTTTCTATTCCAAATATTGTTTTCTATGAATCTATCTTAGGTATTACCAAGTGCGCGCCTATTTCCGATCCGGAAGCCAGGCTCTGTCCACCCCAAACTCCGCTCAATCTAAGTCCATCAGTATAGCGGAAACTCCGTTGCGTTGGGATCGTTTGAGTTGCCGGGCACATGTCCCAGAGGCAGTGCACCCGAGTTACGTCGATCCTGGATCTCAAACTCCGACTTTCGTAACGGAGAAAATGTGCAGCAAGATTCTTCTAATAATGTATCGCGAGGAAACGGCAAAGCTATGTGATGTGTTTGAACAACGGCTCTTGCTTCAAGTCGATCCTGCGCGTTTGGAAGAATCGTTCATGAAGCATGAACTATTTCTCTGTGTTGAACTATGGTTCGCCGAAGAATCAGTAAACGAGTACGTCCCTTTCCAACGCAAAAGCCTACGGTCTAAGTTCGTTAATTTTGTCGGCCTTGCCGTCTACGCCAACCACTTATGATGATCTCACTTTGTCCGGCACGATTTGGCATCTGTTTCACAATCGTGAAATATGCGGTGCTGCTGGTGAGCATCCGTTTAGTGAAATATCTCCTCCAGATATTTAAGTTCGTTATCAGTGGCATCTTCCGTAAATGCTACCGCCCCATCATATAACCTTCTAACTAAACCCCTTTTGTAGCGCATCGGCAGAAGACTGGTTAGACGGATGTACTGATCGATTCAAGTGTGCTTTCGGTGAACGAGGTGTTCCATCGTCCCATTCAGTCAGTTGTATACTGCGAAAGTCAGTTTTGTCATTCACCTCGTGCTCAAGTGCTAACTTGATATTTGAATGAGTGGTGTTCACCTGCTGAAACACTATTTCTTGCATCGATCCTGTCACCACGAATGTATCATCTTCAAACCATCCTTCTCTCGAGAAGTTCGTTAGTCGTGAGCTGCCGCTAATTCCTGGCTGGACTTAAACAGTTCTTTTTTTTTGCTTTTCAGCGCACACTGGTTGTTTTTGTGGAATGTAATCTATCGTAATCTGTTATCGTTTATTCAACATCACCTTATTTGGCAGTTGAAAGCCACTAGTTGAGTCCTCCCTTAACTTTTTCCCGTAAATTACTGTTCTTCGCAGAGGAAGTTTCCCGAACTGGCCGACTGAAATCGGTATCTTGTGGGCGGTCGTTTCACTAGCTCGAACAACTTTGGTGTTTCCCCTGGCCTAGATAGCTGTCCGTTAGCAATGAACATGCACAAGGAGATTTACATCATGACTGTGGTCAACGTGGCCGGTCGCACTTACAGATTAGTTAGTAATAACAGGTGGTCAGTCTTGCTACACACCCAAGATTTCGTGTTGTTCTCGTGCTCCAATCTCAGCAAAATTTCAGACCGGAAACAATATCGCAGTGTCACTTACCCATCCAAACAATTTGTTCCAAGTTTTTCCTCGTTCATTTGCCAGAGCGTTTGTGGTCCAAGCCATGGAGAAGCTGCATGAACGCGAACTGCGAATTCATTTCACACCCACCAGAGGACTTCATCACCATTTCGATGTGTTTTTTGACTATTTTCATCTTTGCGCAGTCGAACTGGCCATTCACGGCGCTCTTACCAACATTTCGCCGAGTGTGATCAGGTGAGAATTATTATTACACTTTCCGGTTAGTTGATAACCTACTTACAGCAGGTTGCTCGAAGATTGTAAGCAACTGAACTCAGTCATATCAGTTCAATTTATACAACCAGCAGACGTGTGCTGTGAGACGCCTACATTACACGTGCCTTTTTGGGTTGCGAATTCTAGGCTCTGCTTTCAGATAAAATACACACTGAAAGAAGTCTGAACACCTACGTCACACGAAATCTCACGAAAATAATTGAGGCAGGCCCAAGTACAAGATAAACGAATAGCTTGAATCAATACTTTTGTGCGCATATTACTTGTTGATGTGCTGTGATTGAAGTTGCTCTACAGAAACTCGACACTTTCCGGTTTTTGCTGCCACGCACTATCCTAACGGTGTGAGGACATTTATGGGTGTGAGCTGTTTCTGATCCGATTGTAAGCTTCATACAGAAACATCAGTATGCTTGGCTGCCTCTAGTCACTGGAGCCAGAGGAGTTTTGCTTCAGACTGGGTCAAAAACCACGTCTAACCTTTCTGCTTTCTATGCCGTTTATCAGTTCTTTCGTTGTTGAATCGATGCGCACTTAAGTAGAATGGACCAATGCTCTTTCTAGCAAATCCTTGAACGTTCAAACTTCTTCCACGAACAATACATCGGCCACAATGCAGGGTAGTAGCAGTGACAAAGCAGTTGATTACCGTCTCTGAGGAAACTGACGTAGCCGACCTTGAGGATACAGCTTCTTAGCTAGGAACAGGAACCCGGTTTTTCTCAAAGTGATTTTGATCAGAGCACACATTCAAGCCGTCTATTTACCTTGGAACTGGGTTCGCCCTATCTTTTTTCATTAGCCCTAGTGTGACGTCCGATCATTACTTTGCCTTTCGCCTATACACGTATTACTCTGACTCACCTGTTTCCTCGCTGTTTTGGTAAAACGAAACTAGCCGTACCACACGAATGGCATGTTTGTCCATGTTTTCGAATGGAAGTGGAGAGCTCATGCTTGACAAGGTTTTATCCAGCCGTATTCGAACGTATTTTGTGTCACTTTAGTGGCTGCCAGACTGCTAATCCCCGGCGAAATGTTCTCAGATCCCAGAGTCGTTCAGTCAACGTTCAAACCCAGTCTTGCGCCAAATTGGTTAGATCCAGATTTGTTTTCACTTGCCATACCACTGATATCTTATGCGCTATTTGTGCCCGATAAGTGATGAGTCCATTACGACAGAGCTGTTCGTGCACCTTCCATGGCCTTGCACTTCCGGAAGGTGACTTCCTTTGAAGGTCAGTCACTAATCTGGACATATACTGACATCGGGTGTTTCTGACCTTTCGTATGACCTGACTAGAACGCGTTACACTCTATCAGTACTGCCGCTGTGTTTCCATACCTATTAGTTTACCACAAATGCTCTACTCACAGCACAACCCACGAGGGGGTCGTTGTCCTTTTTTCGACCTGGCGACGCCTCGATATAGATAGTTTACTGATTACTCCATTTTGTTATTTACTGAACCACTCCTCTTCTTCTTGCTTTACAGTCCACCGAAACCAGCACAGCGCGTCAGTTCGCTGCCACGGTCTGCCTCGATGCAGAATTTGGCCCAACAATCCTGGCATAGAATATTGTTCAGCGTGCGCAGCCACGTAAGTCTTAGTTTATCTCTCTCTTTTCCTCTTCTTTTGGCACATGTTTCTGTTATTGGAAATACAAACAGATGCCCTAAACAGCGGAAATCCCATCTAAAGGAGACCTGTAAACTATTATTAGCGAAATGAATACGACTGAACAAAATGTAGATAGTGCACAAACTATAGGCTTAGTATTTTCAGTGACGATTCTTTCCCTCTCACATATTTCCTCTTACTGACACAGCAAGTTAAAGCCTTCCAATGTCTCACACAATATTTGAAATTAATCTGTTGAGTTGCGAAGACCGCTGCAAATCACCAATGCCAGTAAAGATAGACTGTTCAAGCATAGAACACGTAATTTGGGCTTTTTACTATAGTCTCCACTATCTGGTCAGGAGCCTAATGGATCTGTTCCTTGCGTTGGTGTATGAGCTTACTCGCGAAGCATTGTCTTTTCTTTCCCCGTATCATCCGATGCTTACTCATTAGAAGGCTCTCTCTTATAAGTCGTTTTGACAACAACAACGTACTTGAAGGGCTTTGCTGAAATCTAACAGGTTTATTTGACCAATTTACTTGGATTACATATGCACTGCGGGCTCGCACCTTATTGGCCCAGAAACCTGGGATTCACCCTTCGCATATCCTGTTACGTGCCTCGTCAGTTAAATGAAATCCCGAAGTTTACATTGCTGCATTCACCATGTTTCTGTGGTAGAGATTTGAACATAGTTATACCTCGCCATAGCTGTATGGCGCACGCTAATTGTCCAGAGCTACGTCACTTCCCAACTTGAGGGAGGCTTGTGCATGGTCGCCAATCCATGCCCATAGGTTGCCGTCCAAAAATTTGAAATAGCACTACCGTTTTTTGGGTGACGCACACAGATATTTTATTGCTGTGATCATTCACGTATAATGGAAAAATACTCTGGTAGCCCGGGCCGGGACACTGTTTACAGGGTCCATCGTTCTTAAGCTAAAGTGTACTTGCTACTGACTCTGGCAGTTCCATTCTTGGAGTTACGACTCGTGGATTTTCTATTTCAGTACCACAGATATCGGCACACACGTCATAAATCCATGTATTGCACTCTGATCTACCTGCTTTATTTTTAAATGTTGGTTTATGGTTCGAAAGATGCAGGTATAAGCAGCACGAATCTCAACAGCACAGGGAACCCAAATTGCAGGTTAACGTGGAGATAGATCTGAACCGGGAAAATTTGGAAGACTGGCTGAGACTGTTTACCTTTTCTACACTAAGATCTAGAATGCAGAGGGTATAGTTCAGGCGGAGCACGCTAAGATGATCACGGGATATTTGATGGACAAACAATGGATAGCATATGGTGAACACGTGACAGCTCCTGCAAAATTGCGTTGGAAAATGCTTGGATGTCAAACGGAATGAATGCACTTTATCTGATCACTCAGACTGCGATGAATTAGCGTTCGCCTTGATGGCTGTGAATAGGTTAGTGCCATTCATAGCTACTCTGATAGTTCCGACTGCAATGGTTTACTCGCAATTCCATAAGCACTCACGAATGCACTATGCATTGTGTAATTGCGCATGCCACGTGTTAGCTGGCCTGGTCAACCTCTAGCTCAACTCTGGGGATGCTGGTATGTGGAGGAGATCCGTGGAACTCGAAAAATATCATTGAACTCTTTAAGTGTCAGTAGACAATAAACACATGTGGACCGGGACATCAGTATCGTGATCATAGCTTCCAAGGCGCTCTCTGGTATTATCCTGCGCAGGTTGATCCATGGTCGGGAGAATCAGATTGGCGAGGATCAAGCTTGGCTTCGTCCTGGTTTGGTTTGCACCAATCGTGTCTTCACTTTCCATCTAGTGCTGAAGGTGCGCGGTCAAGGTCGGTCGTTTTTCTTGATCTGAGAGCTGCTTTTGACTTGTTCAATGGCAATAAACTATGGCAGTGTCCAGCAATGAAAGGCACCCCTTCTAAATTCTTTTCTCTTATACAGTATGTCTTCTGAGTTCACCACCTCCACTGGTATCAGGCAATGGTACACTCTACCCCCCCGCCCCCCAATTCAACTTTGCAATCGATGTGGAGCTTGAGTCTTCTTTATCTGCTTCCGGCACCTTCGCTCACAGACATTGAGTGCATTGATGATAGTGTTCTCTTTGAATCAGGCACTTTATGAATGCAAACTACTCTAAATAACCTAAATAATTCTGCTGCATGGTTTGGCATGCCTCGTAGGGTCTTTTTCGCTCAGCCGTGTGTCAGGGGCGGTCAGTCAATGGCTTAGCAACGAAGCACGAAATCCTATATCAGTCAACTCAGTGGCGTTTATTAACTGCGCTCTCCCCGGATGGTAACTGCAGGACGAGGACAGGGCAGATGGTGAGATGGTTCGGTGGTTAGAGCGCGAATTTACTGACCGGAAGGTCCGTGGTTCGAATCCGATCTCTGCCTCTAGACTTTCCCTGGGCAACCTGGCAGTATCCCAGCCCTTGGGCTTCGTTCGGGTGGCATGACAGCTAGGCGCCGAAAGGGTGTTACAGCTGAACGATTTTTTTAGGACAGATGTATCTGTCATGCAACCAATGGAGATCTTGCATGAAGGCTACCGCCGTCACTGTACAGCTCTCTCATTCTTTGCCATACCATTTAACTGAAGTGGCTAGTCCATCGCCTCCAACGCGTGACCTTGATTCCCTTATTCTTATCATCAGCGGGTGAAACCACTGTACTTTGGTACAGTGTGTAGCTGGAAAGCTAACTGACCGACTGTTTGTGGAAGTACATCAGTGTCAAGGATTCATTGGTCAATACACTATCAAAAGGTCCGTCATCTCGGTATCTTGACTTGGTACTCAGTGGGACTGGAAGCTGTCCGTTCCGGTACATCCCGCATTTCACCTAGTTTTTTATTGAGGTAACGGCGATTGTAGTTGCTTATTCTGGACAACATGTCTCCGCACTGTGCACGATTGTGGAGTGTTGTGGCGAGTGCTGACTATCTTGGGATGAAGACCGTATGCCAAATATGCACAAATAATTGATATTGACAGACCTTCCAACCAGCATTCAACGGAAGTATATACTGAGTAACATTGTACGCTCAACGGGGTTCGTTTACTGGGACCGGCTTGTGCATGCTGCTGAACTGGCTTTATGGACGTCTGGATCGCAATCGTTTGCACTGTGACCATCGACGACTAGATTGGCACAGATAGTAATCCAATCTTGTTGCAGCAGCAGATTCGTGACGAAGAGTTTCGCCTGCTAATAAGGCCGTATGGGATCATGTCTTCAGTTAACCCTCACATCGACCACGCCAACTTCTACTCAGTTTTCGGCTAAAGATTCTCCTCTTCTGCCTTGGGAAGAACATGACCAAGCCGTTGCAGGTGACGTTGCTGGATACGTACGGCTAAGTGCGAATTTCGAAAAGACCGTTGTAGAAATGACCCATTGGAAACCCTGGTCCACCTTCTTTAGAACAATTCTAACACACCAGTCCTCGGAAACGTTTGCCTTCCGGATATTCTCGTACCGTGGTGAGGATGCTCATTGAATAACAACAGCCCGACCTGCTTCTTTGTTTACTGTCCCTTGTACGCCACAGTGTTCGTCATTTGGAGGAATGTTATTCTTGCTCTGTCGATACGGTTTGACCATCAAGATGAAGTATCAGCAGAGATATTTGAATGTGAGACTGTTTCTGTAGGTGCGCCTAATATCGTAACCGACGGAGAACGTGACGACTGCCTTTTCGGTGCTCGATACGTGGCTCACAGTTGTAAGACTTCGCCATACACCCGAACTCGGGTTCTGCAGAGGGTTCTGCAGAATTGATGGGCTTGGGTGGGGCTCCATGGAGCAATATAATATTTTGTAACGAGGCACAGACCGTCTTTGAGGCACGTGGTGGCAAGCTTACGGAATCTGAAGCGATATCTCTCTTTACGACGCAGAGTGGAGACCTCGTGTGCAAATTCTCAATGAAATCTAGAGCACTCGTGTTTGAGCCACATATGAGTAATACTGCCGCTAAGTTATGTTGAGGCGTCATGGCTATCTTTACTGACCATTTTGAGCAAGATGATGCCTCCATATCCGTTACGCGCTTTTTCGGAGAAAAGCAGTGAAGTTTAAGTGTCTCATATAGATGGTAATGTTCACCTGGAGATCTTGCCACGAAGATGCGGAATGTTGTATTCTACTGTATTGTTTAGAACAAGCACAGAATGAGGATGTGAATGAAACGGATGAGCATCATAAAATCAGCCACGCGCAGCTATTTCCATGTTATCAGTTATTTCGGTACGGTAGCGCTTTTTGATTTTTGTCTTGGTCGACGACATTCGGGTGAGCTGGGTGGCTGTGCTCTTGGCGCACGCTGTGACGTAGTACATACTTCCTGATGACTTGAGACGGCACCAAGTTACGCCCAGATCTTTTGTTGGACAGCGAATAATCGCTCTTTGAATTAATTGAATTGGTTCCATCGAGACCAAAGACTTTACGACTCTGGCGGATTAGTCGGTCGGACGAACCTGTGCGAGGTTTCCAATATCCTACTAGGGCTTCGGAATATTTGATTTGTCACAGCTGCCAGACGCTCGTAAAACTCTTCTGTAAGAATTGATGGACACAGTTGGGGTGTACACTCAGATAGCCGTGTTGGCAGACCTACCCTCCGGACCACCACGGCAAAACTAATGCTAGTAGTTGGTGGATGATTCGGATCCACCGTCGAACTTTTGAAGGATAGGCTATATCTACCCGGTGACTGCAGTGCCTGCATAGTTACAGATCGGCTTCCAACGTCCACAGACATTCCAACCTTCAGCAAAGCATAGTTTTGTAATGTATGTGGGCAAATTTCGTGCTTCGGTTATCGTAGTCACTGAGTTATCCGAAGCTGAGTCGTCCATCGGAGGAGCCGCAGTATGGGAGACTTAAGAGCATGTACTTGCACGCAGATGACACGAGTTTGTTGGGGACCTACGTCAAAACTCTACAGGATCCTCGGCTACTTGCGAATCGGAGGGATTTGCTATGAATGGTCGAACAGCGCGACCATCATGTCCCTTGGATTAGCAAAGTAATCCCACTCCCTTTTCCTATATCGCCGGTGTTGGTTCAGGTTTTCGCCGGTTTTTCGAGATCAGTTCAAATGCCCCAGACTTACAACAAATTTGCCACTTGAATTGGATAGGAATGTATTCGGAAACGCCACGGAAAGACAGTGATTAACTGATACCACTTGACAGCAGGTCTTTTGAGAGGGTTTCATTCAGCGCAAAACCGACTTTGTTTCCGACGGCATCCAAATCCTACCATCCTACCAAATCCTACCACGTTTTGGAGGCATGCATCCAATTAACGTAACACTCAAGCTAATCAACGAACCTCTACATTTCTGATTCTTGTGTATTCGTCCTTTCCTAAGCGCACAATTCTTCCCATAACTTGTTTTGTGTTTCTTGATCAATTGTTCAACCCAAGGTCATTCAGCTGTCTTGGGTCTCACCTGGGAAAATAGTTCCCTGACTTTCCTCCTTTCGGCACTTGCACTATTTGCCACAGCCTTCCCGATTCATTTGTGGTTCCCCTTTAGTTCCCCTTTCAAGCAGCTGTATTTGCATTTTGTGTGTGACCACCTGTACGTTTATTAGCGTGATCGATAACCCAGAAGATCTTAATTCTTGTGACTCACCAACATGGTCTTGTCCACAGGTGACAGCTGCTTCCGAGCACGAAATGTCCAAGTATGACACAGTGCCTGAACGGACAGTGTCGTTTCTCATCGAGTTTCTCTCCGTCCCATTGGTGTGGGTTTCCAGTAATGAATTCTGTACTGATCAATATCTTCCCAGTTCTGACATGCTCTATTTTTTACTGTGTGCCTGTATCAGGTAGGCATTCTCCAGGCGGGTTAACTAGGTAACCTGTGTTGTGTTAGCTTGCCTAGGGTGTTCATTTTTTGTCCAGCGCTGTATATTACTTTTATTCTGGCTGATATTTTCCGTTTGGTTTGCCTCTGTCTGGCAACTGTTTGTTTAGTTTGGTTGTATCATGAGTTACTGTGTGCTCAGTATGGTTGTGCATCTTTTTGGTAGAACTGGCCAGACAGAAATGCCTGTAAAGAAGTCTAACAGTACCAGAAATGAATTTAAAATAACTTGGTCGGATAACGGAAATGATAAGCTGAATGGCACTCTCGGTACCACGCTCCTCTTTAGCTGGATATGCACCACTGTGTACGGTGAAGTGAATCTATTGTCTGTCTGATACACTAGAGTAGAGTGTGCTAGTACAAAACTTTGCCGCGAATCTTTTCCTGAGGTCTTCAGACCTGACTCGCTTCGTCAGACCACATGTTGCCACATTGACTAACAGGCATTATTGGTCAATTTGCGGTGTTCCTTGTTTATGGTTTTTTGCTTGTTCTAGTTTTTTCCCCGCTTGCGGTTGCCATCAACAGCTTAGCATTGGAAAACAACGCCAGACCAATTGTCTCATGATTCCAGTTGTGACAGGTGACTGGATTTTTCCAAGGGTTTTCGAGAAACAAGTGACTTACGTAAGTTCTCTACAATGTCAAGTTACAATCCATGTGTGTGGCCTATGGTTCCTATGGTCAGGTGATATAGTCCGCCAAAAACCCACGGCCCGCTTGGCGTTTAGATCGTCGGATAGGATTGATGTCTGAACAGAACATTCTTAGTGGCTTTCGCCGGAATCGAAATTTGTCAGGGCTATGGCTACTCATGGACGCTCAGAACTGTTCGTAGTATTTCACTATCCTTAAGGAGGATCTGATAATTACCAAGCCTTGGCTGGCTATCTAACTGAAGAGTAATACACAGGAAGCTGCAGGAAAACATAAAAAAAACCTGGCAACGTATCGTTTTGCCATTGTTTTTCACTTTGTATCCTAATGGTGAGTCGACAGTTAAGTCTCCGGAGAAAACATGTTTGTGTCAGATGTCTTGCCATTGTGAGCATATTGAATTTAGGTAAATCATAGTTTATGTGCGTGTATTTGGATCTAACAGATGTTGGATGGTTTACCTAAGTTCAACAGTTGTACTCCAAGATCTTACTGCTTGTTGGGACGAATGCAGTGTAGTGCTGTCGTTTGCACTTGCCACCGTTTGGTCGTCTTTTGGTGATACTTTTCATGTCCACCATAATGGCGTGGCTCAAACTGCACCATCACAACGCCATTTCCTGGAATCTCTCACTTACTTTTGGGGACCAGTTTTTGGTACTGAAGGAGCGACTACAACCGCAGCAAGCCTAACACTTCTGTCCTCAATTTATTTAGGATTATCTGCTACCCGGTTTTCTGATTCCAAGTTAGTCTTTGCCCCTGAAGCCACTCTGTAACGGTTGTTTGACTGACTTAAGGTTTCGTTTTATCTTAATTTTTTAATTGGACCTATCATGCTTTCGTCACAATCCTAGTTGTCAATTTGCGCATGCACCCCAGTGATGAGCGTAAGCTTTTCTGCTTGTTCCTTTTCACGTTACACTGAGGTTGCTGTTTTTATGTGCTCATCATTTTTTGTTAAAAACACTTCAAACGATGCAAGTTCCTCGGTGATGTTTCTAATCTGAATTTTAGCTGTCCGCAAAAACTCCAGCTATTACAGTCCCTATTCACTCGATCTCGATCTAACACTTTGATCCAATACAGTTTCTGTATGACAGTTTCTGATTGCACTTGGATTTTTTTTGATGTCTACAATCTCTAGAGACCTATCGCCATTGATAAAGACCGAACAATGGATAACCCTCAAAATAACTTATCAGCGAATATCCAGTGGTTTTTACTATACCAAATGACGGGGGAAACCCTTAAAATGTGGTTAGAAAATTGATGCCTGCCGTTAGAGTGGAACTTACAGATATACAGGCGAAATAGAGCTACCGACTTTTTGTAGACTGGGACACACAAGCGCTAATGCATCCATTTGCCGCTTGGTATTTCCCCTAGATCCACGCGAAATAAGTTTATTGCATTCCCTGTTGAGGACGTATTTTACACTGAAGCTGAAGGTGGCCACTGAATTATGCACATCCGGAGTAGATCAGGACTTCGTCGGAACATCGCGGTTTCTAACGAGATAAATGCAGTAGTTCCTCTTTCCTACTCCTCAGAGCTTCCGAGGAGAACAGCTGTCGTTGCTGATGGACTAACATACCAGCCTCCTTGCGTGATTCATTGCTCCGAGGCCTTCGTTCATATTGGTTTGTTTATTCCGTTGTTTTATTATTACCATTGCTCCATCTTTTCACGCTCACATTAATACTGTTTCCTTCCCTCGACCACAGGCAACCCGTAAACAACTCGCACTTGCCATACACCGACACCTATGTCATGCTCTCCTGGCAGCTCGTGAATCGATGCTACTGTTCTGGCGCGAAATTCTCCCATATTTACCTATTCATTTCAAACCACGTGTTGGTATGTTTACTGTGCGCACTTGTTATGTTACATGCAAAACGATTTTCTCACCACCATCGCCGGTTTCGATACACCCTCGACGCATGTCCCGTTCAAATGCTTATTTGTGCTTGCTGTTTGTTGGAGAATTTAACTATGGTCTATTTTAACCACCAGACGGTTGCGCATGTTGAGGCACCTATTTACTTCAAGTTCTTTCTTTTGTAATCCTATCGTTTTGATCTATGACCTAACTGGTTAACTGTGACTAGCTGTAAAATCCGAGAACCATAGTCTTATCTCATCAGAGCCTTCAATGTCCATACTTTTTGCCAAACTGGACAACGGTCTGTGCTTCCGTTCCCCGTTGGTGTACGAATGCTGTCGTCTCATAGTTAGTGTCCTTGGATGGAGTGGCTAAAGTTTTGCTCTGTTTTCGCGAGATTTGGGTTAGATATGTCGTCTCTCTTATCCTCTTTAGGAAATCTAATGACCGGCTCCTGTGTGGCTTGTAAGAAGCCTAAGGTTAGTGCTATTGCCGAACTACGCACTATTATCATCAGTGGCTGGTTAATTGGCACTCTCAGAAAAATACTCTACACCCGGTTTACCGTGTCGTTGAAACATTTAGCTTCGATATAAACGAGACTCGGGTGACTTATCGAGCCAAATGCTAAATAGGATGACCATCTGTGTGGCAGTGTGGTGTCCACCCTCCCATTCATCTGTCTCCGTCTGTGCTTTGTATGCTTTCGTTCAGTGACCACCAGGTCGGCACCCTGTTGATGGGCTTCCTCTTGCGTTATGATATGCTTCTTACTACTAGTGACACCAATGCGATCAGCGATCCAACTTCCTTCTTGTATTGCAGGTCAAAGTTGCTTGAGCGCACTTTCGTACACTTGCATTCGTTAACTTTCGGTAATATATCTTGGACAGATGACTTCCCCGGGCTCATCGCGTAATCAACAGTTGGATGTCAAGCGTTTTTAAAAAAGAAAACTGGTTTCACGTGGTAGAATGCATGTTTTGATGCATATGAGCTATCAGTGCTTAGGGTCGAATGACTGGCGGTTGCACAACTGATATTGAAACCATTGAATTTGCGCTTACACCACCTTAGCGATCCCATTTAATCCCAGCCATATGGTATGAATGCATGCTCTGAGTACTCACATCCCTTGCATTAGACTGTCAACATTCTCCAGACATTACTGGTTCTGTCATTTTATGGTTGTTTCACGGGATGCCATAGAGTGTTGCGGATCAATTCTCTGATCTTCCCGTTTAAATAAACGAGAAGACTTATACATTGAAGGGAACCGTTGCGAGTATCTTTCATGAAATTGATTCCGTTCGGTGTATCTCGTAAAACCTGCTCATCTGCCCGATATCGAAACTGTATATTGAAGCCGAACATGCAGTTTGACCACCTAACGCGTGAGACCATATTGGACCATAAGTGAGAGTTGGGTGTCGATTGCAGACCCTTTTAGGGCTGTTACGCGTTCTATCGACTCCTCATGGCTTCCCTTTATATAAAACTAGCCTATCAATTTATGACGTGCCATCTGGAGTACACGACTTCTATAAGCGGAAAGTTATGTTAGTCACTCTGTTTGAAAATATTATTTTCGTATGGTATGACTTTCAAATTGAAACATAATACAGTTTTTCGCTTTTGCTCACAATGATCCTCATTCAATTCTTTTTTTAGATTCGCTTGATTTTTCACACAAGTTGGAGCAGTTGGTAGAAACCATGATGGTATGTTTCAACTTTTGTTATTGTTTCTTTCGGACCAGCAATTCAGTGTAGATTTCTGCACTTTGTATGTTGTCTTTTCCAAAAGATCGCTTGCACTTATATAGTTCATAAAATTGTCTAAGCTTGACCGGTAATTTACGCCGCCCGTCTTTCTGACTCCAAGGTTATTTTGATTGCACCAGTCGCGCGATACTAGGAGTTTCTGATGACGAAGTTTATCCCATAGCCGCACGTTATCGCTAGACATTAGGTTGTACAACAAACATCAAAAATCCTTTATGTGTATCTAACACGATGATTCCCAAATCCTCACGACATTCTGCTATTTCTACCAACTGTGAGGACGCGTGACAGGTTTGTTATCAGGCCTGAGAAACGAAACACCTCAGTGCGTTCTTTGTTTATTTGAGTTGATAGCCACTACAACCAGAAAACCGGTTACTCCGAAACATTACCATTACCTGGAGGCACCACTGTGTAAACAGTGTTGATGTGCTTCAGACATTTTTCCGAAGAAACTTTCCACTTAAATGAATTAGCTTGTTACACCCCATTATTGCTGATGATAAAGCCATTCACTTATTCCGATGTGGTACCTTACTTCTTGCTCCCAATGAACGCCCCTATGACTTACTCTCTTGGGAGCCATTGCCGGCCAAGTGTAAGCCAACCATTTCCTAACCTCCAGTAAATCCCCTGTATCCCTCCCACTCCACTGGATGCTTCTTCCAAGTTCGATATCTACAAAGATTGTATAGACCAAGGTCCACCCGCACAGGTGTAGTGGAACACGAGAACTGATGTTTCAAACGACTCGGGCTGACATGTCTTGGAGAAGTTGTGACCAGGAAGAAGTGAAAACCTTGTGCAACTAATTAACTTTGCTGGTCTCAATCGATTTGTTTCCCGCACCCGATGGGACATCCGGTTATTTGGAATTCGAGTGATAATCACACTGTACCTCCAGTTAACTGTCCTAGTTGTAGTTCAGTGGGCGTCCTCTAATGGCGGATACAAGTCCTGTCGTAGAGCACAAACAGAAGAAAGTGCGATTCATGTCATTCTGTGTCCTTTTGGTTGGTGGTCAGGATCGAGGGTTCTGGCAGCGAGTTCATTTCTGCACTTTGTGTTTTGCCCCATTGGACCACCAAGACGCAGAGCTATTTTTTGCATAAAACGATGTTACCGGAGTCCGCACATGTAGTCCAATGAGAGCAACAATTTCTCCCGCTACCCCGACACGTAGGACTAATCGCTATTTATCTTCACGGTCGTGCTGCGTTAGAAGGACGAACAATTTGTAGGGCGGTGACCCTTGTCGAAAGGTTGAGTTTACAAGAACAAGCTGATTGTCTGAACACAAACTCAAGATGTGCTCCTGCACGAGAAGTTCCTAACGCCCTGCTGAATTTCATCAGGGCCTACTACTGCGTCCGATTCTACAGGGGGGAAGAACTTTATTCCTTATGTGGGTGTTAAAAAAGGCTGTCCGCTTTCAATTATGCTTTTCCGCCTCACCTTCGACGATTAAATGACATGAATGAAGCACCTTGATTAAGCCGATGATATTGTAGTGCAACAATCCAACAGATTCTCAGCCTGTCCTTGCTTTTATCGGCCACTATGCACAGCAGGTTGGCCTGAAAATGAATGTCAAAAGACCAGGCTATGAATTGCAAGCATGGACGCTTGAACCAATTTGCCCGTTTTTGTCGACCTTCACGTACCTGCTGTGGGGTCGACAGGCGACACAGAAACTAAGGTGAGACCGGTACCCTCCAAGTTAGTGATTCTATCGACCAGTAGTGGTAAGGATTTGAGAAACCGTCCTCCAGCCGATCGACTGATCATTTTACTGAAGCGGAACTTGAATTCTGACTATACAATTATAAACGCTTTGTTTTTAGTCAATACTGGAAGCAGCGATTGACCGACCCCACGTGTCACCAGGCCAATCAGATATTGAATGTATCAGGAGCGGACGTATCCGAAAATTCAGTGAAGTGTTCAAAGAGCTACCCACAGTGCTGTTTGTAATATAATATAAAAAAAAACGTTTTTGAACTAATAAACTGAGATTTCCCTGGGGTAGGACGAGTCCCTTTTGATTAATTTCCGAGAACTCAACATTTGCACTCCTTCATCCGCTCAAATGGCCGAGCCTTCGGATTGATAACGCATGGGAAGCCTTCATGCATCTATCTGCTAACATGCCCACAAAACTGTCTTCTAATGGAACTCCGATTATAATGCGATTGTCTGGTCCGTAGTGACCAGTCTGCGATACATGGCGTTTTCGCGCTGACGGTCGTCTTAGACTCGACATAAGTGATTCTTGGTGCCTATGGTGAAAGTATGTTGGAGTGACAGACTGTCGGATGCTGGTATGATAAAACCTCCTTATTGTGTTTTGCACCTTCCCAGCGTGATCCAGTGACAATAATGTTACTGGTTTGCACATGACATCGAAGAGTCACTTGCCAGACTGTCCAAACTGTCACTGTTGCTGCCACTGCCGGGTTCTGAATGGCACGGTCTCTTCAGAAAACAGTAAGGATCTCCATCATCATTATCCGCAGCAACATATCAGTGTTCAGCGCCAATGTTTCGCTACTGTACACCCGTAACTTAAGTGAAATCCTTAGTGGGCAGGAAAGAATAAAGATAGATGGGAGAGGGATCTGGCTCTGGCCTGCTACAGCCATTTCTGGGTGCACCCTCAGAAACCCATTCGGACAATCTGGATAGGAACTGACGACAAATGCGCCACTGACTTCGATTAGCAGCCATATCTTGCAGCGTCTCCATCTGTGCACTGGAGAGATCACTCGGGCCCCATCCTAGAGGGCAGGTCGAACTGACTTTTCATAGTCGCTTTTATGCTGCCCTGCCAGGTCATATTTTGACTATCTCTCTGCACCCTATGATTGGACTTCTGGGTCTCCGTGTTGTCCACAGGATTGAGGAAAAGAACCAAACTAGGATAAGACTTGGCTCGAAACTTGCTCCTGAACTCTGTTCCTGGGTAGTAGTGATTTGAGATATTCTGGCTGCCGATTCATTCTTTCCTAGGACTAATTGAAAATGAGTTGGCACCGAGACAAGTAACACCAATTATGAGTGGTGTTGGTCATCCGTCCATTAGTTACATGGTAGCTAGTACGTCCAATGGTTAGCTGTTCCAGTCCTTGTCATGAAACTTAATGGGCTCGTTTAGCCTCATCCAAACATGTCTTAATGAATACGTTACGATACAAAGCCGAAATTGGTCGTATTTGTGAATGTCGTTACGGTTACGGAAAACATCACGCCCTCAACATGTGATCACGGTATCACACTCAGGAAAGTTGTCTGGATGGGGTCCATGCTGCCTTTTTTGTAGCCCAGTGTGAAGGCGTCCATGCAGTTATTTTGCCGCATAGGTCATACAGGGTTTTCCTGCCAATTGACTTGAGCATGTATACCGTCATTGCTTGTCTCCAGCAATCAGTTGGGCTACGTTGAGTCACGCGCAAAACCCCAAAAGTCAAATCGTTCAAATGGAGGTTTATCAAAAAATGTGTGTTATGAATACAATAATAAGATAATAAAACTGTACAAACCTCAAATCGTGGGACTACGCCCTCTTCTATACACCGGTTTAGGAACTGCTAATTCCAAACGGGATCCCCAAGTTCACACCGACTCGAGGCAAGATGGCCACAAGATAGCGAAACCCATGTGTTGGTTTAAACAAGAGGTAAGATGACAAGGTCAAAGAGTGGCTTAAGTTCAGGTCAAAAACAAGAAAGGTGGTATAGGCGCAAAACCAAAACAACAGAAACGAGGAACCACGTTCTACACAATAAGAATATGAGAAAATAATCAACAACTGTTGGGATAGGATAGACCGGTTGTTTTAGCTGTATGTTTACGTGTCCCCGTTGTTGGTCATTCGGACAGTCCTCCTCCTTCGTTATAACCTCTTCAGATTTTTTTCCGGGCTCCTTTCTCAGGTGCGTTTCCTTTTTCGTTTACCGATCACGAAACCTGTTCTATATTCTATCCTCTTTTTCTCTCCTACCCAGGCACAGTCTACAGATGAAGATATGGCCAATCAGATTTCACTGGACGTTTCAAGATTGTCCTCACAAAACACGGTGCTTATTAAGCAGTTGTGCAAATCCTGCGCGCTCCAGCCTAAAGTGGCCACCTACCTTAGGCGAAAAACCCATCAAATTCGTGTACGTTTCAATCGATTTTCATCACTTTCCTCGCCCGACAGCGGCAGTTCAGTTCATGTATGAAGCTCAGTTTATCAGTACTGTCTCGTGGTGTTGTCAGTACTTGCAACACTTATTGTATCGGAGAGATGGTAGGCAAGTGTAGCTGGTGGAGAAGACAGTGACACAATGGATAGAGCGACAGAGCAAAGGGATTGGCAAGACGAATGTCAAACTTCCGTGAATTTGTTCCACTAATCTACCATGCAAATCAGTCGATGCGATTAGTGAAGTGGATACCTTTTAGCAACAATAGATTTGGCTACGCTTCATTGTATACCTCATCTGACATCAGGTCAGTTACCAGCTTACCGTACGTGACACTCTCGTGCATCTACTCTAGGGAAGCCAATTTTGTTGCAGAGGACCCATGTTGGTTGTCGTCATCAGTGAGGGTTTTGTCAGTCTTTGAAACGTACTAGCATAGGTGATCGGTTGTTGTTAGTTTTATTGTCGCATCCTTCAGGCGAATTCACTCGAACTCAACCATAATTTCGTACTCTAATCTTGAAGGCCATAATGAATCCATTTGTTGTTTGGCGAATATGCTTAGAAGTGACTGTGAAACTGAGCTTATCTGTCTCAATTTTCACTCCGTTTAGCGCGCAAGCGACGAAACAAAGAAACATACTTGGGCGTGGCCTGTGTTCATCAACAACCTTCTACACCTGCCTTCATTGGTGTTGTATGATTAATATATAGTTGTTTACGTCTCACCCATCTGTGTCCATACAGCGTAGTACTGTGTCTGATGTCTTTGTTACCATACTGTTGAGATTTAGTACCTAACCTCTCCCTTAGCAAAACTTCTATATAGTAGCTGCGCGGTATATGACAAATTTTAATATCGATCAAGCGTGTCACAACCATTCACTGATTGCTCCATGTCAACGGTAACATGGAACACGATATGGAACTATCTGCCATAGGATTTCACATGTGCTAAAATGCAGCCCGCACCAATCGTCCTCAAGCTGTTTTCATACTAATAATAATAACAAGTAAGCGGAGGGCAACGAAATAATTGAGGAGCGTTAGTTGCCAACTGCGGTTTCGGAAGAACTAGATTGAGGCGAGAATAACAGGGACTTCTTTGGTGCTAGCCGGTGATTTCTGGGCAAACGTCCACAATCAGTACCTGGGGTTTTTATCTGCTTGTCGTCATTACCTTCGATTTTTTGCCGAAAATTGTTGGCTTTGTTCCGTTGATTGGGAGGTTAGTCCACCAAAGCCTGGTATCTCATCAATCAACTAATAGTTCAGAAATTGTATTCAACAAAACCTGCTAGCAAGATACCAACACCTCTTGTTGAGCGGGATACCTTTTCAATCGAATGCTGAATACCATTAAGGATCCTCATGATCTTGGTACATTTGCTTTTGTATTTCGTTTCACCACTTTCCATCCTTCGCCCCTCTGACTGCTTCACATCGTAGGTTTATTCTAGCCATCACTTAATTTGGGTATCATTCACCCTCCAGATGAAGCGGTTTGCGGAATCGTTTTTCTGTCAAGAGCTTTCACTGGTTCATCTTCTGGCTGTGTATGATCCAAAGTAAGTTCAGTGCTTGGTAACTTATTTCTTCATGCTATTTCTATGGTCAGTCGATAACATTCGATCTCATTTTGTCGACAATCGACTAATAGTCGTGTGTTATTGGTCTTTCCTTCGAAGAGTCTAACACGTAATGCGCTAAGGTACAGCTGCATGGGAGAACTCATCATTGGGGAGCTTTGGAACCCCCGGCTGCTACATTGAAGAAGTACCCCGATATCACTGTTATGCAGTGTTTATAGGCGTGGAATAAGGTAACACATTCACTGATGTATTCATCACCAAGCCTCCTCTGGCAGTTCATTTGCAGCTCCACCTTTACAGAGGATCGCGCCGTCCTTTTGGATAATGATTTCCCTGACAAGATTGTACCTTTATGTTGTTCGTAAAAAGTCTTTATGTCTGCTTTAATTGTCACAGAGTGCACTCAAGGATCTCCCTCGTCTGTGTAATTCTACTGGATAGAATACTCCTCCAGAGTGTGCACAGCGGCATCCATGACTCATTGCGAGATCTCTCGACTGATGTGAGGTCACCCCTAGTAGAAGCCTAGAGAGACTTCTAACAGAGACCATCCGTTGAAAGCCCACAACACGGTTCCATGTAAGGCACGACTAAGTGTGAGTGAGTCCTCTCCCATCATAAGCTGAATACCAATTCCCCCTAGGTGGTCTCTTCTGGGGAACTACGGGTTGCCAGTAGCAGGAGCGTGGTTTATCTCTCTGAGAGCCTCTATTCTTCTAGAGCCGTAATGCTAATGCTACGACTTATTGTTTTGTTCTACCTTTTAGTACGGTTGGACACGAGGCACTAGCGAACGAAGTAAGACAATCCGCCTACTTTCAACACTTGCCTTCACTACCTGTCAGCTGCCGCGAATTGGATGGAGACACGACTAGTTTACCGATTATTTTCGAGGACATATATCTATCACCTTCGATCGATTCAACTGATGTGAAGGAATCCGGAGGGCTCGGTGACGATGCTGTGTACGAGAGTGTGAAACCACCGGTGTTGGCTGATCGTTGCAATTCACCAATAAGCGGACTTGTCAATGGCACCTGTGAACCCGTAAAGACCAGAAAGACTGTGGACGTTGCTGTTGGTACCCGACCCGAAGGTGTGATTTGTGTCTCCGCAAATTTTTTTCTCTTGACTGTTGATTTTCTCAAATCGAATAATTTGTTTCCATATACCGTGGGTACTGTTACAAAGTCCACCGAACCGGGACCGGTAATGGGTGTTCGTTTTGGAGTCGGCCGTGCCCACGCCATGTTTACACGAAAGTTCTTTTGCATGACCTATATCCTTGGTTTGTGCCGGTATTCCTGCAAGAATCATGTACGCATATACACTACCGTTAAGCTTTGGCATTGATATGCGTAAAATATTCATACTGAAGCCAAATGTGCTCAGGTTCGGCCGGTGCAAATCATCGGTCTACTTTCCACTTGTCCACTACCTGTTACACCGATATAAGCACATCAACGCTGTTTACGAACGACAAATACCTCTGTAAAGGTGACTAACGCATTCTAATATGCGAGGATAACGTTGCTGGATATGGTGATTCGGACATGTACTGAGCATGCCAAACCACCACCTACCAAACGAAGCGCTGTCTTCTACTCCGAAATTTTGTTGAGGGACAAGTCATGACTTGGTAAGGGGAAATGACGGCAGTTACTGTCGAACTGAGTGCTGTCGGATTATCGCATCTTCCTGGGTCCGCGTGGTTCTCCTTGCTCATGGTTAGGAACCATACAAGAGGTTGCACGTAACCGGTCTCAGTGGGAAGCAGACCGTCACTTTCTAGCCGGACTGCCTGACTGGAGTTTGCAGTCCTTGTATGGTGACCTCATGCCCAGTGAGGTTCTCAAAAGATATTGGGTTAATTCCACTGGACCCATTTTGCTTAATTATGGTGGTCAGCTGCGTTGCTGTCTCAAGATGTGGGTGCCTTGTTCTTGGTTGCTTTCAATGGGACATAAGGCTGTTTGTACTAAGTCCGCACCCTTTCTCTTTTCTCTGTTTACCGAGGCATTCTTCGTATGACAGTTAAATGCCACTCTTAGTGATGAATCAGCTAGTGGCATTTCAGTGGTGAGTTTTACGTGGATATTGTTCTGACGTGTGAAATCGGTGAATTGTACCATGATTCAACGTGGACGAGTGAAGGACAGAATTTTGTAATAAGCCCCATTCCTTCCCTTTTCTTTTCACCCTTTACCAAGCATTCTTTCACATGATTGTGTGGTACTTAGGCACAAGTATTATTACTATTATTACTGTCGATGAGGACAACGAATTCAGCTTCAACTTTGGACTTTGCAGGTCACAGTGAACTATGTAAAAGATCGACTGTTACTAGTTGAGCCTTGAGGTTTTTTAATACTGAATTTCCAATGGACCACACACAGTGTGACGAAATTCTCAGCTCTCGATCCATCCTATACGGGATACGATGGCCCCGTCACTGTCGCTACTGAAGGTATATGTGTATCGAAGGCATATACTGATCACTCTAGTCATCAACGGCACGTCCTTGTTGTATACTGATGACTCGGTGCCTTACTGCCCAATGATATGTCTCCTCCAATCGGTGCATTATGGTATCGGGGCCCACATTCATTTTCAACTTTCAGTGAAGCTCACACTGGCGAAAAACCAAGATACCTCAGAAGTTGAGGCACCACCTGTTAAGCTGGGGGCCCATGCATCAGACACACTCAACTCTTCCCGATTGCCCTTTTGAATAAACTGAAAGCCACCATATTTTCCAGCCCTCGCCATGCACCTAAGAAGTGCAGTCATGCTTCGGAACGTGTAGTCTCTGATCATGCCGTTTGCAATTCAAAGAGAAACACCGGAGGTTGTGGAGAGTTTTACATATCTTGGTAGTTGTATTAACTCTGACGGAAATGTTTCTGATGGAGTCAGTGCACCACCCCCAAAGGCCCGAATCTTGTTTGCTAATTTACGTCACTTGCGGCGTCAAAAAGACATATCACTGCGTCCCTAGAGTCGCATGTACCAGGTTACAGTAAGGGCTGTATGGTTGTGAAACATGGCCTCTCCGGACAGGTTATGTGCGGCATGTTCAGCTTTTTTTTCCACTGATGTCTTAGGCATTGTTGGTGTCGGATGACATCCACAGATTCGTAAAGATCATCATCACCATTGACAGAAATATCCGGTTATATATACTGACACCTAACTACCATATTCACAACGAGATAATTAGAGAACATCCAGCAACATCAACCTCGTAGGCTCAACCCCATACTGGGCATAACGAAACGCTATCTAGCGGGAGGGGTGTTGTCGCCATACCTCCTTCAGAATGGCATAGACTGCGAGGTTGACAACGTGCGACTCGGTAGAAGGGTGTGAAAAGGATTATGAACGGCTTATGTGTTGTTTGTGCGCTCCGCCTTCCAGGATGGGGTCTCGGCAACCTTCCCTGCGCTTGACTGGGGACACTACAAGAAATGGCGGCTAATCGATGTCAATGGCGTTCGTGTTGTCGGTTTCTTTCCAGATTCTCTGACTGAGCTCCTCAGAATGATTGTGATAGGCCAGCACCAGCTTCCCTCCCTCACCCACTCTTTTCTCTTCTTTTCATTCCAATGCTTTAAACTTAATTATATAAGCTTTGTGGTTGTATAGCAGTGAGGCATCAGTGATGTTACTGTCTCTGCTGCGGATTCCCCATTGCTCTCGTCTGAGCTTGAAGAACCTGGCCTCAAATAAGCCATCGTTCTTCATATTGCGTGGTAGAAAATACACCGAAAGGATGCCATACCCGAACTTTTCGGTTTTCCAATTTGCTTTGAGATAGTTTGAATTCAAGAGCCACATTATGGATTATATTTCGTCTTCCGTAGGACTTGTGAGTGGATCCATTCCCAGATTCCTCATGTGAACATTAATTCGGGTATTCTACCTTACGACTAGAATTGTTGGATTCTTTGCGTATATTATTTCTGAGGCCAGTGCGTAGAAGTTTCCAAGACGAATGGCTAGGCTGATAATGCCTTTATTGTCCATGACTATACCTTCTATTCGACACTAACTTCGCGTTTTAACCACCGTGCTATCTCGAGCGCTTTGTCTTCAACCACTAACCCGGAGGTCATGTGCTCTAACCTCCTTGTGAGATACGCACTGCCTTCGATCCTCAATGTGGATGTTACAGCTGTACAGTTCTAGGTTCATTGGCATAAATTGACTTCACTTACAGGACGAAATCTCTTGTACTACTGAATTTTCTACCAGTCTTCGTTGGGAGCATCTTGTACACAAAATTGTTTGCCAAAAGCTAATGAGCTTTCAGATTCGTGTTTTACAGAATTGTCAGAATAACTTGGTTTTTTGGTGTGTTCGCCGAGCTTGATAGTTGGTTTGCAAACATTTCGTCCCCAGTCGAGGAGACATCGGCAGTGCGGGGTTGGGTTGATCGGAAAGACGCTAAAACTACTTACACTCAATAAAAAGGAATGCAGAAAATCGGGCAACAGAAATTCGTCACTCTAAGCAAATGTAGTCACCCAGCAACCAGATTTCTGTAGCACCACCAGGCTTTGCAAATGAGCTAATCCATACCCTGATTGTGCAACCGGCACACTATGTAGGGTAGAGACACCCGTCGTGTACAAATCTATCGTGACCGTGTCAGTCTCTTTGGATTGCATGCAATCTCCGCTAAGAGCAGAGTTGTCGTAACCGATGAGATTGCATGCGTGCGCAGCAACAGTGCTATACTAATGCGTGTCATAAACCATCATATATTCGGTTAACCTTCCAAAACAGATTTATTGGACCAACTCCAGTTACTTATCCGTGACATATGAAGCTACTGTGCAGATATCGCAAACTATCGCAGCTTTCTACAGGTTCGTCGTTCGACATCTAGGACACGGCTTCAAGCCATCACAACAATGCTTTGACCGATACTTCCTCTCCAATAGGTTCAACGAAGCTAACTGCGGTCGGTGGATGACAGTCTACCTACTGCACTGTTGGCCCATGTTTTTGTACCTATATAAAAATCCATCTGCCAACTGGTTACACCCACGAATTACCAAAATTCTGCTATCGTTGGATTCCTATCATTTTCCTCTGTTCAACAAATATGTTCACAAATGTTGTCTTAAAATTCAGTATGAAAGATTCAACAGATAAGTAATTTTGTCAGAAAAATTCGAATGTTGGCAATTTTCAACCAAGGTTGCCAATTAATCTTCAAACTTAATGAACCATTATCATGGTATTTCCAAGAAGCTTGAAACTGTCAGTTCAAGGATGCATAGATCTGGTACGTTCCGCATGAACTCTTCAATTTACGTATTAAGCCGTCAAACGGATCCGCAGACAATCTCATCACTACTACATGTATTTCTGATGGACCTGTATATCGCAGCAGATGAAATTCTGTGTACTTGTCACGAACGTTTCAGAACGAAAAGTCATAAATTACGTTTGACCTCAATTTTATCTTTTTTTATGCAGCCTGAGGAATAAAATAACGCAGATAAGAAGACATAACATTATAAAAACCTATCTCAACACTATTTATACGACATCCTGACAGAAAGGTTTATCGACACCATTTTTAAAATGTTTCGGGATCAATCTAAATGTTTTCTTGTCAAACTAAGGGAATCAACTGAGTCCACAAATGTAGTGCCTACAACCTAACTCGTTCCCTTCATGAATATTTGGTATCTCAGTCTGCTCGGACCAAACACTTGGTTAACCACTGATCCGAGGGACAGTGGGCATGGGTGCATATACTTACCTACACATCAGAGATCTTGTATTGAGGAGAATGTTAGTAGCTCAGGTAGCGTAAATGGTCGTTAGTTTATTCGCTGAGCTGGGCAATTTGACTGCAAGCGTTTCATCTTAATCGAGGTGATATCATCAGTGCGTTTTTAGGGAACATCCTGACAACGCACTGATGATATTACTTGTTTCGCTTATCTGTCCGTATGCAGCTCAGGGAAAGATGGTGGTCTGTTGGCCTGTCTATTGCTATTGGTCTTGAAGCTAGTTGTTATACCCACGAGTCCCGACGGACAGACTGAATGATTGCATCCCACGTTTCAAAATCCGAACCAGTGGTGTCTAGTTTGATGATGAACACTTTCTGTGTGAATCCAATGAGACCGAAGGTGTTTGTCAAAGTTAGTTCAGCTGTAGACAATGGATGCAATGTCCCTCCGGTTTTCTCGAAACTTTCTTGCATAGTGTCACGACAGCCTTTGCCCTACCTCCCGAGGCTATTTAGGGGAGCACCCGGAACCCGCATTGCCTCGGTCGCTTCGGCAGGATGGCAGTTAACGTAATCCTATGCTTCCTCGTTTGACAAAAATCTTACGATGGTGTTAGTTTCTTTCCATTCATACAAAAGAAACTGCTTATTATTGGGAGGCCATAATCACGACTGGCGGTGCTTGACTTAATATCTTCATCATGGCGACGTGTACTACCACGGAACATATTCTTAAATGAATGGTCCCTGTCCACCTTTATTCTTTTTATCACAATAAGGCTTTCAAATAAATCATGGTTGTATGGCAGCGAAGCATCAGTGTTTAACACTGATGTCATGCTCTCCATGATGATGATGATGATGGTCAATTATTTAAAACATGGATGCATGTGTTGCCTGTAAATCCAAATCAACGTAGTTACTGATGTGTACTTACTTCAATTTTAGGTGACTTGCTCATTTTAGGTAGACTAATAAACTGTTCAGTTTAGTTTAAATGGCTATGTCGGCTGGGGAACTTTTAGGCTCTCCTAGAGGCACTTTGGGAGGCAAGTTGTCTAGAAAAGTTTATCCCCCACACATTGATGAGGCTAACTTCACACCTTTTAGCTTGTGACCATACTAGTTCATTTTCTTAAACTGCGTGGGTGAGGACGTGAACTACCATTTTGGTGCTCCGGGTTCTGTCCCCCATGAGCACCTTCAAAGTGGACCCTGATTATATGTTTTTAATATCACAAATAAGCACCTAAGAGAGCGCTTTTTTGATCACCCTTCAGCGTGTCGAGGATCAGTCGTGGACTTGTATTGTCCTGTGCAAACCCTCAGGGCTCACTTGGTACGTACTATTAGCAAGGTGGACAGCGCTTCTCCCTACACGAACATTTGTAGAAAAGTACTGTACTGAACAAGTATATCACTATCAAGGGTCTGGAGCCAAGTTAACAATCCAGAAAATTTCATACCATATTCATTGTGTTTGATCCGGCGGCGCAAATAAATTTCCAGTTACTTTGTGGTAGCACATTTGCTTCTGATCACAGTTCCTGGAGTAATGTATTTCACGAATATACGATACCTAGTGTGACTGCAGCCTATTCAATAACCAAGAAATCATTCGTTCTATTTCGCGCAGTTCGTGGATGGCGTTCGTCACTCGTCGGTAGCTGTCCCGATCAACATGCACGCACCTCATCCCTGTACAAACTCAAGTTGTTTTCACGGTCCAGTCCGGCGCTTGCGGATATTGGACTTCCTCGTGTGTCACTCAATCTACCACCCGTTCTGCGGTATCTCGGCCAGAATAAACGACGACGATGCCGAACCAGTTATCCAGGACGTCGATCATTTCACCTGATTCGGCCGCGGGTTCATAGTGTTCTACCTACTCCCAACTACACAGATTCCATCCGTTTATTAGGCTACCGCAACCGCACACCGGACGATTCAATGGAAAACTTGTTCATTTCTTCAGACACTCCCATCCGCCGACCCGCTATACACAGGTCAGGTGATCACCATCCTTCCACCCCCGAGTTGTCCACCAGTAATGCCTCAGTCGGGCGTGTTGGGCCAGTAAGTCGCGAGTAAGTTGCTGTATTAGCCGAGACTTCATCTAATTTAGCCACATTCTTCCCGGTTTGAATGGGTACTCATTCAACTAATTAATTTGCTTGCACAACTAACCGGTTTCTCTTTTCAGACTGGACCGTTTTGAGTTCGACTATTTGATTAAACTGGAGGATGCGAGTGCAACATTATTATTATTCCTCTCATTTCAATGAGCTCAAAAAACTTTCATGGGTCGTAACTTTGGAAATGAGCTAAAAATACCCTCAATTCCATCATTTTTGTATTACTCGCTTAGTGGATTATATTGGAAGGGAAGCCTTCTATAAGCATAATGAAATTGCAGGGAAAGCACACACAATCACGTCGAAACACTAAAATGCATGAAAATCGAGTAGTCACACGTATAATACAGAGTCAGCTGGGTTTTGTCCTTAGGCGCTAACTCCAGTCTTGAATAATTGGGGGTTGTAAGAAGCTGGGAAAACAGAATTAGTCCTCGAGAGTCCTTTGTTTCTGGGTAAGCTAATAGGACGGACATTCTCGTCTGGCAGAAGTGATGGGAGGCGTTGTAGGAACGAGTGACTTAGGAGGCAAAACAGATTATGTGAGCTTGGAGCGATAGAACAAAGATAAGAAAAAGGGGTTGGAGGTCACCGGTCATTGTAGGGAAAGCAACAGAACTCACAGCTTCCTGTTGAACTTGTTCCAGAAGTGAAAGTTTAGTGAAAGGGCCCGAACCCTGAACATGAAAACAAAATTCTATGGTGGAACGAATCTGATATTTATATTCTAGGAACAGCTAGGAGTCGAAAAATTTCCCGGAATCATCAAAGTGAATTTATGGAGGGCAGCATTATCTGCAATTGCGTGAATTTAACCAGAGGCGGACAAAAGTGGATAATATTAGACAGCAGTAGTCGATCCTAGTAAAAATGTGGCGAGAGGTAGAAGAAAACTCTACCCAGCTCCGACGTTGATGGTGTAGTTCTGAAAGACGGCGCCGTTGTGGAGGCTGTTTTGTTAAGAAGTTTCCACCTCAGTTGACCAAAAGAAGGTGTAGGCTGTACATAGGTAGCTTTGCGGGAGACCCCTCAAGCCGTGCTCGGTTGAAACATCCAGGCACACTGGTTCAGTGTCACCAAAGAAGTATAGAGCAGATGGCCAGACCTATGAAATATACGCCTGCAGGTCCTCGGTAGAGCGGTTACGCCTAAATCCATGTTGCTGGTCGCACGAGTATACCGCACCCAGCATCCCGCAGGAGCTATTTGGCTACGATGGACTTTAGAACTTTGGATAAAATTAGAGCGATTGAAGTAGGACAGTTGTTATTCGGTACTCACCTTTTGGTTAAGGGTACTTGTGGAGTTCTGCAGGAAGATGGCACAGCACTGCAAGCTTGGCATAGGGGGAAGAAGCAAGCAACGATAGAAGTTTAATGCGTCAATTCGGAGCAAAGTGGTGGAATACGATCTAGCCCGGGAGGCTTCTATAAGCCAAGGGGAATTAAGGACTGGCGAACGTTCGCAGTTGACGTTCCAACATTGGTTAACCTGTACCCACGCCATTCGTTTGAACCGCCCAGCTTGATGTGTTAGGTCGGTTCAGAACTATCGCGCTGGGACGAAAGCAGGACCGTTAAAACGAGAATGATGAGGTTAGAAATTTCACAAATTCCAAAAATATCCACAAGTGAGCATATTAGTGAACGACGGTTTTCTGGGCTGCTATAGAAATAACTGCAATTTTTATTGTGAAGTTCTATTCTGCTGACATTATGGTGACACTGATAAGAGGTAAAGGTCTTCGGAATTTCTATTTCAGTACTTTGTCTCTCGATGAGCTTAAGTCGTCGAATACGTTTTCCCCGGCCATTTGTACTTTCTCCACGTTTTTTTTGTTTTCCGTCAGATTCAAAATTATATACTGGCAAACAACGAGTATGACCGACTTAGAACAACAGAGAGAGCATACAATATTGTCGCGCTTTGTATCTCCCAAGCTCTCCAACCAATGTTTCTGTTTCTTTTTACGTGGTTACCTTTATGATAATGAATGCGAATAGTTAACGAATGTGCAAGATACATTGAATATGCATTTTTAGGTGGCTTGAAGCTGACTTGGAGCTTTTCCCACAAGATTCTCTACAATGTCCTCTTGGCAGCACTCGATGATTGCTGTCTCTTCTGTAACCAGGGCAACAGAGCAGAGTCCCTGTCACGCTGTAATTATTACATATATGCATAGGTATACAGTATATATGTTGTATTGTTCATACCGCGTTTCGCTGGAAGTGTGCTACCATGGCTGCTCTTCCTCGGTTGCGGATGAATTCGCATGACGGATAATTTGGTGCCTGAATTTTCGGTTATTCTTTACTCGGTACTGGCGTATTAAGTCTAGTATTGCATTGTGGTAGTTCATTTCTGGCTGTCAGATGAACTGGTCTGTCTCAAATTCTATTGATTACTTGGAGTTCCTGCGCTTCCGGAAGCCCTTTGCTGCGGTGCCACTGTAGCAGCTGCTTAGGCCATGAGATCTAGCTTGAATTTTCTGTGTCATGAACTTTTAGTTTGTTTAGTGGTTAATGTGTTTTAACATACACGTCGTTAGTTCATTTGTTTCCTTAACCGTCACCTCCAGTTGCCATTTGTCAGTGGCTAATGTTTGTAGTTAGACGCATGAATCCTCTCCTAAGGGCTTTACCGTCAGCCTGGTTTTTGTGGTGTTAACTTCATTAATTTCGTCAGTTTGGCTTAATGACTCACTGTGACCGCCATTTAAAGTCGCAATATACACCAAGTCACAAAAATTTCAGCGGGGAATTTTCCTACTTTATCTACAATATAGGGTAATTTAACCTTATCTATGTCTACCATGATCACTCACACAAGGAAGCGCGTGGTGAGTTAGCTTATCACTTCACAAATTAATAAGCGTCAATTTTTCCATGTTTTCAACCAATCTGTTGTCGATCATTCTCACAGGAGGTCCTTGGCAATGAGTCTTCCACTCTTGAAATTAAAATATCTGGTGCAGAAACCATACCATCTGCTGGTGTCATTTTCACGCTTTGGTGAATTGATGCATGTTACAACCTATGTCACACAGGAAAATTTGGACAATAAGCGTAGGTATTTCCGTATTTCTTACTTTATTACTGCTATCCATATTCCACAATGTAGCAGTCGAACTCGATCGATGTTATGGTCTGTTCCAAACGATACCATGGATCAGTCGGTTGGCCACAGTCTGGCTGTTTCCAGATCGTCTTCAAACCGTTCGGGTCCCCAGGTTAGCTCGCCCACGAGAATTTCTCTCTCCTCACAGCCTAATGATGAATCTGCTATGAAAATCTCACGAAACATCTCAATCATACGGGCGGACAGTTACTCCGAATTCCGCACCAAGGCTTCTACTGTCTCTCATTCTTCAAATCGACGGGTATTTCGCAAAGTGAACATTTCACGTGCACAAACTGTGCGACTAAGTTGGACTCCCAGTTCCAGTGATCGGCAGACCATCGCACTGGGCACACTTAGTCGGCCACCTCCGTTTCCTCCCGGTGGCCGCATGCCAAAACCTGATGTGTCAGAAGGGATAGATCTGTTTCCATTCTCAAAGGTAATGGAAAATAACAAGTCATCATTAATCTCTTTTCGGTTTACAGTCCCATACTCTGTCCAGCCTGTCAGTACCGAATATCTTTAATGCCTGTTCACCATATCGAATCAACTCTGACTCTGCCTTGAGCGACTCTACGAAGAAAGCGAAAACATTCAAACACCTTAAACAACGGCCTAGGAAACTTTCTTGTCGAGGATCGAGGTAGGTACTTCAAGTATTTCACCTACGTGGTGACTTCATTGTCCTGAGTATACGCTTTCCTCCTACAGTTCGAAAAAACTCCGCCGATAAAACTTTACTCCACAAACCGCAATTTTTCTGATAAACTTTTACTCCGGAATAGCACACTCCTTTAGTAAGCTGCACCGATCTTTCTCACCCGTCATTTAAGCAGAGGAACTCTATCCGCTCACTTTGGCAGCACAAGTTAGGAGCGAAGAGTTGGTTTCTGAAAAGCAACAGTTTTTCAAAAGAAAAATGTGTACTTTGATGAGGCGCAATGCCTTGTATGGTCTTTGATTTCCTACTTTTCACGTCAGCTCTCCACTTGAACATCTGGTCTTCCTTATGTTGTGTTGAGTAACAGTGACAGCTGAGCATACTGTACAGCACGCAAGTTTTTTTACATCCTAAGACAGGTCAGAAAAGTTTTTACTGAAAGCCAGATCAATCTCTTGTATGGTTCCTCATTGTGTCTCTCGTGAAGCCTTTGCAAGGAAACAATCCGCTACCCAAACCCATTTCTTTTGTGGGAGAGGAAATACCTGCAGTTCTGTTCATTTTGTTCATGGGACAACTGGAGTACGCCAACCTAGACGAAATTTCTTTAACAATTTTTGTATAATTTAGCCGCCCGCAGCCCTGCTGGACACGTGAATGTTTGGAGGAGTTGAGAGACACGGTTCCATTGCGTGGTGATTCTGCATCACAGCTGTTGCCTGCGATGCGTAGCTATTCACAACTCCAACACTAGACTGAACTTCTGCATCCTCAGTCCACCGATTTACACGCTTAATATCAGTGTGTGATGTTGCTTTTCCTTCACATACACACACACACACTAATGTGCTACTGAATTCTCTGTGTTTCTTTCAGACGCTCAGATTCCTCGCTGTGCAAGACGTACACACAGGAGTAAGTACCAATTGCAGAACGAGCTCCTAGCCAAAGTATCACAAGACGTTGATCAAACTCTTCATTTTTGTCCATGGCTTTATTTCCCACGTTCTCTTTATCACACATGCAAGATATCCATCAGGCAAACCAATATTTGGCATATTCGTCCAAGTAAAGGCGCTACACAATATAAGAAGATGAGAATTTCATAGTAGATGGATAGGTGGTAGGATATGCACCCAACTTTCATGGAACTCCTTCTGAAGACACGCTTTCCCTGAAGTGTTGGGGATCACATGGGGCTCCCATATCAGGTGCGGTCAGTATCCAACTATTGTTCATTAACTTACGGCTGCGTATGACACTTTTTGAAGCGGGGCACTGTTTTTCGTCAAACCTGTACGCGGGACACTAGGCACCTGTTCCACTCCGAAGTTTCTGCTTGTTTTGTGTGGCTTCACAACTCTTTGGACGTTATTGATCTAGTTGCCTGACAGGCACTTTGGATATGGACCTTGTCTAAAGGAGCACCATTGTATTTGCCCCACAAACCCTACCATCTTGTTACTGTGCCAAGTGTCCCCCTGCTAGAAAAATAGTTGTCCAGAAAGTTCTAGCAATTCCCGCCGTACTACTTTCCAACAGGATTCGCGTTATTTCAGAAATCAGGCAATTCTCTCTGATATGCCAGCGGATTTCTGTTTAGCTGTGGTGAGTTGGCATGTTCGATCATTCGGCCAGATGTGTAGAAACTACAAATTCTCAAACAATTTGCGATGTACTTTTCTTGTTCATGCGCACCGCTGACAATGTGAGCGATGACATGCTGTGATCGCTAGAAAAGGCAATGAGTGGCTTATGCTTACGTATAGTTGTACAATTGAGAAATGGCTTTTGTGAACTGTTTTCATGGGTGGTCGTATTGAAATAGTTACCTTAGGGAATGCAAATGTACCAGGCATTTTTAAAATATTGTTTTCGTAGCTACTTGCGGACAGATTGATGACCATTCCTGGGAAAGTTTGTTGCATAACGCTCGTGAACACAAATAGTGGAACACGATTTCATCCTTCATTCTTAGGTGCTTTGCTCTTATGCATTGTTTCGAGCTGCTCTTGAAGCACACTCGGCTACAGGGGGTGGGTATAACGATGGACCTATATATCAACGGAGGTATACCAGGGAGTTTCCTTTTTTAGCATTATACCGCAGATGCTGCGCTCCACTTGATGAGAAAACTCGTGGACGACGGAACTAGTGGCTGAACGAACGAACGAAGGGTGATAGTGAACGACCATGAACAGCAGACTGATGTCAAGACCATAGGAGGGTTTGGCGACCCTCACTTCCAACAGGGGAACCTAGAAACAGCTTTCGTTGGGAGCGGATTGCTGCATCTGTATTTTTGACTCATACATACCTTGCAACAGTCTGCATAGCCATGGGATACCCACTCATTTCTGCCATCTCTTTCAGTTTAGCCTATTTGGGATCCTGTCCCAATTTGACAGTATCAGTGGTTCCAGAACTTGCTCTACACAACACGTCCACCCAACTACCTACCCAGTCGGCTAATCGTCGTCACCTAACTCCAGTCACCTTAGCGCGATGCATCTCAAGGTCCACATCGGACGTCGAGTCTGCAATGCGTGCCTCCAAATCCACCCTATTACTACCATCCTTTGACGCTACTGTTGATACAACCGTCCCCGCCACAGGTCCTATGGAATCCCGATCGCTCGATAAAGGTCTCCAATCGACCGACAACCGGAACAACGTTGGTTCTGCTACCTTTAGCACTCGTTCTTTGGTAAAAGACCTTCAAATTAATGACGATTTGTCCGTTGTTCCCTTAGGAACACCTCATAGGCACAGTGAAACAAGCGTAACCCCCTGGATTCAACACGTAAACGGAAAGCCCTGCACGATTGTCACACACGGAGCACAAGCATATACTAATCAATATATCGCCTTTAACACCCAGACGGACAATGCTGCCAAAAATCACGTCAATGGATCGAGTCCTACTCGTCAGGCCCCAACACAACCGTCTTACGTCAAGTCACTGAATGAGCACCGGTTAACTGAATGCGGCTATCACGTGTTGAATCTTGAGGATAGCGAAGATGAAGATGTATTCCCGCACGAAAATTCAAAAGATGAAAAGCTTAGTTTTGTGGAGTTGCTGCGACAAGAGAATGGGTGTCTCTCTAGTGTGATGGCCACAAAACATGTAAGCAGTATATAGCTCTGTTCAAAATCACCATCACCATATTCGTCTTGCCATCAATGGGTTATTTTAATGGTATTCCATTTCTAAATGCTTGGTATAGTTGTGAGAAGTTTGTTTTCTTTGGAAACCACAAGTACTGAAGTCTATAAGTTATATATTGAGTTAGCCTTCATTTGTTTTCATGGGTGCAGCTCCTCACAGGTGAGGCAGACATGGACTGGGAACGTTTAGCTACAGATTAGGCGCTCCTGGCAGAATTCTTCAGACTGAGTTTACAAAAACAGCTGAGTATTCCAACGGGACGCGCGATAGTGTACTGATAACTCCGAATGCGGTCCCCAAGCTTCCAAGTACTCTCCGGAGAGTGCCTTCGATCCAGATTTCCTACAACTTACTTTTACATTACTTGACGAACATCAGTAGCCTTATTCGCCCCGATTTCGGAGGCGGGCTGTTGAGATAACCGATTTTCGAGTCGCACACGATGCCTGCCCCATTTGAACTCAAGATAACTCAGTGATTAAAGCGCGAACTTACTGACGGGGTATGTCCGTGGTTCGAAACCAACCTGTGCTTCTCGACTGCTATTGTAAAGGCTTGGGCAGCTTGGTACTATCTGGACCCTCGCGCTTCCTTCTTGTGGCATAGCAACTGGGCACCAAAAGGGTGTTACAGCTGAACGATTAATGCTACCTGTTTTTTATGCTGGCACACTTATTAACACTTAATTAATTGAATTGATGCTTCAGTTTCTATCAGTCTAGGGGATATCATTGCAAATTTGTGCAACGCGACCGATTTCTTAACTTATCCACGAACTCAATACATTCTAACAAGAAAGTTAGCTCTATTTCGGTACTGCTGAATTGATTTTCCCGCTGTTCCCCTCGCGATTCATGTAATAATCTGACGACTGCTCAGTTGTATTAATCGAGTTTTACCTGCCCTTCAATTTACCATTCTGCGAAATCTCTCCAAGCATCTCGTTGATCGAAATGAAGATGCGAAATCGAATTCGTAGGTTTCCTCTCTAACCAGATTTGACAACTTCTGGTTCGTCTGTGAGTTTTGGTGAACCAGTCAGTCTCGTTCTGTAGCGGCGGTTGGTTCGCAAAACCGTCCACATTCTAAGACTATGGGTCATGCTGTGGCAGTGTGCAACTTAGTGAGAATGCGTCGACATGAGTTTTTTTCTTCAGTGAACTGCTTTTGTACTATAGGGGGTGGTGGGATAGAATATCACAAATGAGGTACGTTTCAGCCCCCTTCATCGGGTCCTTACAGACGACTCATTATTGGGCCAAATATTCAGTCAAGTAAAAACCAAAAAAGGGGAGTTTTATTGCAGAAACTAATTCTCCTGTAGTAAACTCCTTCGCATTTATTGGGAACTTGTTGAAAACTGGGACATGCTACTTTGCTTCGCTTCACTTTTCTACTCTTGTTACCTTCAATGCGTTTCGCGTCTGTGTAATATGTTTAAGCAATTGCTGTAGTGCACCTATCCTAGGTCTGAGTTAGTTAACTAGAGCCGTTCCACGCCCGTTGGTTCGTGAAATAGCGATGGAGGCATTGTATATAACAGCCTCTATCGTGGAGGTTTACTGGTAAGTATGCACCGATATCAAACGGCATTGTCACCGTGATAGTCCTTTCGAGGCCGCAAAACACACATGCAGAGGGTTTTCTTGGCTATGTTTCTCTAAAGCGGTTGAACCAAAAAATTGTTTCTTCAAGAATGATACTTCTTCGTAGGCGTACTTTACTTAGATGTTTCTATATATACCTCCATTTCAAACCAATCAGGCACAGTCCGCTGTGAATCTAAAGGCACTGGACGTTTCTCGCGTGCGCCAACCAGAAGATGCTCAGTCCGTTGGTCATTTGCCAATTACGCCCCTGTCTAACCCAGGCGGTGAAAACGAACTTCCTCTTAGTTTTTGTCCAAGTGGCCTTGAACGCTCTCTGATTGACCTCGTGTGCCCCGGTGTGATAGATTTTCTACAACTGAAGGAAGACATCAAGCGAAAAATCTCTGTTGACTTTCAAGGCCACGTGTACAGTGATTTTGCCACTGTAGCATCTCCTTATGCTTATTTCTCCGAAACAGACTCACAGAGTGAAGATGTGCATTTGGTTGTTTGCGTTCATGGACTAGACGGTGAGTCACTACATGTATAAAGAATGCATGCTTTTATACGTGGTACATATTGTACATATTGGTACATATTGTGTTGAGTTTCCGGCTACACTGATCTACCAACTCTTATGGTTTACGTGTCTCGCCACTTCTAACTTAAGTGAACAACCTCATATCAAACAGGTCACTCTTCTGGTGTCCCGGTTTGGTTTCCTTCTGTAAGCTTTAAAGTATCAACAAGTTGCTGCACACTCAACCCGCCTACGAGCTGCGCCCTTAATCGAGTAAATGCCATAGGTTTAATGTGGATGGAGGTGAGATATACTCCTCTATAACAGCAAATCAGTGAGGATCATTTGGAACTTTCCGAATTGTTTACGAATAAAGTTCTTGCTAAGCATTGCCTTCACGACAGATGACAGTTGTTGGTCGTTGGCTTGTTCGCTGAGCTGGGCAATTTCATTGCAAACGTTTCATCACCAATCGAGGTGACATCATCAGTGCGTTATTGGGGAGCGTAGTGGTGCGTAGCGGTGGGTTGGTGGTTGTGCACAACCACCAACCCACCGCTACGCACCACTACGCTCCCCAATAACGCACTGATGATGTCACCTCGATTGGTGATGAAACGTTTGCAATGAAATTGCCCAGCTCAGCGAACAAGCCAACGACCAACAACTGTCATCTGTCGTGAAGGCAATGCTTAGCAAGAACTTTATTCGTAAACAATTCGGAAAGTTCCAAATGATCCTCACTGATTTGCTGTTATAGAGGAGTATATCTCACCTCCATCCACATTAAACCTATGGCATTTACTCGATTAAGGGCGCAGCTCGTAGGCGGGTTGAGTGTGCAGCAACTTGTTGATACTTTAAAGCTTACAGAAGGAAACCAAACCGGGACACCAGAAGAGTGACCTGTTTGATATGAGGTTGTTCACTTAAGTTAGAAGTGGCGAGACACGTAAACCATAAGAGTTGGTAGATCAGTGTAGCCGGAAACTCAACACAATATGTACCAATATGTACAATATGTACCACGTATAAAAGCATGCATTCTTTATACATGTAGTGACTCACCGTCTAGTCCATGAACGCAAACAACCAAATGCACATCTTCACTCTGTGAGTCTGTTTCGGAGAAATAAGCATAAGGAGATGCTACAGTGGCAAAATCACTGTACACGTGGCCTTGAAAGTCAACAGAGATTTTTCGCTTGATGTCTTCCTTCAGTTGTAGAAAATCTATCACACCGGGGCACACGAGGTCAATCAGAGAGCGTTCAAGGCCACTTGGACAAAAACTAAGAGGAAGTTCGTTTTCACCGCCTGGGTTAGACAGGGGCGTAATTGGCAAATGACCAACGGACTGAGCATCTTCTGGTTGGCGCACGCGAGAAACGTCCAGTGCCTTTAGATTCACAGCGGACTGTGCCTGATTGGTTTGAAATGGAGGTATATATAGAAACATCTAAGTAAAGTACGCCTACGAAGAAGTATCATTCTTGAAGAAACAATTTTTTGGTTCAACCGCTTTAGAGAAACATAGCCAAGAAAACCCTCTGCATGTGTGTTTTGCGGCCTCGAAAGGACTATCACGGTGACAATGCCGTTTGATATCGGTGCATACTTACCAGTAAACCTCCACGATAGAGGCTGTTATATACAATGCCTCCATCGCTATTTCACGAACCAACGGGCGTGGAACGGCTCTAGTTAACTAACTCAGACCTAGGATAGGTGCACTACAGCAATTGCTTAAACATATTACACAGACGCGAAACGCATTGAAGGTAACAAGAGTAGAAAAGTGAAGCGAAGCAAAGTAGCATGTCCCAGTTTTCAACAAGTTCCCAATAAATGCGAAGGAGTTTACTACAGGAGAATTAGTTTCTGCAATAAAACTCCCCTTTTTTGGTTTTTACTTGACTGAATATTTGGCCCAATAATGAGTCGTCTGTAAGGACCCGATGAAGGGGGCTGAAACGTACCTCATTTGTGATATTCTATCCCACCACCCCCTATAGTACAAAAGCAGTTCACTGAAGAAAAAAACTCATGTCGACGCATTCTCACTAAGTTGCACACTGCCACAGCATGACCCATAGTCTTAGAATGTGGACGGTTTTGCGAACCAACCGCCGCTACAGAACGAGACTGACTGGTTCACCAAAACTCACAGACGAACCAGAAGTTGTCAAATCTGGTTAGAGAGGAAACCTACGAATTCGATTTCGCATCTTCATTTCGATCAACGAGATGCTTGGAGAGATTTCGCAGAATGGTAAATTGAAGGGCAGGTAAAACTCGATTAATACAACTGAGCAGTCGTCAGATTATTACATGAATCGCGAGGGGAACAGCGGGAAAATCAATTCAGCAGTACCGAAATAGAGCTAACTTTCTTGTTAGAATGTATTGAGTTCGTGGATAAGTTAAGAAATCGGTCGCGTTGCACAAATTTGCAATGATATCCCCTAGACTGATAGAAACTGAAGCATCAATTCAATTAATTAAGTGTTAATAAGTGTGCCAGCATAAAAAACAGGTAGCATTAATCGTTCAGCTGTAACACCCTTTTGGTGCCCAGTTGCTATGCCACAAGAAGGAAGCGCGAGGGTCCAGATAGTACCAAGCTGCCCAAGCCTTTACAATAGCAGTCGAGAAGCACAGGTTGGTTTCGAACCACGGACATACCCCGTCAGTAAGTTCGCGCTTTAATCACTGAGTTATCTTGAGTTCAAATGGGGCAGGCATCGTGTGCGACTCGAAAATCGGTTATCTCAACAGCCCGCCTCCGAAATCGGGGCGAATAAGGCTACTGATGTTCGTCAAGTAATGTAAAAGTAAGTTGTAGGAAATCTGGATCGAAGGCACTCTCCGGAGAGTACTTGGAAGCTTGGGGACCGCATTCGGAGTTATCAGTACACTATCGCGCGTCCCGTTGGAATACTCAGCTGTTTTTGTAAACTCAGTCTGAAGAATTCTGCCAGGAGCGCCTAATCTGTAGCTAAACGTTCCCAGTCCNGAAGAGTTTGGGTGTTGTTGGTGTTGTACGCCTTCCAGGATGGGACCCCTATGACCCCGCCTGTGCTTGGCTGGAGACTTTGCAAGAAATGGCGACTAATCGATGTCAGTGGCGTTCGTGCTGTCAGTTTCTTTCCAAATCGTCTGATTGAGCGCTTGGAGGTGTAGGCACCTCAGAACGCTTGACATAGGCCAGCATTAGGTCCCCTCCCTCCCTCACCCACTCTTTTTGTCTTCTTTTCATTCTAGGGCTTTAAATATAATTGGACGAACCTTATGGTTGTACGGCAGTGAAGCATCAGTGTCAACACTGATGTTGCTGTCTTTGATGATGATGATGACGATGACTTCAACCAAGCGCAGGAGCGTTCATTGGGACCCCATCCTGGAGGACGCACCGCACCAAAACGCCTAAACTCTTCATAAACTTTTTCACGCTCTTCCGCTGAGTCGTACGTTGTTCACTTCGCGGTTTCCGCCATTCTGAACGAGAAGAACACTCGTCTCGCTAGACATTGTTTCGGCATTCGTAGCACATGTCAGGACCATCCCAGTTGATGGTGCTTGATGTTTTCCACGACTGCAGTAATCGCCGCACAACCGAATACCTGTCTTCTAATTACCTCGTTACGGATTCATTGACACCGTCCGACACCACCAACGCTTCTGAAGCATCGGTGGTCAAAAACCTGGAGACGCCTCACATCGTCTCTTTGCAGAGGTCATTTTTCGCAACCATACAATAATACAACTATTACTGCAGCCTGGTACACACAACCCTTGAGACCCGGTGATACACCCTTTTGACACCATAAAAGACGCAAAGTATCACACGTGATTCGGACCTTTGAGATTTGTGCACTGACTTCATCAGGCACGTTTCTGTCGCAGCTTATTCATCTACTACCAGGAATGTGGGTCGTCTGTACATATAGCGTTGCTCCAACACCTGACGGAGTGTGAAGATATGGTCCACGCGGGCTCTACTCGGTTGAAATCCCGCTTGATACTCTCAGATAAATGACTCGCATGCTGCCGTATGACGAAGATTTGATGGCACCAGAAACCTTGTTACATTGGGAGTCAAAATGAAACCCATTTTGTTACTACATTTACTACGAGTATCCTTTCTGAAAATGCCACTGTATTCGGCCCCCTCAGTTGTCTGGGACGGTCTCCTTCTCCTAGATGGACGCAAATAGGCTAGACAGGCACTGGCAGAGGAAGTGACCGCCATCCATGCATAAAGCAGGTAGGATGTCTGAACCAGTAGTACGTTGACGCTTGAGTAAAGATATACACTCAGACAGTTCTGGGGCTGAAAGGAGCTCCATATTCACACCACGTTTCGTTTGTTGTCTGGTGGTGCGGATTGGAGGCAGCAGATGTCCAACGAAACTGTTCGAAGTAGTATGCCCACGGGTTCAAGCGTTCTTTGATGGATATCAGGGAGCCATTTTAGCCCCTGATAGTTTCGCTGACGGGAGGCTTTCGAACGAATCGGGTGGAACAACTTGCGGACGTTTCCAGAATTTTTCGCATCTCCCATTCCTTGGGTCCTTCGGGTCCACCAAGCTTCCCGGTCTGCACAGACAGTCACTCTCACCTGGCGTCGGATGTGCGTCGAGTTGGGCTGTGATTGCGACGAGGATGAATATGTCGCCGGGTCTCCGGGAAATCCACGGTCCTAGCAGAGATCCACTATTCGGATGAGGTTGGCTGGGTTGTACGGCAGACAGATTTGCGGCTTCGAGTAGCACTGTGGATATCCGTTCCCAGTTACCGTTAATATCCGACATAGGTCCATCTGGCAATTGTTGGAGGAACCAGTTCTGATAAGTTGGTTTGATTTCTTGGTCTACAACCTTCTGAATGGCCAAACGAGGCGTGCGCGTTTCGCGTATATCTGAAAAGCACAATGAAAAGCAGCAGCGGACAAGAGCGTAGTGGGAGTCCACGGTGGTATTCCAGAGGTAGTGGCAAGCAGTGATCAGCCCTCATGTCCGGTAACTGATGACGGTGGCGTCTATTTCTAGGGACGGGTTCCTTGGTCTGCACCACGTTGTCAAGCGATTCTTGGTGTTCCGGATATTGGTACTGGACACGTCTGAAGAAGGTGTTCTCCGGTTCCCGTGCGTCTGGTGTCCATTCGAAGGCAACCACCCAATCGAGCCCCGGTCGCTCTTAGTCTACTTACCTGGACGTTTGTGTCACCAGGAACACAAAGATGTCTGAGCTTTTAGCCCGTTTTAAAAGGGTACCCAGAACTTCATAGAGACTGTCCTTGGCAAATTCGGAGCTACAGCCCGTTGGGTGTGAAGGGACACAATACACAGGGTACGGTGGGCCTCACTTTCTCCTGAGTCTTTCACAGACTGCCGACGGAACCACACAGAGGCGGCATTCAGTCAAGCAGACGCTTCCATTTGATCGCTGAATACGGTACCCATGGCGGCATATCCAACTGCTGCAGGCTCCGCGTCACCAGAGATGCGCAGCCGAAGCGTGGAAGTGAACGAGGGGGAAGTGAGTTCAGATACGACGCTTGGGTCCTGTATCCTTGTTTCTGACAGACGGAGTGCATCAATCCAGAGTGAGTCCAGCGTACCAGCAAGAGTCGCTTGTTTCCCCGCTTTCTGTGAGAACGTTAAATGCGTTTATCTAGACATGCTTCCGGTTTTTGGAAACAGATTTCGAAATGTTTCGGGTTGTTACTGAAGTGGGGCGCAAAGAATGTGCAGCTCAGCGTGATTCACGGCGAACAAGGCGGTCAGTTTTAAGGCTGGGACCTGCGGAGAAAGTACTCAGATTGCAGTGGGGTAGGGTAGAAGAGGGAATACGTGTAAGTATAAGAAGGGGGGAGTCAGTAGTAGCATGTTTTCGCTTTCCAGCCATGCTGTTTGCATCAAGTAGGACGACCCGGCTGGTGACACCATGCGACAACCATTCTAGTATGAGAGTATTGTTAGTTGTAAGTGGACTGGGATAATGCCAGGGCGCCCAGACTTAGATGAGAGGACGATTAGGGTCCTCGACCAAATCCTTTGGCTCAAAAGCCTGACCGCAAGACAGCGGAGTTTGGTGGAAAATGCAAGTGAATTACCGTTTTTGTAAAACATGTCGCCACACATGCTCTACTCCATAATCTGGAGGGCCAAGGGACCTCTAATCATTGACCAACCTCGTATAAGAGACTCTGAGTATCACACGGACACCACCCAGTATGGCCCAATGGGTCACAAACCGTCACATCACGGTAAGGTTCAGTCCCTTGGAACGGCAGACTCGAGTTATACAGCCATTTTTAAACTGACTTGGTTTGAGGGTTTGTGTACCTTTGCGATCCATTGAGCTATCCTAGGGGATGTCCGTGCGACACTCTCAGGGTTCCATACTAGTTTGGTCCATGGTTAGAGGTCTGACACACACAGTCTCCCGGTCCTCCAGGTTGGGAGTTAGAGAATGTGCGGCGACATGTTGTACACAAATGGTAATACACTTGCATTTTCCTCCAGAAACCGCTGCCTTGTGGTCTGGGTGTCCTGGCAGCCAACGTACAACCATCACATTTACAAGTAACAGTGCTCTGGTACCGCATCAGCCGTCGCGTGGTGCAATCAGTCGGGTCACCTTACTTGCTGCACACAGCAGGGTGAGTAAGTGAAAACAGGCTACTGCTGACGCCTTCCCTCTTTCTCTTTCACATACTTTTTCTTCGCCTTCTCCCCACTTCATTAATAACTCTCTCCTTGTAGGCCCAACTGATAGGACTGATGACTCCGTTTGTCCTGCATCGGTTTTGCGAGCAACATCTGCGCGTTATCCGGAGCCGACATCCTCAGGCATCTCGAAATTAATCTTCAAGCGTCGAAGCTCAGTCTATCTGGCTACCTTCAATGTCCGAACTCTTAAGCAAACAGGAGAACAGCTGCTCTTGTTCTCACACCACACTCGCTTGGTATTGATCTGTGCTGTGTATCAGAAACAGAAATTCAAGATGCAAGCACAGTAGTTGAGCTAACCGCTCCGTCACTGTCCACTCGCTTCCGACTGCGCACCTCTGCCGATCCAGAGGATTGCGCAATAGGATGTGCTGGGGCTGGTATCGTTTTAACTCACCTGGCGGAAGTATCCTTGCTCGACTGGATATCCGTTGAGACTCACCTCTGTGCGGTTGGTTTGGCAACATCTGCGAATGAGTCTCACAAGCGAGATGGTCGCTGCCTGTTTAGCGTATTTGCTTACACCCCAACTGACTGTATCTATGACACCATCAAAGACAAGTTTTGTGACGCCTTGAATGTCCTGTTCGAGGAAGCTAAAAGCGCCGATATCGTTGTGGTTACCGGAGATCTGAATGCACATTTGGGCAGGCTTAGAGCATCCGAGAATCAGTTAGGTGGTCGGTATGGACTGGACTCGGTACGTATGGACAGTGGTGAGCGATTGCTTCAGCTGTGTGCTGACCACAAGCTGTTTTCATACAGTACCAACTTACGAAGTCGCCTGGCCACGTGGTGTCCTCCAACAGCGAACTCAAATCGATCACATTGTCATCAGTTATCGATGGCGCGGATCAATAATCACCGGTCGTTTTGTAACACATTTGTGGATTCCGACCACACGCTCGTCCAGAGTATCTTCTCCCTTCGTTTTTCAGAGCCTCATATGGTGCGGACAAATCGTTTAGCAATTGAGAGACTGGCAGGTATGGATGTTAGACGAATTTGCCAGAATCGTTTTCTGGAATCTCTTCCAACTGATCCACCATCAGATGTGAATCCATACTGGGACGGGGTCGCTACCTCTTTGCACAGTGCTGGGAGTTTTGCCTGTGGTACGGTGCTTCCAGACCCACTCAAGCACTGGATGTCGGACCAAACAGTGGCACTGCTTAAATCTCGTAGAAATATTCCCTCCTGCCCCGGCGAATTATCGGGCGTCAAATGAAAGTGATCGTGCGAGCCGACCATGAAGTCTGGTAGACACGGAAAGCGAAGGAAATGGAAGAGGCTCAGAAAGCCGGGAATGCCCAAAGATTATTTCAGTTGATCCGTGCGACCGGTCCCCAGAAACCACCTGTGAGGGATACGATGAAAGATCAGAATGGAGGGACCATCTTAAATAAAGAAGAACACCTCGACTGTTGGACCAAATACTTCGAACAAAAATTTTCGTGGTCACCAGCCGCCACTCATCTGGAGTCTACAGCTGACGTAGAACCCTGGACAGTGAACGTGGAATCCCCTACGGCTTCGGAGGTTTATGACTGCATATGTTTACTAAAGGGCCACCGAGCTCCTGATTCGGATGACCTCCCACCTGCATTGCTCAAGGATGGGAGTGAAGTCTTCATTCAGCGCTTGTCTGATCCGTTTGCTTGCATTTGGGAAAAGGTGTCTGTCCCAGACAACTGGAGGGAGTCGGTGATAGTGCCCATTTTCCAAAAAGGGGCTTGTATTGAGTGTGGTAGCCACAGGGGGACCAGCTTGACCCTGGTCGTAGCGAGACTCTTGGCGTCATTTGTACTTCATTGCCCTATGGTGGCTCGTGAAACACTGACTTGAGAGCAGCAAGCGGGATTCCGGCCTAGTAGGGGTTGCGTTGTCCAAATTTTCACACTCCGTCAGGTGCCAGAACAACACCATACGTACAAACTAACCACAATTTTAGTATTCCTAGATTTCCAAAGTGCATTCGATTCGGTTGACTGGTCTGTTATCCCTGACACGCTTGCCCATCAAGAAATGCCCTGGAAGTTTGTGAACATAATACGTTCTTTGTATTCTCAAAGTCTCGGGCTTTTGAGAGTATACGGCAAGCTCTCCAAAAGCTTCCGTACACAGAGAGGTGTCCGTCAGTGGTACCCACTCTCTCCATTCCTATTTAATTTTGTGATCGATGATATAATGAGACGAACGCTGGAAGGTCTCCAAAACTCCGGTGTTCAAACAGCCTGTGACGAAAACCTTGTCGATCTGGAATATGCAGACGACATCGTTCTCGTCTTTGAAGAGGAGGACAAGGTGCAGGTGTTTTTGGATGAACTGACCAAAGTCATCTTGTCCTTTGGTATGCACTTTGCAACCAAAAAGTGTAAAGTCATGCTCCTGGACATGCAGTCGCTGAACCGGCCACTTACAATCCAGGGAGAGGCACTCGAGATTGTGGAGCGTTTTACCTATCTTGGAAGTTGTGTTAGTTCTGGTTGCAGTGTGACAGATGAGGTCGTCGCACGAATCTGCAAGGCTCGGGTCGCGTTTGTTAGTTTGAGACACCTATGGCGTCAGAGTGGTATATCCCTGACTCTTAAGGGACATGTGTGTCAGGCTACAGTGCGGGCTGTGTTGTGGTATGGGTTGAGACTTGGCCTGTTCGAGCAGCAGAACTAGTCTTTGACAACCGCTATCTCAGAACGATAGCTCTTGTGGGTTGGTGTCGGCGAATTTGTAACGCGGCAATTAGAAAGCGAGTGTTCGGTTGGAGAATCTGTCCAGCACCAGAAGCTGCGTTGGTTAGGCCATGTATTGCGCATGCCGGGCTATAGGTTGCCGAAGAGAGTGCTGTTTTCCGTGCCAAATTCAGAGTGGTGTCCAACCCTTGACCTGGCAGAAGAGTCTGAAAGAGATTACAAAAATTCTGGGTGCTGTCGGTGCTACTCGCTTCCCAGGATGGGGACCGCGAGATTCCCACTGCGCCCGATCGGAGACGCCGCAAGATATAGCTGCTAATCGATGTCAGTGGCGTTCTTGTTGTCAGTTGTATCTACATTGCCTGGATGAGTGTCTGGAGGTGTAGGCACCTCGGAATGATTGTGGTAAGCTAGCACGAAGTCCCTTCCCTGTCCACCTTTATTCTTTTCTTCACGATAAGGCTTTCAAACAAACCGTGGTTGTACGGTAACGAAGCTTGCTTGTTGAACACTGATGTCATGCTGTCGATGATGATGATGATGATGGTGATGGTAGTGAAGGGCGAACCAGGTAGTGGGTTGTCAAGGAGCTTCCAGCAGTCTCATGTTAATAGCTTTGGGTTGAAGGGATACTTTAATATGCCGATGTCGTTTCGGCTGCAACCTGAGATGGCCTTCGTGCAGCACACTCAGTTGAAGATAATCTGAAGCGGGTTGGTCTCATGTTAACATCAAGTCACTTTGGTGTTCACGTTAGTAGTAAGGGTGGTAGAAACTCGCCTACTGCACCCATCTCACGGGCCACAAGTAATGCAAAACCGGCGGTGGGCTATCGCAGAGTTTTCAGATATCCTATATAGGTAATATTTATCCAGGATGTTTCGATCATTGGACTGTTGGACGGCTGCAATGTAGGTTACATTTTGTCCATTTCGCTCTGAAGCAACCTGACCGAACGACTACAGTTTCGCATTATTTGATGTGCGTTCAATTGCACAATTTTCTATCTTCTGAAAATTGTTGGAAACTTGTTTTTTTTCGTGCGTGTGTGTCATTTCCTCTTGCGTTCCCTACTTTTTCTTAGACGTGTTTTCTGTTTACCTGAATATCCCACCCAAGATTTGCCAGATAAGGTTGAGGAGTTCTGGGTGCCCAACATCAATGTGACCTAATCGAATTATTATACGGTGATACAGTTGCCTTAGTCTGGTAACAAAACTGGAAGAATATAGTCACGCCGTTCTGTTACAGCATAACTCTCTTCGATTATCTTGCAATACATTTGATCCGGGATCTAGGGTTTTCTGTTTTCCGTTGCAATCTATTGCAATCTACTGAGGTGCTATCGTCAGCGTCAGTTTAAGGGTTTTCACGTAACCTGCTTTGACCGATTCATGTTGTAAGACATGGATTCCTAGTGAAGGCTGTCTGGTACGCTTAAGCGGATCATCTTGTCTGATGATGATTGTTCCCAGCGAATATCAAGTAGGCGCTGATAAGAAGTCATGCATGATCCTAAACAGTCAAACAACTTCAAGAGAATATGGGAGGTCGCATCTTTTCGTCCGACAATCGGCTTGAAGTAACGTATGCAAGCTTAGTCGTCACCGTATGGTCGACGTGGATCCTTTGATCTATTCTGATCGGTGGTGTCTTTACCTCCTGAGATCCGCTGACTATTGGTATCTTACCCTGTCTAAAGCAATCATCAATCTCTTGGGCAACCCGGGTCTGTTTTCTAGGGGAACATTTGCGTATGCATTGATCGTATGAATTTTTGAAATTCACTTTGAATGAGATGTCCAGGTTTATTTATGGTGTCGTTTGTTCCGTTTTTTCATCAACTCGATTTTTTAACCTGAATAAAATATCATAAAATCATATACCGAGGAAGTTTAACTGGGCTCATCTCTATTTCATCTACATACAATAAGGGCTCAAGGAGCAGGCTTGTATGGGACACCTTGTAGTAGCGGACAGAATCATGATGACAAGGAGTGTAGTTTTGGCGCTATTTTCAATCTCGGGTGGACAAAATTTATCTAGAGAATTAGCCCTTTTTGCAAGCTATCAAATTTGATAGCAGCTTCTACGGACCAACCAAAAGCGGCCTTTTTTGGGAAAAGAACATCTGTACTGTTGTGAAACGATCGAGCCTCAACAAGCACCACATCATTTCTGCACAGCATTACAGGCCTTTTTCAATTAAGCCCTAATAATGCGCATGCTACGTGTGTATTGGTGGGGTGGCTTTCCTCAATCTGTACATTTTTTCATTGCGCGATCGCGGTGTAACTCATTAACCACAGTCCTTGTAATGATTTCCGCTTTGTAGTTTGTTTCGTTTTGGTGCCTGGATTTTGTTGGTCAGTGTAATCGGAATAAGTTCATGGTTGTCCGGATATCCAGTCACTGTTCCTGCTTCTCCGTATTGGTGAGACCCAGTACCATATTCTTCCGTACAGCTTTTTAATTACACCTATCTTCACTTCACTCAGGAAACGCGAGCGATTTGCGTTTGGTCCGAGTTTACTTACAATTGGCTCTCCCGGAATGTCGTCTGGAATTCCTCATGTCTGAGTGCAATCAGCAGGACACATTCGGTAGTTTTGATTCAATGCGCGATAATCTGGTTGATGAGGTGATTGATTTCATCCGTGAACTGGGTGAACCACCAACTCGAATCAGGTCAGTTTTGTTTCCTATCCACTCTGTTACTCTAGCCAAGATTTGACCCCGATCTGAAGGCTCATGAGATTATCGAATCAGCTCAATCGATTACCATTCTTATTTTTGTCGCGTTTTAGTACGGTAATTTAAGGTAAGATGACCACAGTCTTCTATCCTAGAGTGTCACAGCGCCTTTCCCGTCCAGACACGATCTGGTTCGTGACCCCATACCCTGAAGAGATGAAACCTCACAGAAGAAGCCGAGTGCGCCTCCGTAATTGTCCATTTATGGGAATTACTGTATTGGTATATAATGCGCTTGAAGATTCTTCCAGAAAATAGCAGATAATGGATTATTGATTCTCTGCTCACGCAAATATCGAAAAGACGTCTTCAGTTATGTTAGAGCATTTTGCTCTCCCAAGCAGATTTAGGATACCGGGCCTCTCGAATGGATAGGATCTGATTACTGCCACCCAGCTATTCACACGGTTTTACCTCAAGCTTTTTTGGTAATTTCAGTCTGTCGTCCCGCACAAAGCAGCTCACCTTGTACATAGGTGCATGAATTTTTTTACATGAATCGACAGACCCGGCTAACCGACTGCACCGAATTCACCCATCTCGAGACATCGAACGTTTCCCACTTTTCGAAGAAAGCATTCTTAAGCGTACACAAAGCCATGATAACCGGATGTCAATAACGTAACACTGGTCGTGGTTTGTGCTGATGTGTTTTCTTCCTCTGACGACGATGAACTGCCAACTCCCCACTTGCATCACCCACCGGGGTGAGGTGCATACTACTGATGAAGCACGCAAGTAGCCTATGGTCCGGTGTCCAGGCTCCGTCCCCGCATCTGACGGAAGGTGAAGGTTACTACGGAAATTATGGGGCCGCTTTTCAGAGTTCGTTTATAATTGTCTAATATTCAAAGAACGCCCTGGATAGTTCAAGAGGACGCTTGAGAATGTTCACTTTTTCAAAGATTCTGTGCATATGAGTTGCTTACTTTCATGTCTAATGGCTTGTAACCGCTTGGTTTGTGTTTGCTAATAAATAACTTCGCAGCGAAGGGTTTTCCTCCTTTCATTTGGTTACGTCTCGATTGGTCACAACCTTTTGAGGATGGGTATGTGCGGACTTCCTGGAGGATTTCGAGGAAGTCGCGAAGGTAGCTGGACTGAACGCCGACCCGGGTAAGTTGGCGGCGCTGAGGACGCTCCTCAGAGGCCGGGAGAAGGCTGCCAGAGTGAGGCCCTGAAGAGATGGCATCATCATCATCATCGACAGCATGACATCAGTGTTCAACACCGATGCTTCACTGCCGTACAACCATGATTTATTTGAAAGCCTTATTGTGAAGGAAACAGTAAAGGTTGTATGGGGAAGAGACTTAGTGCCAGCTAACTACAATCATTCCGAGGTGCCTACGCCTCCAGACACTCATTCAGGCAATCTGGATAGAAACTGACAACAAGATCGCCACTGACATCGGTTGGCAGCCATATCTTGCAGCGTCTCCAACCAGGCGCACTGAGGATCACGTGGTCCCCAACCTGGAAGGCGAGTAGCACCGACAACACCCAAGCGTTTCATAATCTCCTTCATACCCCTCTGCCAGGTCAAGGATTGGCCAGCTCTCTGCTTCCGCCACTCTGAATTGGGGAAGAGACAGGGATGCCGGGATGCCACCAGACGGTGTCCTTCACCAGTCCGTAGCAGTGGTTGGATCGTGCCTTGCAGGGTCTGGAAGGAGTGTGGCGCCAGCATTTGCTGTCTGACTAGTTCGTGGAAGGTGTGCAGTCGGCGCTTGGTGCCCAGTTGCGGTTGGCGAGAGCAACCGGCCAGTTGAGTGTGGAAGAGCTGGTGCACATGGCTCGGTAATTGGCCGAGGTGCCACTGGCTACGTTGAAGTCGCAGGAGAAGCGGGATGATTTACCAGTGGAGGACCTGCGGATCCAAGTAGACCGACTAACCGAACAGCTTGCCGACATGAAGAGACACGTTTGAATGAGCCGATGCTAACACTGGCATTGCTGGCAACCGGAAGAATCAATGTCGCGGTCGTGGTACTGTCAATAACAACAGTTTGGCTTGCTCTTCTCTTACCGGATGGGTTGCGATTAGTGCTATGACACAGTCTTCGATACAGGCCGTTATTGAGATATCTGGGAAGAGGGAGCTGTGCTTAATCGATACAGGGGCAGGAGTGTCACTGAGGCAGAGAAGGAACGAAGCTGAATGGAAACCGTGCGCGCTAGTCGTGAGGGCAGTGAGTAGATACCAACTTAAAATTGACGACTTTTCATTGCCTTTAATGCGCCTAGGCAACAGTTCTGTGCAGCACGAGTTCCTGACCAGCCCAGACATAAAGCAGACAATTTTGGGAGCGTATTTCCTCAAGGTCACAGAATCCGTAGTTAACCTGAGTCAGGCAAACTGATGGCAAAGTATGGCCCAATCAAGCTTGACGGTTACCCAAGCACTACCGTGAGCGAACTGCGTGCCCGAAAGCTGCCGTCTTGTAGTGTTCCATCAGTGCAGTCTGTGGTCGAGGAGTACTCCGAACTGTTCACGAGCGATGGAGATCCATTCGGCTTCTGCCCGTGAATCGAACACGAAACCCCCCTCCTGTCCGAACGCTTTCGACCTTACGGCCCCCGTCAACTACCGCTCCATCTACGGGAGGAGGTACAGAAACCGATTTTGCGTGGATTTCCGGGGTTTGAATGAACTGACCGTAAATCGGGTTGTATCTGTCCGTTGGGTTGCTCCAGAATGGTCGCTCCAGTGATCCCGATATTTCACGGTGTTCAACTTGCATTCCGGATACTGGCAACTATCAATCCTGACATAGGACCAGGAGACAACGGCGTTCACGGTTGGGGACACTGCGAATTTACTGACCCGAAGATCCGTTGTTCGAACCCGACTTCTGCTGTCTGGGCTTGGGCAACCTGGTAGTATCCTAGCCGTCGTGCTTCCTTCGGGTAGCATGGAAGCTAGGCACAGAAAGCGTCTTACAGCTGAACGATAGCAATTTAGACGTGTACCGTTTAGTCTGTCGGGAGCACCATTCACTTTCCGGCGCTTGATGCTTTGTTTAACGAAACGTCTACAGAATATTGCAGTGTACGGAGACGATATCGTCGTATATGGCGATCCGGGACCAGAACACGCCGTTCACCTGTAAGCCGTATTGAAGGGTATTCGGGAAGCTGGCCTGCGGATAAATGGAGCCAAGACAGCTCGATCGAAGTTCAGTGATATTTCTCAAGCATAAAGTTGGTCAGGGAGATGTTAGCCCACAGCTGGCAAAGATCCAGGACTACGCAGTCCCTAATTCAAAGCGGTCCTTACGTCAGTTTCTCGGACGACATGTATACTACAGTCGGTTTGTCAAGGATTTAAACACGATTACTGTTCCTCTGTGCAATTTTCTCTGTCAAAGTTCTAGTGAAAGAGGGAAGCGCATGAGGCCTTCGAACGTGTCAAAGCACGGATGCTGGATCAGCAACTGACCCTCAAACTGCCCAGGGTCGGAGAGATGTTTACTGTTGCAACTGACGCTAGTGACTGGGGTATCGGTGCAGTCCTAAAGCAAAGCGATGGGGTCATCGAATATACCAGTCGTGTCCTGAATAACGCTGAGCGAAAGTATTCAACAAATACAATAACCAAACGATTATGGAATGGCTGGCGGTCAAAGCAGGTGACTGGGAAGTAAACTTGCCGATGGTGTTGTTAGCACATCGTGCGTCGATTCAGCTAACCACAGGAAAGTCCATATTCATGTTAGTGTATCGTCAAGATCCGCGCCTTCCAATGGATGAGGAAATTGGGTTTTTGCCGACAGCTCGCCTGTCTCCGAAGCTAGGAGAGGAAAGGAGTGGGACGAGTTGTTTACTTTCATGTCTAATGGCTTGTAACCGCTTGGTTTGTGTTGGCTAATAAACAACTTCGCAGCGAAGGGCTTTCCTCCTTTCACCGGTATTGCTAGAGTGATTGCGGCGAAGCCACATCTTCAACCAGGTGTTGCCAAACGAATAGGTGATTTGTGAATAGTCAGTCCGTCCAATTATTCAATAAAGTAAGGGAGTTTACGTACTCGGAAAATAGGTGCCCCCCCCCCAGTTCTCTGTGCACCGGATCTGGTGCGAATGCTCTCGAGGAGTTTCACTTTTTGGACCAGACTTGTTAAGCGGTGTTATACTGTTGTCCCTGAGTACCATATAGTGGAGGTTGTAGTAAGACATGCTTTAATTTATATACGCATAGGTTACCGTAGGATATATTCATTTATTCGTGGGTTGAGTTGTACCTGTGTTGGTCAACGGTGGTGAATCGTCCGAGGTCATACATGAGCTTTCAGACAGATTAAACTTAGATTGCCGCATTTCCTTCAGACTCCAAATTTTACAGGGCTTTCACTGTTTCGCTTTTTGCTGTCACATGCAGTTTCATTGGACACAGCATGGGCTGTATTCTGGTTCGAGCTGCTCTGCTCAGCCCATTGATGAAGCCCTATCTCCCCAAACTTTACACATTCTTATCTCTGAGTGGACCTCATCTGGGTACCGTGTACAATTCTTCCGGCCTGGTCAACATGGGCATGTGGGTTATGCAAAAGTGGAAGAAATCTGAGAGCCTTTCCCAACTGCGACTCCGGGACGATCCAGATCTGCGCCAAACCTATATGTACAAACTTAACGCCAGTGCCGGTTTGGATTTATTCCGCTACGTTCTACTGGTGAGCAGTCCACAAGATCGCTACGTGCCTTATCATTCCACACGAATCGAACTGTGCCGTGCAGCAGTTCGAGACAGTTCTTCTCTAGGTAAGTGAACTTAAATGCTGTGTTGATTTCTCTTAGTCAGGAGTTGATGCTTCGTTCCTTGCATATTAATTCAGCGTGGGTTGGAAATTTAGACGATCTTTCAGTGCATAGTTTGTCTGTATTGTTTTGAATCGGACATGCAGCACGAGAGACCGACATCCAAAATATCAATGTATATATATTTTTTAGTTGCTGCATCGGTATCTTGGCGTAGGCGAACGGACTGCATTGGAAATTTTGCACCTCTCCTTGGCGGACTTATAGTATCTCTACACTGAGGATTATGATGTGTAACGTGTTGATACACAGTTTTATTCGTTGACTGCGAGGCATGGCTGTTTCTTTCTTGCGAGTGCCGAAATTTTGTCATTTTTTATGATCATTCTATGCATTCGCATGACAATCAGTTAGATATTACACGAGTTACCAGTATGACGTGAGTGTGTCGTTATGTATTGAACAACTGATAGGGCGATGGTACAAAGCCGTTGTATGCATCCACAGGAATGAATCAACCCAAAACCTGGCGAAATCCATTTACGGCACTCGAAACGCAAGATTCTTTTTACGAGCTTCATTCTGCGTACAGTTTTTTGCACAAATATGACAGTTACCATGATAAACTCATTGGATTCACACCTAAACCTGTAGGTGATAAAAATTCCTGGTTACGGCTTAAAGGTTGTTATTTGAAAACCTGGTTAATTTGGCGCTTACTCTCACGTATGAATGTTCTTTTCGTTTCTCTCGTTTTCCGCCTGAACACCAGTGTTTACTGCTGCTTTACTGCTGTCTAAAATGCTGGTGATGGTTTGCTTAAACCTCCCCTGTTGAATTCTTCCACATGAGTGAAATCTAGAAGCCTCCCTCTGTTGATACACGCGTGTTTGTTTGCTTGCTGATTGTTGTGTTGCCTGAATTCCCATTTCACTTCGGTCTGCTCGCCACTGTTAGCCAATTCATCTAGGGAAGATTTAACCAAGGTCTATTTTGTTGGTTGGTTTGTTGAAATAAAAGTATTCGTCAACATGCAGCTGTATCGCAAAGGGAGACTGTGAACCGATGTTTTACCACAGGAAGGTGTGTAGTACGTCAGTCCATCCTTTCTGTGATTAATAGTCTGTGAAGGAGTACTGCATCTCATCTTTCTATGCCATCACAACTTGTATGACATTTCTCAAATGTTTCCTCGGCAGGTATTGTGTACATGGAGATGGTTACGAACGTGTTGCAACGCCTAATCAAGTCTCAACGGACAACCGTTGTCCGGTACGATATTCATTATTCGTTGGGTACGTCTGCAAACAACCTCATCGGCCGCGCAGCGCATATTGCCGTGTTGGATTCGGAGATATTTCTGGAGAAATTTATCTGTGTTTCAGCTGCGAAATATTTCCGATGACCAAGGGAAACTGCAGGCTGTGATGCGCATCAGGTTCCCGGTGGTCAGCTTCACCCGGTTGCTGGTAGGTTTGTGCGATCCCTCTATCTCTGTACACTTCCATGTTTTTAATGGTTTCACTGCATACTCAATTGTGATCTATTGCCGGAATAAATGACCATTGTATCCTCATGCGGGCTTACGTTCGTCATCGGCAAGCAGTATCCTGAAGCGCACAACTGAGGAGCTGATGGAATGCCGACTGTTCAACGGATGCATAAGGGATGGAGTTTGGCTCACAATACTCTGGTCGTTATACGTTTGCTGAGCTGGAAGGGTACATATTTGGAACCACTAATAAATAGCTTAGTGATGTAGTCAGTGGCATCTGTGCTTCATGGCTGTTCTCATCTCCGGACAATTACCATGCTTATTCACTCAGTGTTTGTATCGAACTCTCACAAGCTATCGTCCTCAGTTCATGCCTTCCCTGATTCCATATCTTCTCCAGCATCGATGAATAAAGGTCTGTGGCATCCGGGTATCTCGACCGACTTTATAGCTGATGCACTGTGTCGCATTCCGTTTTATTGTCATGCAGGTCGCTATCACTTTTTGGGTCGAAATGCCCCAGCGTCTGATATTACGTTATTTTTCAGGTTGCAGAGCCGAAGTTAGTGCTCACTACTTAATAATCTCTCGCTCACTCGATGTAGCACCAAGGCCAAGAGGTGAATTCCCGATGTCAAAGTCAACGATCCGCGTCTAAATCCGACGTCTTCGTCTCTATTGTCTAGACGTAAGCCCATTGATGGTATCTCAGTCCCCCTATTTTCCAAGAATTTCACGGTGGAAGCAATAGTGGAAGTAAAGTTGGCTAAAATGCGGACTTCTTAGTCAGCAGCTTGCGCATTAGCCTTTATTCTGTATCGAACATTACACTAGTTTCCTTCGTCTGCGACTCCAAGCTTTTTGGCAGACGACCATCCAGCTCGGCCCGTACGACCTTGTTTTTTATTTTATCGACGCCACTGTTGGTGCGAACATAATTTTGACTTTCAATTTTCGTGTACTGACTTGCAAGTGCCAAATTCCGTCGGGCATTCCGAATAGGCCTAAGGTCGGATGTTGCAGTCGGTTTGCTGGAACTCTGCACATTACTTCCCACTAATGTTAGTGCAACGAACAATCAGCAAGGGTGGAATGAGTTGTTTCACTAATCGTAGGTTTCCACTGGTTCGTCACATTTAACGCGTACAAAGCCGGTGATGATTCTGTTCTCGTTGTTGGTTGGCATGATTCAGTTTTTTCCAACCGAGCTTTTATACGTAATAAATGAGTTACTGCGCATATTGCAGCATCTTCCTACTCATTCACATCGGCTACTCATTGTTATCCAATTTCAATTTTCAGTACTCAGAAGACGATTCATCCAGCTCGCTTTTCTCGTCTAACCTCATCAGTTCGCAACTCACAGGAAGAGCATTTTTCAGTCCAGTCCATTTGTTCTGATATTTTGCTTTTTTAATCTTCCGAACTTTGTACGAGTGCTTTAATTTGTACTTCGACTCGGATAGCTTCTTTCCATATTTATTCTTTCATGCACGCCGACTGTTGTTTTTCGTGGTGAACCACCCTTGTCGCTAGTCCACATTACACAGTTTATGTATCATTCTTTTCCGCGTGCACAGATAGACACACATTCATACCCCACACACGGTATTTCTACGTTTTTTTTGTATTTACTTAACCATTATTCGTTTCTGTTTGATATCTTCACTGGTTTGCCGTTTGGTACCTATTCGGCTGTCTCGTCTCCGTCCATGTACTTACTCACTTCTCTTTGTTTATTCTTATCTCTTATTTTGTCGGTCCCACACAGCACCCTTTTGGTCCAAGTGGGAGTGTAAAGTTCCCTGTTTTTTCAGATTACATCTTAATCGAGAGCCATTGTTGCATCTAGCTCAACGCAGATACAAGATCCCTCTATTTGACGGGGGGAAATCAATGTGGTTAGGCCAGCGAGTTGTTATGTCTAAAACTGTGAGGTCCGAACGGATGGAATTTGCCAACTCAATAATCGTGAAATTTCATGTTTTGGCGCTCATCAGCCGAACCTTGTGTTGATACGATGTGCCGTTTTGGCGTCATAATCTTTGGAATGTATGGTCCCCAGTTGGATCCTAGTAGTTGACTCAGCGACCCTTTGGTTGTTCCGGTCGATGCTGGGATCGTCCTCCATTCCGTCGCACTCAGACTGCTGACTCGATGATGCGCGCATACGAAACACACATCAACTAACCTTTCCGCTATGGACTGACGTTTTTCGCACTGTGGAGGTCAGCTTAGGTTGGACTGAATGTTCACTGCACTTAGCAATGCATGGTTGGTGAAGTGCACTGATGGTGCCTTCTGGAGTAGCGAAACTTCCTCACGCCAATCACTAAGGTTGGCCGTTTACGCACAATTCAGTGTAAGCTTGGAATAATAGAGCACCTGCTGAAAAGGACGCAAATTTAAAGCTCAGACTGTGTGAACGCCACTTACTTGAACATGTCGTGTGGCCTGCAGCTACCGGTTCGGCTTAAATTTTCGACAGCGTGTAGTCATGCGCACCGCAAAAGTTATGCGATAAACCCGGGCTTAAAATTTGTGTGAGGAACACAACTAAGTAATCTTACAACATCCCTCCGAGGAGAACAGCCTCTGTAAAAAGGGGATGTCGCTGCGTGTCAGATAAGTTATCGACCATCTTACTCTTGTGTATCATTTTGAAAAAGGACATGATGATCAGTATACGTGCTGTGTTCGGTAAGCGTTTAGGAACTAAATTGCTCTAAAGGCAAATGTACAGCAGCTAAATGCTGAATGACAAAATAAACACCTAATTTGTCAACATATGTCCGCAGGTAATGGGTACCTGTTAAAAGAAGCTAGGATTTAGCGAAATGTACTCATTTACAAATTATGTTGGTGCTAACGGTAGACCCAACTGGATCCCTCGTGTGTGATATTCGATTGAATGCGTTTCCAATGGACCGCCTCATACTTCATCTGGTATGGTATATGAGGTATCGCAGTATGTGAACGACACACACTACTCATAAGTCTGCTGAAAACTTCAAGTATAGCAAACTGGAGGTTTGTGTGCGAGTCGGATGACGTGACTTATGAATTTGCTTATCTTTGCCTGTGATATGCATCAGCAGTTTCCTCCTCGCTGAATGGTGCTTTCCGAAAGATGTTCCTGTATCTAGAAGAGGTGCTCAACATTAGATCCAACTCTCTTGTAGACGAGGTATTATGGTGCATGAATACAACTCGCTGAAACACGCTCGAATAGACTATGACGTTAGGAAGTGTACCTGGAATTCAGTTCGGTTGATCAGCTATAAACCATGTACCAAGTGTACGTTGGTTCCAGCTGCTACAGTTTCGGTCCCCGGAAAATGGTGGGTGGGGGCTACAGCCATGCACTGGAGGCGATGGCATGTTTAGCTAGTTCACAAAACTGGTCAGCTACGCATTGAAGGCAATGCATGAGCGCCGCTGAGTGCGTCTTGAGCTAGGTCTCTCACTGTTGTTAGCCATTAGTGAGTTGGGTCCCGGGGTCCCCAGTTGGGAAGGCGGTCGACTGAGTTTCCTGGTTGGTATTTTCACACTTCGCTACCAGGTCACAGACATCCCACCTCTCGGTTACTTCCGCTCAGCACAAGGCTGGGCGAAGAGAGGCCTAAGAGGCAGGCGGTCCTCTGGCCCGCGTAACCTATGAGGCATGAGTAAATTATCCGTCGTGGGAGAGTTCCTTTCCAAGACCGTCTGGTTTATCTCAGCATTACCAATCCAATGTTCCCACCAGGCCTGACCAGTTCTTCGGAGATACCGATGGTCAAACGCTGACAGCTTTAGTATGTTGTGTGCGTAAAGGTCACGTTTCTGATCCATAAGGCAGTGTGCACCCCGCCTGTGACAGAGAAACTGACAATGTCGGCGCCATAGGTGTCCGATATTTGTTGGAGCTACCATGGTGTTCCTTTTTCGGGAATTGATCCCGTCTCCAACCGGTCCACTAGAACTCACAACTGCCCAGGTAAATAGATTTATCTAAAAAGCCGATTAGCCAGTTTGTAAGCATGATGTTTAGGTTTGATCCCACCCAGTCTTGTAGCAGCACTCTACACTTTGCAGGTGTGAAGCGCATACAAAACCGTACGGCAGAATTATTTGGGTTATTTAAAATGGCTTGCTTGTATCTTTGAAGGAGCTGAACCAAGGAGCGCAATATCGTTCGCATCCTCAATGTCTGAGTGAGGTCTGCCGGGGCATATTGATCCTCGAGTTCTCACAGACAGACAGAGAGATTTCAAGCAGCACGTCAATAACACGGGGATGGTGAAAGAGGGTGGCCTTGCTTTAAACCACTTTATTTGGTGGACTCAGGCGAAAGCTCACTGTATAGTCATGTGCGCCTGGGAGACGGTGTTTAGCTGTGAATATTTTCGCGGCTCAAATTAGTATTCACATCGTTCTCTTTTAGACGGTTTTCCTTCCGTGATTACTTGGTACTATACACAGATTGTCGAGTGTATGAAGCTCATATCTCAGCACAATGAAGGTTTTGCACTGCTGATGAGCTCTGATAAGAGCGAATCTATTCACCGGACACAGGAACACTTTTCAAACAAGTGTAGTGTGGGTACAAATTTGTACAGCTACCTTCATCTGACCAAACGTCCTCCGACAGGTTCCAAGCGTGCGTGGTGCTAACTGACCGAAGAAGTCCTGACTGATGCGTCGGTCGGTCTATACAACCGCGTCGATGTCCGAGTTGTCCGACAGACTATTCAAATCTTTTGAGTCTCGACATTTTTGCCTGCTCATGCGCGATAACGCGGGTGCATCCTGCTTGCTACCTCCTGCTGGAGTGGTGGCAGCACACCTATATTGCATCCCAGATATCCAGGGTTCAATCTCGGCAAGACCGAGATTACCTAACTGCGAAATTCAATTCCACTGCTGCCTTAGTCGATATGGGTCAAATGGAGAGGCTGCATGAATCAAAAACGGCGGAAGGCCTGCCATTACGGACTGAATGACCTTCTGATTCAGTACAGTAGAAGTTAAGCAAAAACCACATGATAAGCTCCGAATGGGATTCACATCCAAATTTTTACGACTAAATCAGTCTGTTGTGTCATTCTGTGCATTTCCTTTTTCATCCCTTGGCATATTTGGTCTTATTCGAGTGTATTTTGCGGGTTCGGAAATAACTGAATTGGAATAGTAGCCTAGAATTAGTCTTCTTGTCTAGTTCGCGTGCTCGACGACAGACCCGTGAGCTGATGTTGACCCCCCTCATCAGTTTTTGGTTTGTCGCAACTTGACCACACCATTCGATGAACTCACACAAATCCCCCATATTAGTGCACACTCTTGGTATTCAGGCTGAGCACCACCCACTGTTTTTGTTTCTACCGGTCACTTAACCGGCCACAACTCTGAGTAGCATTACTTACTCGATAATATACCATGAGACTGTTTGTCTGTTATTACTTTGTCCACTGACGTCATAAGTGAATTTAGACACAAAATCGAGAATGGTGCGTAATGTGACGTTCTCATGTCTTTTTGAGTTCAAAGCTGCTCCGTTGAGCTTACCGACCCAAAGACTCACTTCTTTGTTTTTCTGAGCTCAAGTCCTGGTACAACATGAGTATTGCGCAGGCGGATGAAATCCTCCACATATGCTCGTTGATCGTTCTGGTTGGGCAGGATGTTTACTAACTATGACTAGCACTGGATGACTTACATCCAGTCATCGCTTCGTACAACCATTTTGAACAGCTACTACTTGCCACGCTGGAAGTGGATTTGCATTTTGAAGAAGCAGGTGTGTTTTGTCTAACCTCTTACAGCTGAGGAGGGATTTGAAAGTCTTTAGTAGGAATCGTCACTTTTCGTCGAACCACTTAAGAAATATTCCTATTCATGGAACGAACCAAATAGAAGCGACTTTCAAGGTCAACAGCTGTTGGATGCTGCTCTTTGTGGTTTGCTGTTGGACTTGATCCATGATATGTCAACAGCAATCCGAAACATCACGAGCAAAAGGAGCACTACATTTTAGCTTCTTTCCCATTGGCTTCCATCGATCCCGCATCATTCGTGCAACATCCTGTGTTAATGAACCCTCCAGATGTCATGCCTCATAAGCTGAGCTGAGAATACTAATGGGATAAGGCGCTAGCCATTCACGAGGACAAGCACTAGATGGGTAGTGACCGACTAACCTGTACTTTGAGTAGTTCCAGAGTTCGGCGCACTAATTCTGGATCGTTACAAGTATTTGATCATCCATCATGTAAGTAGTGTATTTTGTCAGTGATTGATTGTGACATAGTACCAGCATCTTGACTGGCCTTAAAGCAAACAGAAAGCAACAATCGGGAGGATTGTTTGATTTTGATGCGGGTGTACCTTTGGAATCAACGCAATCCACGTTTTTGTCTTGAAATTTCCGCGCTACAGAAATCCTTCAGTAACCAAGACCGATACACTGTCTCCACAGAGCAGCGCTCAAGCAGAAACAACAGAACCACTGGACAGTTTCATCTGCAGCATGGCCCTCATTTTGCTCGTCAGCTGAGGTGAAGGGACCGAATTTTACTCGTCCAAAACAAACCAAGACTCGGCAGGTGTAGCTGAGTGCAACAATCACTCAATGCTTGGAATTTAAGAAACACTGTGCAGCTATTTCATCATTGTTAACAGCGGAGTGCACCTCTCAAGTCTCTAAGGCGACGAAGCCAGCTGCCTTCCGTCTAATATTTGGGCACTACACCATTTGACCACGAGTGGCTAATCGGTAGTATCTGTACGCCTTAGCAGAGAAGGGTCAGGTAGCGTGGTGATTGCAAACGCGCTGTTAGGTTGTGTGTAGGCGGAATCCAAAAAGAGGCGAATGAGCGATAAAGTAAAGCCTCAGATGCTCAGAGGAAATGATTCGTTTTCTCTTGGTTTGTATCGGCGGTTTGCCCAGCCGAAAGAGAAATGCGTGAGAGCTGGTACAATTTAATATTTCTTGTAAAAAGTGAACAGTACATTCAGCAACTGGCCCTGGCTGTTTCGAAATCCACGTGGAATGTTATATTTTCCGGAAACCACTGTTTGATTCCGGCTTAGTTTCGGGAAAAATCTCCAAACATACTCAAAGTAAGAAACAGTTTTGGGTGTTCTTGAATGGCATCCTACGCAGCAGTAATTTTCGACTACAGAGTACTGCGGCGAATTACCTTTAGGGGGGAAATCGCCACACGTGTTCCGTCCACTGGGGAAAGTGGACGTCTTTTCTTCCACGTCTGCACGAGGGACATGTTGCATTAAAATAAATAATAATTGTTCGGTTGTTGCACCCTTCCAGTGCATAGCTGCTACGCCACCCGAAGGAAGCACGGGGGCCAGGTTGTCCAAGTCTAAACAGGAGCAATCGAGATGCCGAGGTAAGGTTCGAACAACGGGCCTTCTGGTCAGTAAGTTTGCGCCTTAACCATTGAGCCATCTCGAGCTCTGTAGTATTACACCTGTGAATGGAAATCCGTTGGTCACCGACGAGTGAAAAACACTCTGTACAATGTGGCTTTCATCCATTTTGGTAGTGCGAGACACAGTGACAACTTTCCAACCCCCTCCACTGTCCCTAATGCAGATAACTTGCCGAGTTAGAATGTGAGCCACTCTTGTTTAGCCGTAACACAGAGCCTCTTCTACTGTACTTCAAACACTACGAACCTGGGGCTGTTTAAAGGACGGAGTTGATGCACCAATACTCAGGCTTGTTTGTATTTCGAACCTCGTCCAAAAAGACCCGTACTCAGAGCGCTGATTCAGTAAAATGGAAACAGAACTGGATGTCTTGGAACATGCAGCAGTATATGGCCGTCAAATGTTCTGGCTTGGTCATCCAGGTAGTTGTTGTTAGCATACTGCTGTTTCCATAAGAGCACGTAGATAATTTACTGGCGTCTTAAACGCTGCTCCGGAAAGTTAGGAATACATTATTCCAGGACCCAACCTTTTCGCTAGGCTCTATGGAGGCAGCAGTAAGACAAATAATTTTACTAAATGCTTGCCTTAGTTGAAGGTACACAACTCCTGTCGCAAACTCTTCATGATAAGCACTGACCGCAGTTTATGACAACACAATGGTGTTGGTGTCAAATATGCACCGACCATCTTCCAGCAAGTAGGGGACAAAATGCATTTCGAGCTGGTCTTCGCTATGACACATGGACAGCTTAATTGTGCTGAGCGTTGCACCAGATGATCTTATGCGATCCTCCAGTCGGACAAGAAAAACATAGAGTGAGGCCCTGCGCAGAACACCATTACTTTATGATACACTTCGTCTGTTATTTACGTTCCCTTACTGATAACTCAGGTAGACTAGGTCATCTGGAGAAGACTATAATTAACATACCACATCCCACCAATTTTCCTTGGGTCTGCTAGATTACTACAATAATTTTGTTCTCCATTTACGGAGAATACGAGCCCCTTGAAATTTCTTGGTACCGGAAACACTGAGTGGTACCGGTCACATGCATGTCAAACTGCTTTCTCCCACACTGAATATGTACTTGCGTCTGATTTGCTGTTAGGCCGTCACAACTCTTAACTTCCCAGCGTAATGGTGGCGAGTGCTACAGATCAAAGAAGAGATGCGGCCCATTACGTCAGCTTCTAAGCAGTTTATTCTGGTTAACAAAGCAAACTTACAGCCAAAGTGAGCTTGACGAGCTGGTCGAGACCTTCCTCATGAAGAAATCCCATATAATGCTTCCTGAATGAAAATCCATCCTTCACAGCGGCACTAAACCACTGCTGAATATTTTTGGATGCGCCAGTTGCCTCAACTGCTGAGTTACAATACCTATGGGTTATGATTTACGCACATCTTACGTCATCTTCTGACTACGCTGGTGCATTGTCGTGTGAAATGCCTCAACAAAGAATAGCCACAAGTAGGACGAAGGCATAGTACTTGCATCAACCTCAATCCCACAGCAAAATTAAACATTTTTCTGCACCTGTTCGCCATTTTCCCTTCTCTGTTCAAGCAACTGCTAAAGAAACCATGTGTCGCCCTTACTAAGAAAGGATTCCACAAGACTGGTATCCCGCATGAGAGGAAAAATGACAACCTATCACATTGTGGCTTCCCTTCGAGAGGCATTTCAGTGTGGAATGTCCTGTGTTCTTCCCCTGAATGTTACAGAATTTCGGCTGTTTTTCAAAATTTTAAACGTTTAGTATTGGACATTGCCCGTACTAGGTCTTATTACCGGCACTCTGATCGCGAATAACGCCTGACAACATTGTATTAATAACTTTTTTCATGACGTTAATCTACTGGTGGTGAACGACGCTTATTACCTCACTTGTTTGACTATTGGGTCACGCACTCCGCTTACGACTACTCATACTCGATTGGTGTGTATCGAACTCTTCTTTTAAACCAGTTCTAGCGGAAGCCGGAATTATAACTTCGCTGTGTTTTCTTGCTAAGCGTTGGTGAGCTGACTGATCATCTAACTAATGTATAGCTACCCGATAACCGATGTTCCATGGCGAGAATGTACAGAGGAGTGCAAAGAAGATAACAGTTTCGGTTGGAATCTTTTCAGGTGGAATTCGTGCCTACGATGGAATATGGAGACGCCATGCTAGAAAGACCGTCCAAGCCTTGATTTTCTTTTTGAACTCTGTTGGATCAAAGGTTGTCCAGCTCAGCAAACCAGCCGCGTCCCCACAGCACGCCTTCAGCCAGACACCTGGTTACTCTATTAAGGACCAGTCTGCTTCAAAGATAATGTGGCAATTTAGTCTCCAATATCATTTTTGGAGTCACCCTACACAGGCTTGTCTTCCTTATCGGTGACAAACTTAAACTCATACTTACCTAAGAGTGATGTAGTGTTCTACTATCATTATTGTTGACAGGTAGGGTAAAAGGCGTTGGAAAAAGTCTCCAGTTGAATGCCGAAAACGGATTGCGAGTTACAGGCTAACCGGCCCATTGGGCGCTAGGTAACAACAGGTAGGTATCAACAGCTTAATGCGGATAGTGTTTTGAGGGTGGCTACGGGATTTGTAGAATGCACGCTCACATCACTCTCGTTTGAACAGTCGCCCTCCTGTCTTGGCACAGTCATTCTGGTGAGTCCACACCAAAGGGAAGAACCACTGGATTCGAGTTTCGCTCTTATTAGAGCTCATCAGTAGTTCATATCCTTGGCCGTGCCGGGGTTTGAACTCCTCACATGCGAGTCTAGCATGTTACCACTAATCCACCAGCACACGCTGGACGCATCTGAATTTTTACGTCTGAATAGGTGAACTTGTTCTCGCTTGAGTGGTGAGTGGTAAGTCCGACACCTCGAACGATGACCCGGTAACATACCTTGGTTGTGTCGATCAATTAGCCCGCCCGTCTGGAATTCCCAGCCAGGTAGCGCCACAGACGCTCAGGAGATGAATCTTGCCGGTTATAGTACTGTGGCTGAACAGATGTCGAATGTCAGGTCGGTGCCCGAATCACAACCTGACGTTTCAAGACCAGATGCAACGGTCACCCAGAATACAAGGCTAAGGGAATAGCAAGAGCACTCCACAAGCGATGCAGTAGCAACTGTTACGCAGGCTGGGAAATTAGCCCCGTTATAGAAAAGTTGGGACTAACTGGTTGACTGGTTACAAAGAACAGTTACATAGAAAGTAACCCGTCTCCTACTGCTAAGACTATCAATGATATTTGTAGTGCAGTGTTATACCCCATTAGCAAAACTCAGTGGAGTCACTTATTTCACGGCTTGTTTGGAGGTGAGAACTCCAGCAGTCCCACCCGTGTTCAATTTTCAAGAAGATATTTTGCCCTTCAGGCCAACCGTCGACTAGTTTCCATAAGAAAGATGATAGCTCGACTCATACATTCTTTTGGATACCAATTTGGTTTTGACGGAAGACTCATCTGGAACCCAGCTGAATATCCCGTTTATCCCGTTCTTCTCAACTGAATATCTGCACCAGACGGCCTCATGTCGACGGAAACTCGAGGACTTCGCCTACCTGATGAGCCGCAATAAAGGCGAAACCGGTCGTGGGCTATCGATGAGTTTTCAGCAACCTTTTGAGGATTGTATTAAGTCTATACAGAGATTATAGCTGTTCATAACTTTCCAATCTGTATTCTCTTGGCGGGTTCGCTCCAAGAAGATGGTTTCTCCCATATCCACCTCAGCATCTGCCAATGCTAGCTGCTCATGTGAGTAAATCCTTTCTGAACTGTACCTTCGGCTAACCAATGTCATTAACGAAATATTCATTCAAATCCCACTTGAATGTTTCATTTAATGTGCATCGTCGGCAATTATCTGAACAACCAATGAGGGCGTCACCAGAGCTTCACAGAGGATGCATCAACTGGAGTAATGCGCCGAAGCCACAGTCACCGCACACTGACAAGTAGCATGACAGCTACGTCCTCTACTCTTGGGCGTATGCACTACATTCACTGGGTATTGAGATTCCTTCTCACTCATTGGAGCATTTACAAGGTCACCCGCAGCCTATCCGCGGCTTCAGAGATGTCCACTTATGAGCGCACGCAACCAAGTCGTCTGTGAGGATGCAGTTTACGCCCCGTTGCGACGAAGTCTACAGATGCGAACCCCAAAAGTACGCGATGAGATCACCTTTCATCTCTCAAATAAAGCAACTGTCACACTCAACCCACCCAAATCACTGGCAAACGTAACTGCGGCAGCTGTAGCCACTGTACAGCAAGTGCGCGGTTTTTACAGATGATGGTAATAATCATAATCATAATCATAATCATAATCATAATGAACCAAGCCATGTATGCGGCGTACACACTGAGGGCTAAAAGTGCACTTTTGTAGTAGTTACTCATCAAGCTGAGTGAACCTCTCTTCCATGCTATACTGACTGAATCTATAACCGGAAGCGAATCGGCTGCACTGCGTTTGCCTGGTTAATTCTTTCCCTCGGGTCGGCAAGCACTTGGATCACATTTCCTACTTGCTTGGAAGCTTGTGCCCTCTGACACTCCCATCTTTTTGTGATCACAGGTTCTAACCATATAGGCGAACAAAGTAAAGCATTCCACTGGAAAAAGCTTGGAATAAATAAAGTATTCCAAGTTCTGCGGCAAGTGCGTTTTGTACAACTTTTACTTTGGTCATGGAAGATTTTTGTTTATCGACTCACTAAAGTTATTTCCCTTGAGAGGAGACTACTGCATGCCGGATGGGTGATTATTTGGGGACTGGGATCATCCTATCTTTTCTTTACTTGGTATTGAGAGCTTTATTGGAAGGAACATTGAAGATTTCATTCTTGAGCATTACAAGAGGCAAGTCGATCACAGATTTATTGACCCAACGGTTTGAACAGCCTGATGAGTAAAAGTGGTGCGGCATGGTATAACGAGCCGATCGATAATCTCGAAGCTGAAGGAAGGTGAAAAACTAACATCGATCAGATAACTGTCAGAACTGGAGTGGACATAAACTTGGTCTTTCGTGTTAATGCCACAGAAGTGCTGGCGAATTTGCATTTAAAGCCTGTAAGCAGTTCGTAAAACCAAATCGAAATGAGCGTCATTGTCGATCGATGCACTAAAAGCAGCGTAGTAACTGAGGAACTCGCCTTTGTCAAGCTGTTTAGGAGTAGAAAGAAGATGAGTGAAGTTAATTAGTTTTCTGAATATCGCGTAGCTGGATTTAGAATTTTTCACCGGATTTTATGGAAGCAGTGAAATACACACAACATAGAAGTGAAATACAGGGATACAGTGCATATAGCTGCACCGCCCAACAACGATATGCGACAATATGTAAATATGACTTCAGTGCTAATCACTGGTAAAAACAGTCAAAAGGAATCCAGGTCAACGTTACGTCAAGAAGCTAATTATTTCTTACCCCATTAACCCTTAGAATGTTGGCTTGCCGCCACATTTCGGAGTTTATTTTTCTGAGGTATATGGCGAACATAGTGTTTTCTAATGTCATATTGTTCCGATCCATGGATGCGGCTTTAACAACCCATCACTGGCATGGAAGCTCGGTTTCCGGACCAACCCATTCCAACGCTTATTAGGATATGCAAGTACACGGCCTTGAACTGGATCAGTTTTCCAAACTGTTGTTGAGCAAACCCGAAATGAAGTCCCACTGGATGTTATGTACCCTTCAAACTGCTTTAGACCCTAGATATACGGAGCTCCGGTCTACCTATACCTTGTTTTCAACCATAACAAGAAAACCGTATCATCTGATAATGGTGCAGTACCGTAGATCTCACACAAAGCATGAGGGTTTTATACTGCCTGGTCGTCCGAGCTCAAAAAAGCATCAGAGATGTTGACGGTAAGCTCAAATCAAGACTGCCCCGCACTCTATCGACTTTTGGCAACTCCGGGAGATTCAATTACCTTGGAATAGCTCTGTCCGCGCAACGTCTTCGGCTTAATGGGTTTTACTAGGTTTGCAACTCTTTTGGAATGTTCGTGTGCTCCCTGCTTCCGTCTGTTACGTGGCATAACCAGTGATTTTTCATGATATTCAGCAAAACGAGTGATGCGTTACACGGAAGCCGCAATAATTACTTGCAGCTCCTTGATCGAAACTTGAGTAACTAGCTGAATTGCACTCGCTGGTTGTTGGGGCTATGGGATCATCTTAGGATCACGTCTTACCAAAATAATGTTTTTGTTGATCGTCTGAAAAAATGTCCGCCCTAACGGATGTAGAATCACGAGACTACGGGTATGACGTGAGCATAATAATAGAAAAGGTGTGTCGAACTTTCACCGTCTGCCATTCAGAAAAGTTTTTCACGGAGAACAGGCTTTTATTATGCAGTAAGCTCGAAATGGTGGTACCTTGAATCAACGGGAATAATTACCTTTTCACTGTGTCTAGAATGTTTTGAGGGTCATTGTGCACTCTCAAATCTCGCGTTTTCATAGTTTTAATCAAGAAAGCTAACTAGCTAAACTGGATAACGTCTTCTTCTGTGAAACACGTGACCAGATTTGGCTGGATATCAGATGACTGTCGAGCGCAGCATAACTCACCTGATCAGAGAACGTTTATCACACAAAAAACCTGATAGTTACTAAGTATTGAGAGAACTAGTGGGATGGGGCACAACGATTTCACTACTAACAACACGCGTATCATTTCCAAGCATAGAATGAGAAAAAACTGCTTGGTTTTTTGTTTTTGTGCAGAAAATTGCGTGCTGAAAAACTCAAAGTGCTTTGTGCGCTTATTTCTGATAGTTACTATGATGATTTATTAGTTCCATGCATTGTATCAAGATGAAGAATGGGATGAGAAATCAAGCTGGTCAAATGGAAGCAATCTACAGCAAAGACAACAACACAAAGCACCACGCGATAAGTTGTGTGGTAATCAGCAAATTCGGTTGTGGTTTTCTTACGCTAAATCTGATCATAGCCGGAAAGCATTCCGCACCATCAAGTCAAAATAAGCATCATTATCGATCGATGCACTGAGGCCGCTGTAATAGTTCATGAATTCCTCTTTGGTTACCTGTTAGAAAAGCCGAGGACATAGCGTGGACCATGAAAGCAAACCAATAGTACTGCGGTTGACTATAGATGGCCAGCTGTCAGAGAAGCCAACAAATCTGAGTAAAGGTACGTGATGCAGTCAGGTTTTAACAGGCTCTCTTTAAATTCACCTGGTTTCACTTGGCCTGCTGTTTTGGGTTCCATCTGAGCATTCTGGCTCACTCCGTATGCAGATGAAAGAAACTCATCTCCTTGAGATCAACAGTCGGAGGCAAGTTTTATGTTGTTCATTACGAACATAGCTGGCACTATAACTAAGTTTCCAAGCCCTGAATTTTGCTCCACCTGTTGCTGTGTTATTATACATTCGATATGCTCTAGTGAGCAGCGAAAAGAATAGAGAAAAAACTGTAAGCAAGACGTAGCAAACCTGCAGATCATTACGTGGGTAGCAGAATTCTGAAAGGATTGTCCTTATTCTGTAACGGTTTGGCTGCTTTCCTTGCAAGCAAGTGTTTTATACTTTTTCATATGATAACGTACCTGATGTACAACGATCCTTCCATATGTGAAACATTCGACATGACAAAATGTTTTTCACTTGAGGAATACTGTTTACCAGGTGTTTCTATCAAACTTTACATCTCGTGATGGAACCTTAACTGTAGGCAAGTGAAAATAAAAAGTTTGTTCAACTGTGATTCAGTGCTACACTGTTTAAACCCTTCCAGTGTTTAAACCACCTCACGTTTAAGCATAATTTTTTCCGCCATAGCGTTTCCATTGTCATGGTGTCCAAGAGAGTTCCCAGTAAAATTTCTCCATAATCCAGTTCAGCTGTTTGGATGATAACGGAATAAAAGCTCTACAGTCCAGAAATGGTGTTGGATTTGAGAATAAGAACCCTTTTATGCGTCCAGTTATGTCAGAATGTGCACCCAATTTTGCCATCACGTAAGCAAAGGAACTTACAGTATTCCGCCGTAGTTTGGTTTTCGTATGGCGCGAAAATTGTGTTTCCGTACTAGCGCTTTAGTGTGCTTCGTAAGTCGTACCTAGAGCTGTCTGGTTTTCGAAAGAGCTAGGGCTCTCAGTTTTCTCTGGGAACTTTTCCTTGCAGCATAGCATCAAAACAGTCTTTCTTGGACTATTTCTACATTCACAGTGGGAGATAACCATGCCAGTCCTTCAGAAAAATGGAAAACTCTCTCTCTAAATAATTCACTGGGTCTATTGAACGGAAGCTGAAACATTATTTGTTAGTTGTCGTAACGTTGCCTGCATTCTGTTTGAGTTTTAGTATTTCTGGTTCCTACATAATTGCTAGTTTCACAACGAGCAACTAATTGCTCACAGTCCTGATTCTGAATCTATTAGCGCGCTTTTTGTCACATCCCTTGTTCCATAAAATGAAGGATAGGGTCTGGCACCGATCCTTATGTTTGTTGCGGACAGGCATGCGATTTGCGCAGGCATCAGTCAAACATTTGTTGGAGCCCACTCAGGTGATGATGGTGATGGTTGTTTTATTCGGTATACTTACTTCGTCCGTTTTCATATCAAATTAGCAATAACTCGAGGATTGATGCACGTTGGCTGGGAAAAATTCAGCGCCAGGAAAAGCTACCTCCAGTACTTTGACAAACACAACGAAGACGTAGAAATGTATGGTCATCTTTTGGTGTTTAGCCGGCTAATTAGGAAACACAACTGAGTAAATTTATATCACACTTGATGCACCATTTTCCAGTAATTTTAAGGAACCAGAAGTTGCTTCCTGCCAGGTTTTTGACTGTAAAAGAGATTTTCGTGAAAACATCGAAACATTGCAAGAATTCCTTTTCTGAGTGCTGGTTGCCTAAATGTTTTCTACAAGCTGCACCGTACTGTGAATAGTATTTCAAGCAAGGATAACAAAAGAGGTTTTTGGGAGCCCCTAAGGTAGTACTCAACGAACTTTGGATTCCCATCGCAAAATGTGATGCAAACCTCCCACGCAGATTAGCAAAAACCGAGTCGTGTCCAAGACAAGAAAATAATTAAATACAGCAGCTTGGCCATCCTAAGAGTTCTTAGCGTAGCGCTTGAAGGATTACATTGCTTGTGACGAACACAGGTTTACAGTGGCTATCGACTTACAGCGGATATCGATCTGCATGTGATAAATGTTATTGGATTTATAGATCCACTGTTCCAAGCCTTCTTAAAAAATTGCAAAGAAGCGCACCACAGTAGAATATCTCAATAAAGGACGGACTACAAGACACCGGTCAGACGGAAAACATCAAAAATTCCCTCCATTAGGACAATCCCGTCAAACTCACAGCGCGCTGCTAGGTAACAAGCCACCTTCACCTCATCCACGCCGTTATTCGCTCCAACTCAGGTGTTTGACTTAGGATCGCCGTGAAAATGTGCACTTAGATCCCCGGGTGAAGGCCAATCACTCTTCAAAATGACCCAAGTTGTCGTAGACCTGCGTTTCGCGGTCGACACACCAAGGGTTTTTCTGTTACTGATCGCCAGCTGAACCAATATTTAATATGTACCTTTGCATACGAGTGTTTACGGACAAAAACTAGCGTGCGATGTCTCGCTACCGGGTTTCTGTTCAAGTTTGGCCGTTATGAGTTGAGACATGCCTACTTACTGCACGTCGCCTAAACTTCATCCAGTTGTCCCAAGTTGCAGATGCACCACTGATTCGTCCGTCTCAGAGGACGATACTACTCAAATCAGTCTCCATTTTCTCATGTTCCCTTTGAAGATGCACAGCTCCAATTGACTACAGTCAAATCAATTTTTACGGGTCGGGATATGTTCTCACCACCAAACGCGTACTCGTATTTGCCACCTTCGCCCATGCTCGGTGACCAGGAGAGTAGACTGTCAGGAACTTATCAGTGACTATGATTTAACTACTTATGCCCAATTTTCTCGTTCCAAAACTCAGTTTATTTTTTTTCACTCGATGGTTCGAGTGTTTTTACCACAATGGAAGAAGCGTGAAACTCCGTGAACTCTAACAGCTGCAGAATAATTCTACGTGCGGTAAGCACGAACAAAGGGAAAGTTTCATACGACCTGACCGATATGATTCAAATGCATAGGAATCCAACTAGAATCCAGTGCCTCTGGCCGAATGAAACGCAAGCCCAGTATTTACCTCAATTGGTGTGGAGAAACCGGAATAATTGCACGAGGACAGGAGGTTGGCTGTTCAGATGAGAGTGATTTAGATGCAGCTTCTGTCAGTCGCAACTATCGATAGTTACAATATTTCCAACTATCGCTTTGGCAAACAAGGTTCTGCCGTACGTAGGTGACTTTCAGTGTACTGACGATTGTAGGATATATCCACTGATCAATATAATGGAAAGCATAGCCCAAGATCGCGTGATGAATTCATGCGCACCTCATCCGTAACTCTATCCCTCATATAGTGCGATCAGAGATGGGAGTTACCAAAAGTGCAAAATGTTATTTAAAGTAACTGGGAATGCGCGCATTGTCACTAGGACGTACTCCACATTTGGAAAAAGTGAATACTGAAATAAAAATGAGAAAATAACTAATGTTCCACCCAAAACACCATCTGTAATGGAAAGTAATGTTTTGATTAAATCCATGTTCTTGGTTGATGGACACCCGGAGAAACAGACGCAAAATCATCTACTGACAATACAAGACACAGTTCGATCACTAATCTATTAATGCCGATGAAGCAAAACAGTCGCCTTCAGTACGTGCCTATCCCAATCCTCAGTTCATCGGAAACTTACAAAAACTCGACATCAATCAATCGGACTGGGCGCCATCTTCAGTGCATAGTTGGCATCTGTCATCCTTTCATTCTTCGGTGAAAGAAACTATGGAGAACCTACGCACTGTAATTTATGGTCATCACTAAAATGAGCCCTCACTATATACAGCGCTGTAATGAACGGTGATATATCTTCTAGGAGAGGTTTGGTAAATAATCGGTGGATTTACCAAACCTCTCTTAAACGATGGCTACCCAATCGGTCCCAAACATTTTCCAAGTGACTGAGAACGGTGATATAGTTTGAAAACTTCCTAATCAATACATACTTACAAAATCCATCCCAATAAGTAGGAGGAATTACTTCATCTCTGAGCATAACTTTGTCTTACACAACAGCAGAACTGCACCACTACCTACTGGTACAAACTTACCGCATGAAAGGTTGTTGTATTGGCAGAAGCTAGGCGATTTTATAACTCTTGAAATGCAAACCATATGTGTATGCGGTGTGAACGGGCATATGCTTTATTGTGCATCACCACTGGGCAAGTCGTTTCGATCCTACTGCATGTTCTTGCGTTTCACTTTTGAATATTCAGCAAAGCGGCTGTTATTTTCTGTTAATTTGCATGAAAGTTCCTTGGGTATCTGGACGACACGAATACCCGACCCATTGTGGAAATCACCCACACAACCGAAATGGCGCCTACGGACACCATATTTCAATCGATTGGGCAGATACATGGAAAATCAAATGTAAAGCTTGTGTGTACGTTTGACAGTGGGCAATGCACTTAACCGCTCAGTTGGCAGAACATCCTTGTGGTAAATAGGAGATCTGTGATTTTCGGTTTGTTCCCAGTTGTGCTCTTTCGTTCAAAATGGTTATGCTTTAGCTTTGTATCTGAAAATTCGTCCTGTAGCAGCCGTGAGAAATGTATGGAGGATCCTTTTTTCATTAAGCTAATATGTACTCAATTTCATCAAAATTGGTGAGGAACTATGAACCTTTGAACCTTTTGGACCATAGACTAGTATAAATAATGAAAAACTTCAAGCTGCTTCTGCAAGAAGGTAACTCATGGTTAATTATGGAGTCTTTTACTGTGCATGGTTAGTAATATACCAAGGTGAAAGAAATCACCTGCAAGCAAATGATCACCACAAATGACGTGAATGAGCAAGCCATACACATAAAACTAAAATAACGAAGCTGCGTAGGCATTGATCACTTCTACCGAAACCAATCTAAAAAATAGTTTTCTTACGTGGAGCGGTCACAAGTTGTATGCAGTCCGCATGAGCAAGTCGAAATAAGCATCGTTATCAATGGACGCACTCACTCCATTATAGTAATTGAAAAATTCCTCTTTTGTCACCTGTTCAGGAAAACCATGCAGTATTTGAGGTCAAAAGTATATCTGTGAATCCTTTCGTGTTGAATAACCAAGCAACACTGTTTACAAAATTTGGTGCATGGAACAGTCTTCCGTATCTTGATGAGACAGTGACCACCCTGTTTGGTCAGTATTTCGTTTCTGGAATGGTAATATCCAGCTGGAGGGTTTCCAGTTTGACAACGGTGTCAAAGAAACGAACAGCAATCCCACAGCCTGCAGGTCTGCCCTTTTAAAGATATCTGAAGGAGTACCCATTAGTAGAATGAAAATGGCTCTGCTTACCGAGAACAGACCAGCATGACACCCAAAGCTACGGAGGATTTCGTTACAAATCTGGCCTGTTTGGTTGTTTTTTATTCAAAAACAGCTACTGGGTCTTGTAGCTGTGGTTTCTGGATTATACCAACGCTTTCAACGGTACCAAGTGGAGTGTATGCTGCAGCTGCTTTCAGGAGGTAGAAGTGACCAGGGTCTGCTCGGGCTGGTAAGAAACTACTTCATCAATCGTAATCAATTTACGTCGGAATTACGAAATTTAATGTGATCGTTTGCAATTGGTACAATCTCAAACACACTCGAACTTATAAATTGGATGAAAAATCCTGCAATATTGTCTGAGTGGCACTAATTGCCGTTCATATTCTGAAAGGTCATGGTGTGCTTTTCTCACAGCTGCCTGACTGACGGCATCAGGTTGCGCCTTGTAACCCACCATTCCTTATCTCCATCGACGTTTCTTATCCTAAGTTCTACGCGGTGTACAAAGAAGCCTTTGTGGTTCCCCTATATTGCGGCTGTTTTCAAAAGAGTTCGACGAATAATCCTTTCACATACCAAGGTTGGAACTGTCATCCGTACCGCGAATTCCCAATACGACGTTTACGTATACCGTGAATGCCAACACGCACTGTTTTGCGTGGGGAAAGAGCAAGCGTCTACTAACAAGGTTGTTAAAGCATGTGGCAAGCTGCGTCGTAGCGTCAAGGCCAATAAGCACACTGACCCTTGTTCGAGCTTTTCTTTCAAAATTCTCTCGAAAACCCTTCAGCCTATTCTTTCCGTTTTGTCCGCAGTTGTTTTTGCTTCTCAGACCTGGTCCAGAGCAACCTGTCTTCTTACACTGAAACCTTGTGACCTAATGTCCCATTGATAGTATACCTGTGAAGAGTAATCTCCCATATCACACTCCCCATTCTTCTAATCGTTTTTAAGATTAAAGTATGATTTATATTACCGTTGTGGCTTTCTTGCTTACAATCCAGCAACTTACCGTATCGTCAGCACCTTCCGCGGGCTGAAAGGTTTTTAGGAATTCAACGAAGATTTCATCCTCTGTCTTTTCACCATTAATATATTTTGGGTGGTGTTTGCAATTGTACACACCCTTTAAATCGTCCACCTGGAAGGTAGAAATACAGTAAAACCATTTTTTACAAGCAGATTATAAAAATTGGACAAATATTTAGCTCGCATGAGGCGTAAATGTTTAAGTCAAATCTGCTAGCACGGGACGGTTTCTAGTGATTGTCCAGAAGTTGTTCTGCCTTTTGTAAACCTTCCATACTCAGTAATTTCTCCCCTCCTTAAAAAGATGTATGTTGCGTGCAACAAGCACATTTTCGGAAACTTTCAACTGACTACAGGGCTCCTGTCCCTTTTACTGCTTAACGTGAACTCATGCTTTGATCTGCCTATCTGTCTAGTGTACTCCAGATTGGCAACTAATCCACCACTTGAGTCAGTGAGATTTGCAAAGGGTTATTTTTCGTTTTTATACGGCTTTTCCAGTCATTTTGAGGATCTAGGGATGCTCAAAATTATCCAACGTGAATTTGGTGAGAACATCTCCTGGGAAACCAGGAGAACACGATTGTTTTACTGAAATGGGGCAACATAATTCAAGTGGGGTTTTGTTTGCTGCCTCCTGTCATCACAAAAGATGCTACAAGACAATTTATTTCAAACACACCTCATAGGTGTGCAGAAATAAATTTCGGCTTGCTTTGTTTTCAATACACATGTACAAATGCTAGATTCACTCTCATACACTTCTCCTCAAGCACGTTCTTCAGCAAGTCAAAACGCGCATAACAATTATAGCTGTCGCCGTTTCCGTTATTACACCGTACATTCACTCCGTGTTTATACTTTAGAACAGACTGGTACCCGCAATTATTTAAGGATATAGACAATTGGCACCCAAATGCTGTTTACGGAGCAGTGCAGCTGAAGTCGCAAAATTTAGCTGCATTCTGCTTCAGTCGTATTGGTTGGTCATGACTGTAATGATTAAGTGCATCCACTTCTTCCGCTTCCTTCGAAGTCCTGTTTCCAGCACACCAGTTAAAGAAACAATTAGAGCACTACCTTTTCACCTAAGCTGTTTCCATGGAGAATATTCTGAAGAAAACTCTTGACACTCTGTGGATATTAAAGTGATGATGACCTGAAAATACATCCTGATATCTTGTTTGGATTAATCACCCACAGCTAATTCTCTACACTTTACCAATGAATCATCTCACGAAGGACGCTGGCACACAACCTAGGAACCTTTTAAAGGAAAATCATTCCAACAGCTTCCCCAGCACCTGAATTTACTGGTAAACAAATTAACGTATTTAATCTTCCATCGTTAACATTCGCCTGTGCTCATTATGAGAGTTCATCCTAGGTGGTGTGATTTTTCACACTTTAATAACAGTCGTGTCCACTTTCTGGTGTAGTTTACGGACCATATGGCATTTATTGTCCTTCAGTCTACTTTTGTGATTGTACACAGAGAACTACTGTGCTTTTACCATGATGCACAAACATCGCCGATTCGGCAGCTGCATTACACCTCATCAAATGCAAAAATGCCGTCCTGCCTGGAATCTCTGTGAATCCCAGGCAACGGTTAGCAAAAAACAGCTTGCAGGTACAAATCAGTTGCGTTTTATCACTAGACAGTGTCGCAAAGATATGTGGTGTTTGATTTGCTGGTTGTTTGTTGGCGTAACAGTTGAAGCGTCAAAAGTATCGGTACGCCTCAATAGAGTGCACCCTAAAAATAACAATTGCCTTACCCAGTTTGAGGTATGAATAAAAACTGATGTTCTTAGAATAGTAAGACAGAATGTTTATGAAGTTGTCCGCAGGAAAGTCAATTTAAAACAAAAGAGTTCCAAGTCACCATCTTAAATCAAATTAGGGCGTAGAGAAAGATGGCTGTGTGTGCTTGTTAGCGCTTCTTATGTATTTATTTTTTTGTTGGGCAACTCGTCACTCGTGGTCAACTAGCAATTTCACCATCTCATTGAATCGACGCAAATAGAAAAATAAATGTTCTTTCACTGACTAGAGGTGTCATGGAGGACACAAGATAACAGGAGCGGAACTGACCATTCTGTGCCAAGTTTCAAGTACGGGCAGTGGTGAAAAGACCAAAGTGGGTATTTATGTCAAATCAACAACAATTAATGATTACCAGGACACAGAACAGACTTTGTCATTCCCAGAAGACCAACATTATACTTATCTTTATTTCATCCCGTTAGGTCAAGCTAAATCATTGATAAGAAGGCACTGAAGGAATAAGGACGCACATTGGAACTTTTGCAGCAGTCCTTTATTATTGATGTATGGCATACTGAAGCAAACTCATCCAGACAGTCTTTTTTCATCCTTTGACTAACCGCGTAAATTTGGTTCTTACATGCGGGCTTTCGCCTCAACATACTTCACAAAATTATGTTTTGGTGATGGATCTAAGTGTAGTAACGTCTGATCCATAAAAAAGTAATACAGAGAACTAGATAGCTGTTTTATGGACCAAATTTTTTTCCTGTTCTATTTCATATGTAAACAGTATACTAAACCGGTTCCATTGAAATTTGTGGTGTATTGAACACTTTTTATTGTGGTCAACCCACTATGGGCAATCCCTCCTGGTGACATCATTTCTATTCAACCTGCAAGCTTAAGATTATTGCGAACACTTGTAGTCAATTTGCATATCTCGCATCCCTCTTAATTTAAGATGCTGAAACCTGAAATGCGTAACCCAGTCCTAAATGGTTACTGAATTCATACGGACAGTAGATACCAAAGGACCAAACTCATAGAAATGCCAACCAGCACGTAACGTGTGCATAAAGTGCTATTACCACCGAAACCGGCGGCGCTTTGGACGCAGCAGAGCTTTACAAATGGCACACATGACCAGTTTCAGTAAAGCAGTGAGTTTCAGCCTTGGGGTTTAGTTTGACAATGAGTGAAATTCACTAGCAAGGTGCCCCTGAGATTGGTTTACTGATGGTTCCTTTGAACTAGCTAAAGAACACCACGTGGTAAATCATTTTAGGGTATAGGAAAGCGAAACATTGCCGTAGCAGGATACGGTCATGAGTATCCAATGAATGCTAACCCAGTTAAATAGACTGAGAACGTCAGCTGTTACATTTCTCACTAATTCCGCATCAGGGCGTGAACATGAGTGCAAAGAATACTACTGATACCTGCTTTCATTCAGGTAACGAGCGAGAAATAGTTAGAAATCCCTCCAAGTTACAGCATAAGTTTTCAGTGAATTCAACAAATATATTAATCTGTCTCTCAGAGATGAAAATCGTCGACTTTTGAAATCAGTTAAGCTGCTGCAAGGACTGTAGTGGACAGTGGATAGAGTAATGCGAAGACATGTTATAAGAGTAATATTCATTTATGGAGGGAGCGTCATCTGTATGCCACAAATGGGTGATTATGCTACCATTGTAAGCTTAGGGAGTAGAAAAACTTCTCCGGTGGTTGAAGCCACCATATCGGCTCTGCAGTTGTTTAGTGAACATTCTTGTGGGAAGGGAATTTCATAAGGCACCACAAATGATAGACAGTCATCAAGCTCACGCTTGCGTTAATGAACACCAACCTCCTGTAGGCGATGTTTGGGTAACAATATGTAAGTGACTTTTCTGCATGATAGCGCACTCAAGCGCACATTTAGCGCGAAGACATTAGATCAACAAAGAATAAGGGAGTCATGTCTCCTTCAACCAAGTATATTATGATTCTTTGCTTACCTAAATCTCAGTAGTAGACGGCTAAAGCAAGATAAGATGCAAATACGGAGGTTCTAAGACTAGTAATAAGCAATTTAGTGGACGAACGAAGTCCTAAGACAAGCTGCTAGAATTTATTTGAGTCATAATGAATGCTGAAGAGACTACCTACCCAAGGCCACCAAAGTGATTTTGACACGTCATGATTGGCGGCTATAAGCTTGTAAACAAACTAGACTGCTGGATGGTTAAAACCTTGACAATGTTGAGATCCTGTTCTTTCTGGTAGTGGCAGAGTTATTCAGCTTGTTGGTAAATCAACTCAGAGCTCTTCAGTACAGCGGAAATCCTGCCATAACCCATAATTTCTTAAGACTAAGGATAACCTGCAGTACTCGGAGTATCAGGAGTTTTCGGTATCCACGGCTCATCTGAAGCTAATGAATCACTTGAGGTTAAATCGGACTGTCTAAGGCAGATATAAAAATACCAATCTTATGGAGAACTAACTTCCCGGCAGTGGTGGTCGCTACCACGCATCTAACTCTGGAGCTATCAATGATGCTGATGTAGCCTGGGATCATCTCAGACAAAGCTGAAAAATTATTACGTTTCAGTCAGAGGCGCATCTTGGATAATTGAAGGCTTTAACTCTCCCCATGTATCAGACCCACTTCGCGGAACAAATATCAAGCAGAAAATACAGCACTGGATTATGCAAAGCATAGGGAAGTTTGAAAAAGGTGTGATTTGCTGGAGAAATCTAGATGGGCAACGTAATCGTTTTTATTTAATCCGGAGCGCAAGGAAAACATGTACCGGGCCATTACGTACAGCAACCGCAGACTCAGGGAAGCAGATGAGTCACTAAAATTAGACACCAAAGATCGTCAGATTGTAGAGAAAATTTGGAACGAGCATTGCTGCTAGGTTGCACATATGCGCTAGTGCGTCACCAGCCAAAATCCACGTAAACAGCGGAAACATTAAAAAGAGTATAAATGAAGCCACAAGGCGAAGGAAATATATTGGATTCTGCGCTGCTCGTGTAACTGATGAGTATCGTCCACTGCTACTCTACCACTGTGGCCTCAGTTTTGCCACCGCTCTTAGTCATTCAGTGACTAAAGACATGGTACTGGTGGAGTAATAAGAAGTCAACAATAGTTTTTCTACAAATGTGGTGGCAAACACAACCAGACCAGGCTTTTGGACAGTTATTTTGACGTCGATCATCGAAGGAGATGGGTGAACAGCCACCTGCAGCGGGAATTTTACAGACATTTGAGACAACTGACCGATTCTGCGTTAGCACACGAACGCTGAGAAAGGCCAGCTAATCAAGGACACCAAACAATTGTGATACTCATAGGCTTCGGCAAAGCGTTAGACAGAGCTCACCAGAGCGCTATACTTGCAGTAATCCAGGAAAGTACTTTTCCGCCTTTCTTGATACTCTTCATAGCAGACTCCTTACAAGATAGCCGCAACATGAATGCGGTCAGTGGACAGCTTTTGGAGTGACTATCAGTAGGAAATGGATCGGTACTAGGAGCTATTTTGTCCAACATCTAAGTCAGCAAATTGCCTCGTAGGCCGAATAAAAAATCCGGTGTTGCCTAATGACTTATTGATGTGCGGTAGCGTTCTCGCAAACGATCACAGAAAACTCCTCCAGGATATATTGTATACGACAGAAAGTTGGGCGGCGGAGGTCAAACCACAGGTCAACCCAACCGAATATCAGCGCCTACTCATCTTCAGAACATTAAGTGAAACACTGTATTTCGTAAAGTGTGTCAAAAATGCCAAGATTTGTTACTTAGGTGCTGTTGTTTTCAACGATCTTGAGATAAAGATATAAGTCGCTAGCGCTACATAAAAAAAACTATAAGATTTTATGAGCCTTGCCACGGCAGATGTCGCTTTGAATCACGGAGACTGTGCCACAACTCCTGAGTATATTCAAGCAACCTGACATAGTGTATGGGCCACTGACTTACTTATGATACAGGGAAAAAGTACAATGCTCGACCACGGAAGTGATATCGGAATTGAGACATCTCAGTTATATGAATCGCTGCCTAGTGCCTCACTTCGTTCACTCTTATATACTGCCACGCCAGTATATAAATGACTTTTTTGTATTGAGTCCCTGGAGAGCGGAAGTTTCCGGTGGTGGGGTCGACTTTCAACCAATCGAGGATAACAACCAGACGTAGACACAAGGACAAGCGTGAAAAGTCTAGTTTTAGCAAGATGCCACAATGCTCTGTCTGTCTTTGAGGGAAGAAAATTTGAGTAGCAGCCGGACGTTGTAATGGCACTTTCAGTTGGGGCCTTGGGAAGATTGATTAGCCTGCACCTGTCGGATAACTTCTAGACCTGGAGCGCGAGTCAAAACTGGCGGACGTGCGATCAAGATGCTACTCCAGCTTCACTACCTAGAAATTATCTGGTTCGGTCTAAAAGAAGTGCATGGCTGACAAACTTGGTCTTGTACTCTCATCAACATGACCTAACGATTTCAGAACAACCGGCTGACCTCCATGTGTGGTTTTCATAGAAGACTGCAAAACATTTGACAGGTATTTTGGGAGTAAACATATAATAACAGAAATATGAACATCCTCGTTTGTAACTTACCCTTATAACGCCGTCTTTTGTTTTATCAAGTTTCATAAAGGCCTTGTTAACGATTTCCTGACGGGATCTGCTCATTGCAGGCTGAAACTGAAAAGGTATTCAAAGCGACTACCCGAAGAGCTTGAAGGAATTCTTCGAAGTCAATAGTCCCACTGCCATCTTTGTCGACCATGTGGAAAATTTCTTCAATCTCTTCCTTTGTTAGATCGGCCCCAAAATCTCTACAACCTTTCTGAAATTCTCTGAAGCATAATTTTTTATTTCCGTCATCATCGATAATCCGGAATTGTCTGCAGATAAATGTGAGCATAAAATTTTGCCAAATATCAGGTAACTCACCGACCCAGTCCAACTATTCCGTTAGCGCCCCTGGATAGACAAACGTTCCGCAATTTTTCGAGAGGATCCGTGGCCTTCTCAAGCCGTTTTTTTGCTTTTTCTTGAAGCCTATGATTGGTTCTGTCCGTGCAGGCCATTTGACCTGTATGAAATTTCGCTGTTGTTTTGTAAATCATAGACGGCACATTCAAACAATCACGCATGATAACAAGTTTACAATCCGAAAAGCAGTCATAAGGAGACGGCAGAACAAGGTGATGTTACCCCAACCCATCGTTTCCAAGTGGTTCAGGATGTGGGACACTTCCTACGACAGGTGCAGTTTCGAGAGACCATGGCTAATGACAAAATGCAGTCATTGCCAAGCCATGATGACGGATGCACTAGGAAGCGCGTGGGCCTCAACCCGGCAACAACTGATACCATACCTTCCAGAACGGTGCTTTATACAATAATCAGGTGAAATGACATGGTGACTGACGGGTTTAGGCACAACGTCATGGTTTAAAAGCCCTCATGAGAATTGCCTCAAGCAGCTGAAAGTAAACCACAGGCCTTTCGACCGAACATATTGATTACATGGGATGTCTATGCAACGACTACCTCTAACTTTATGCATTTTATTTGTTTAAACCGCTTGGTTTTCGTTACCGGTTTACTCAGTATGCTTCCAATAACCTGGTTTTTAACGACTTTACAGGTCAACTTCTTCGCTTTTTTCGTTGTTGGGGTACGCAGATTATTTTGTTCACCTTCTCTAAATGGGCACTAGTACCGTGTTTGAACACTTCTATTACTTTTTTGGGGGCAACCACCCCCCATTGCGTCTGATGCAGGAACAAGTAGTCGGCCTTTTGAACTGGCTGCAGATGGTAAACTACAACTGCAATGGTAGCTGTGCCATCCGGTCTCAGGTGGCCGACTGAATGGTGTACGACGTAGGAGACCGTCGTGGTTTTGTTTTCTTAACGGGAAGATTCCCATTTGGATGGCTTCTTTTTGGTGTGGGGCATTAAGTTAGTGGATGAACAGTGAAGAGCAGATGGGATATTTCACTTCGGCCCCGTCAGACTAAGTATCACGGGCGATAGAGGACGGTCACAGACGGCCCAGCCAGTGAGGGCGGAGAAAAACATAATGTTTTCTTACTTTCTTCGCTTTATCAGGTAGTCAGCTGGCTAATAATATCGGGATAAAGATGTCTGGCTACCCCACTACCATTCGGAGCAGCAAACAAATTGGTGACAGTAATGGGCAGCGATCAACTGTTGCCAGCTCAGTACTCCTGTGGCTGACTGAACCCCTGTATTTCATCTGCTAATCAGGTAAATCATACCTTAGTGCGACCATTTACAACTCAGATGGGGAGATCCCCGGCCAAAAATTACTCGCGACGAAACACAAGCAACTGAACAGAGTCGGGGGCTTAGGGCATTGAGCTCTTCTCACCAGTCACCGCAGCTTAAAGCGAAGTGGCAAACGATCTTTCCCTTTGAAGCGTCATAAACATTTTGTTTAGATCTTACCTCCTCATCGTTGTTGGCAAACAAAGAAGCCAATCCGAACTCACTGGGGAATAGCCCCTCAGCCCAAGTTGTGTACGCATGTCGGGCGTTGCCAGCGCCAGCCATGCTCCTCCCCAAAGGAGTTGTTTGATTTCTTAAACAGAAATGTTAAGCTTAGCCACATTTCATTACCGGTTGAATAAGACCATACGGGGGCATTTGAAGCGGCTACTACTGAAGGTGGAAGTTTGGGAAGTGAAGGGAATGGGATGAGTTCACTAGCATGGGGGGCATCATATAACACGGAGTTGATTAACAGAAGAAAAGCAAACTGTTGCCACTGAAAGTCCTTAAGTGAGCCCATACAGGGGAATTTGTGGTTCGAGGGACAAAGCAACCAAAAGCTGACTACGCTTGCCAACATAATGCTAGAGGCACAGAACAAGCCAGAATAAATTATCCTTTGCTCGTCGAGTATGCAGCATAGCTGTAGCTGCCTTCGTCAGAATCGGGGCTACACCTCACCAAAAACCCACCTCGTCAACCAAACAAAAAAACCCACCTGCTGCTCCCAGGAGTGGGGA
>SJOL01000868.1:25861-75296 GCA_004794785.1 Opisthorchis felineus | reverse complement strand
GGGCCTTACGACCGATAGTAAAACACCCTCAATTGTCTTCAGCTGATGACAAGTCCACTGGTTCATCTTTACAATGGCGTCTTTAATAAAGAGCCAGATTATTAAACCATTTTTACAGTAAGTCATTTTACAAGAGTGATTTTCGTCGCCTATGGTGTACCTTTTGAAGGTTTTTTTTACCGGAGACCGAGGACTGCAGACAGACCGGGGAAAACTCATTGTTTCGATCGTAGTCCATGGCTGTTTTTTTGTAGTCCCATTCTCCCATGTGTCGGTAGCTTGCAGATATATTTGTTGGCTGTCGGAAACAAGTATAGCGTTGACTGAGCACCCCAAATTGACATGTTAAGAGTAACCTTTTTGAGATTCACTCTACGTTCCCTCCAGATGCTTGCATTTCTGAGTGTCTGCTTGCTTAAGAGAGGCTTCACTGCTTTTAGCCCCTTCATATTCCCTCAGGTATAACCATCTTCTATCGAACTGCCACCCACTACCGGTTTGCCAAACGTTATTGTATCTCACGTTATCATCTTTGATTAGGCTGTCCGACATGTTTCGCCTATGAGTCCCTCCATCCACTTATCTTGTTCGTATATGATGTCCTTCCGGACTGTTTTGAAATCCTCATCGATGTAAGCACTGCGGATTAAATATAACCCAGTTTCCATGAAAATGAATTGGTCCATAAAACTCATTTGTGTTTGCTTTCTCCAGATTCACAAAAAACTTATCTGCCGACCAGATCAACCTAAGTATTGTCAAGGGCGAAGCTCAGCTTGATAGCCTGGAACTCAATGAGGCTGTGCTAATGGAACTTCTGGGGTTGCCTACTTGGCTGAACCTACGCAAGGCACAATGTTCTGGCATTTCGTTTAAAGTACGTCCTTATACAGCAACCGGTGTTAACCAACAACCCATCCATTCAGATTCGATGGACTAAGCTGAATACTCATCCAGTTTGTGTGGTATAGATTCCTTTTCACCTTGAATAACCAAAGACCTTATTTCAAGGTGATTGATCAGATTGACGTGGAACTGGAGGCACTGGAAAATCCTCGGCCTGAAGTAGATTCCCTGATCGCCAGTTATAGGTAAGTATCGCCCAGTTGAACCGTGCTTTATCCTAGACAGAATCGGATCTGGGAAGTATCGTCTGGCGGATCGCGTTGTCGACGGTGCCACTGTTTTGATTAATGCCGTGTCAATTCGCTTCTGTGCTAAGGCATTTGAGGCATCAATTGAGGTGAGCCGATTAGGTATATGCAATATGGTAATGCCCTACAGTCATGTGTATATTTTCGTTGCATGTGTCGTACACTTTCTCGTCAGCATCATTCCTACTGCCTTGTTCTCGTATCAGGTGTCTTTGGAGGTCCGTCTGTACAGCAGACAAAGTTAATATAAAATACCAATGTCAACTCTTGGTGTTGTCCGTAGTGTGGAGTTTGACAAGTTGTGAGTGGAATTCATGCAACCACTTTTCAAAGCGCATGCTTGACTCGTCCACCTCTGGGCGAGTGAGCGGCAGATATCACTCGAATAATGCGGAGCCGAAGTTAATAGGGTTGCACTCGGTTACAGTGCCAACATTGTACAGGTTCCAGCCAATCGTCTGCTGCAAACAGCCGGAACTTAATCTAAAAACCAACCCCGAACTGAACGAGCAAACCTTCATATTCAATGTTGAGACAACTTTTGATTTTGTGTGTGTTGTACAGTTCACCTTCCATCGGCCGTGCGGTTTATGCTGACTGATTTCTTCCTTTGTTTCCACTGTTTTCTACTAAATACTTGATTCCCTATCAGATATCACGGTTGTCTCTAGTTAGCAAAACCCCAACATGGCAGACTGGACCATTGAAGCTCACAAGTTTACTCTTCCCTAACGCCGATGCAGTGCTCATTTTCAAAGAGCTTTCCTGGGATTCAGCACGGATTGTTGCGGATGGTTTGCTCAATGAACTTAACGGCACACCAGTCAAACTGATCACTAACAGCGGTCGAATTCGAGTGACATTGAAGAAACGTCTGAGTGGTAAGCCTATTTAATTTCCGTCTGATGTTCTACCAGATGGTACTTTTTCAGGCGCCTCTAACATATCATATCATATCATACGGTTCTCAAACAGTTACCCAAAATTCTTGGCTCAATTTGGAATCAACGGTCATTTTTCAATACCTACCGAGAATATCCGCTATCTGACAAGATCATTGTTCTAATCACAGTCATCAGGCTTTCGATACAAATGCCTAATGGGCAGAAAGGTGGCGCCGATGAACCATTGTCATCCAGAACGAGTCTTCGTACTAGGGATGTTTAAAAATTCACAATGCTAATCTCAACGAACGAACGGGTTTTCCGTCAGTGCCCATTAACTGTGAAGGTTCCTCTTGTTAGCCTGATTGTATACAGGACTAACGGCCTAGAACGTGTTTAGTTTTCGTGATTGCTTGATTCCGTTTGCAATACAGTTGCCAAGCTCGGCGAACAAATCAGTTGTCACCTGATCAATAGCCAAAATTACGACGAAACTGGGATTTGAAGAACGTTGGACATCACTTTGGTGGAACAGTACCTAGAATGCTGTGCGGAAGTTTACTTTAAACATTCCGAACCAATATCGCTTTGGTAAAGTTCGATCTACTGCGAGTTAGCTGGAATATAGTGGATAGTGGATGAATCCAGTTATCCTGACTCGGCTGCACCGGTTAGCGCACACGCAATCAGGTTTTCGCTTGGGGGCTTATCGGAAGTGCGTTTCCGTGGTTCTGGTTGGTGTTGGATTAAGTTTCCTCCACTACGCAATCTGTAGCAAATGAATGAATCCTGTTACGTTACCTTCAGCTAATGTGGTGTGAGACTTTTTACCAAAGAACTCGGTTGGTGCGTACATAAGACGTGCAATACGGGCGAAAATGTGTACATCAACCGTCGAGCACTGGTATGCACATGGAGTTGGCTTAAAAGTTCCTGCAGGAATCTGAAACGCTTTCCACTTGTGTACTTTGTGTGACCGCTCTACTGAAAATCCCGTGCTGTTTTGTCACTGCGTACGATATGTGCTTTCAAATTACGGTTCTTGCCGAATACCAATTCAAGTTCTGTGGATGTTTCTATCTGTAGTTCCGTTCCACGCTTTCTCATTGTAGTCCCTTTCATTTAAGATCCTATCGTTTTAATACAAAGTCAGTGCGTCGTAAAGCAGAACTGGGTAGCCGGTGTCATCGAGCGTGACGACGATATTCCTTAGTCCTCCGATCAATTTTGCGATTCGAGCTCTGAGCTGCTGAAGCTCCGGCTGAACCCACTTTTCCGCTAATTTGACGAGCCTTGCGTACTTTGACGCTACTCGTACGTTGTACTTCTTGTTCTGGATTGTCTGTCATCAACCCTGGATGGCCTTAACACTCAGTTTGGCTTCATGCATTAGCCTTTAGTTGTCTTTCTCCCTGGCTTGGGCTTGTTGGTGCCCTGTCATATTAGTTTTACCGCCAGTTCAAGCGGACCAGTAGTGTATGTTGAATATGGCAACGGTGCTAATGACGTTGGTTGCAGGGTGAGGTCGAGTCGGATGACTTCATATCCCTCGGTTATGCTCAGCAGTGGTGTCAATGTGGGTTTCTACACATCAGAGCTCACTTAGTATTGTTGTTCGGAGGACCAAGGAACATAAACGTCACGCTGGATGGTGCTGATGCCTCATTCTTGCTTTACGTTTTAAACGCTATGGAAAAGTGCAGTTTTGCGATACAGTGAGAAGGTGCACAGCAACTTGGGTTGAAGCGATCGACAAAATTATATATTAGACCTGCTGTAGTATGAACCAAGGACGGTAATCTGGAAGCACACATCTGGCTTGGCAATAGACGGTCACACAAATTAACTGCTAGATAGCTGTTCACTTTCATGCATCAATGCTTAACTCACTTTCATGTGCACACCGGTTTTTGACGGTTTGTGAAAATTTTTTAACGAACAATGTAGACGGAATACCAAAGGTTACCCTTTGAGTGACCATTCCGCCGATCATAAGGTGGAATTTCGTACCGGATACGTTTGTCATTATCAGATAATGGCTTTTAACCTGGTCTATCTTTCGGTGTGTGACCTTGGGTGTGGGTTCGCCACCGAAGCATGACTCACGTGAATTTTTGAAGGTATACAGTTGTCATTCCTTTTGGAGTAGTCAGTAGGTCTTAGTTCAGTTGTTCACTTCAGAGTCAAATGTGCTTCATTCTTTGGTTTTACAGACAGCTGCTCACATGCCTACTTCCTTTGAGCGTGGGAGCAGAGTGGGATGGTGTCCTTGTTGTGTCCTCAGGTGAAATGGTCTCTTGTAGTGGGGTTTGTGGGGTTCTGTTTGTATGCACGCTTTGTTCTACATAGGTAGACTAAGGGATTTCAAGGAACTATCCGCCAAATTTTCAGGATTCGCTTCAGGCTGCTTGAACTTTGTGAGATCCGAAGGACTCCTGTACCATGGTTGTTGGCGCGCATCACCGACAAACCATTTCGTGGATTACTTCGCCATCCATCTCCCCCGTTAAATTCAGCGAGTGAAGCTGACAATTCCCTGTATGGCCAGATGAAGAATATTCACAGGACCCCATAAATTTCAGAGCGGATATATTTTACTGTCTTTTGTTAAAGCTTATCATTCGGGCCCCGTGTTTACCGCGAGACGGATTTTTACGCGAATTAGAAATTGACGGACAGAATCGCGAAAACTGGGTCCCTACGGATTAAAACATGGATTGTTGACTTTTCCGATAAAAATCGCGGAATTCTGTCTGTTTTGTATGTAACTTCTACATCCCCCCAACCAAGGTAAAGAGGAACCAGTCTGTGATTTACCTTGGTCAAGCAAGCTAAACACTTTTGCTAATAACCGTCATCCACCAATCAGTGTATGGAATACTAACATCAAACTCCCAATATTATGAGGAGTACCGGACGAGAGGACATCCCACATAGGTTTGGTTGTGTCAACGGCTGACCCAGAAAGCCTATTTGGAGAAAGCGACGCAACGGTAATCATCAACTGGGTGAATAGTCACAGCCACAACTCCTGATAAGGTAATTCACTGTAATGACAGCTGAGTCGACAGAACGTCCGTATTTGACCAAGCTCCATCCTGTTTCATCGGCGAGTCGCACTCAGAACTAAGCAATTAAGCAGCTCCTCTGATCTATCCAAGTAAGCTGAGCACTGAGTACATGTGTTTTGTTTTGTTGAGTTCTGTTCCGTTCTTCCGGATAACTGAAAGCATACACTAACAGAGTGACTCGCACTAAGCATTGAACAACTGACCAATAGGCAATAACGTTGAATCAGGTGGGCTTGCTCACGGAACACATCAGTGTGCTTTAAGTGGATGAAAGCAGTCCAGGCGTACGCGCTGAAATCAAGCAATTGTTTCGTTTACGTGATATAACTTTCAGTGTCTTTGAAGTACAAATCAGATAAAAAGGAAGAATTTAGAAGTGAGCGTCAACTTAATGTTGCGGGTAGATTCAGTCAGACGCATGCAAGTGAAGCAATTCGTTAATCGGGAGTGAGAAGCGGAACCCCCCCGCGAGTATTGTAAAACTGTTGGGAAGAGGATTGCACATGAATAAGCGTGAATGTTCCTAACCAATTCATCATGAGAAAGTGTGCTAGAAGTTTTGGAAAATCCGAGTAAAAGTGACGAAGCTGAGCAGTGCTCGAAGACAGAGGAGATAACAAATATTGCTGGCATAAAGTGGGCTAAAAAGCAACAGCAACGTATTTACTGTAAAAAATTGAATAGGCTTAGTGACAATCTCCTCAAGCGAGAATGGTTTTGACCGGATTCGTGGGCGCTATCTTTATTGAGGGGTCATTTGATGCATTTTAATGTATTTCGGTGTTTTCTAAATATCAGAATAACATTTTCAAGGTACAGTCACCTTTTTATCTGACGACGCTCTGCAATAGCTCTTTCCGTGACACAACCGGAAGACCGTGCGTGTTAGCACATGGTACAAGTTGTTCTAGCCTTTCAAATGCGGTCTATTCTGCCTATTTTGTCAAAGTCGTTTGAAGACAAAATGAGCACATAAAGGCACACACGACTTATTTTTCCAACAGTTGATCCGAGAAGTAACGCCGTTGGGGAGTGAAGTAAGATCACTATACATAAACCAGTAAACCACGACTTTCGGGCATCGAAGCTATCGCCTTCAATGCGTGGCTAACCAGTTCCCGAACTAACTGAACATGCCATCGCCTCCAGGTCTTGGCTGTATGTCCCACTTTCTCCCACTTCACGGTAGTCGATACTGTAGCAGCTACAACCAATGTACCCATGGTACACGGCTTGTAACTGGTAAATTGAAAAAAAATTTGAGTGAAACCGCAACTTTCTGACCGGGACTGTTAGGCACAGAATGATGTGGAAATTGCCCGTCTTGGGTGTGGAACGTCAAATATTTGCGCGGAAAAGTGCAAAATTATAGCGTTAAGACCACGAATTCATGCTTATCAAGCAGAGATTATCTTGAACAGCTGAAAGAAATTTTTAAAGGTGTCAGAGGAGCGGCGAATCAAGTCTTTCTGGATATCGTGTGTCCAACCATTTTGTCATAATCGGGATCCCACTCTTCAATCGTGCGATCTAGAAAAAGACACCTCATTTTATTGTAACACATTTATTCATATCGTACGAAGGTCTGTTTGTGACGGATGAAGGTGTTTGCGATGATGAACCTCCTTCACATTCACTCGCCATGATATGCAGTTCGTTCGACTGTTAACTTGAGCTGATACTACAGAAAAAATCCCCTAAAGTTAGTATTGATCATTTATAAGTTACATCAGTATGTCAATTTTCTCACCGGTTGTTTTACGTTCGCATTCGAATAAAGGTACTCCCGTTATCTCAATCTTTTTGGTGCACTTTTTAATTATCCACATAGATTCGGCGCTTATCAGTTCTCGAATGCAATTGTATCTTGATGACCTTCTATGGATTCTCACCTTGTCTCAAGTTGAGGCAGCCGTTGTCTTCGCCCGTTCGCTCCAGCACAGCGTTTTCTTGGCTGCTGAACAGAGTAGACAGTTCGCAGCGTCCAGAGCAAAGGTACGTTCGTGACTGTTGTCTTTATTCGGCTTCCCCTTACTTTTCGTTTTGCGTGTGGTGACCATGGGTACACATCTTGACGAGCTTATTTGTTGCACAAGTGAAATTTAATCACACTGCCGTACCAGACTCTGACATTATCGTCCTGCAATACGACCGTGGAGTGCCCATACGAGTTTGAGCTAGCTCTCGGGTTGGGGCGCGAGTTACTGACTAAGAGGTTCGTAGTTCGAACCCACTCTTAGATTTTCAATCGCTCCTGTAGTGGGTGGCAACCCGGCCTTCATGTTTTATGAGAGCCACCTTCCAGCTATGTATTGAAGGATACCATAACTGAACTACTTAATTTGATGCCGGCGACTTACTGCTGCATAACCTTCACAATTCGACCAGTGTGAGTCGGGAGCTCATGTAGACACACTTTTAGTTAAGATTGATAGCACGAGAGCCCGTCTGAACTTGTGAGATGCCGACGATTGATTATTCGCAATGAGAGTGAAACACTAGCCTCGAGTTCCCTTCATAATAGCACTCATCAGTAGTGTGTATCTTTGAACATCCTGAGCTGATTACCTGCCACGCAATGGAACTGCGTCTACCACTACGACAGGAACACAAGCAAGGTGTACTCGCATGGCCCCTTCTGAACAAACGAGTATGTTGACGCTTCGAACGATAACCCAGCGGTTGTCTTCGCTGTTCCTGTTCCAGTCAAACCCTGCAAGGACCAAAGGTACTCTAATAAGCGAAACGCCGTTCAGTTGTAGACTAATCAGAATTATGGCACCTGCACACAAGGACGACACGGTTGCATGGCGCTCTTCGTATTTTCAATAAGAAATAACTTGGTCTCGGATGACGTCCTCTGATCTTGATATGGTAGGAAACCATGCTGGTCGAGTACTCGCACGTCCTTATTTGACAGTGGCTGGATATGTGCATTCACGCCACGTCGTGTGTACATTCTTCCTCTTGTCCTGTTGTGATTACACCAGTCTTGTTAGAGCTCATTAGTGGTGCGACTGTTCAGCCATACCGAGAGTTGGACTCTGGTCGTCTGACGTGTGGAGCGTGGACCACTGCTTCGAACGACACCCTGTTGACTGTCTCGGCTATGCTTGTCAGAATTTTAATATGGACTCGCTAGAACCATCTTATCACTTGTCACACAATTGGACTAAATTCGAGATTACCGCGCAGCAGTGCGCTCCCACGAGAACCCCGCGTCTCTTGGACGATTTTGGAACTTTCTATACTGAAGTCCACCTCAACCAAGCATCTTCAGGATGAAAGTTGTAGGCCGGTGCCCAGCAAACTGCACGTAATCTTGCGGTCAGGATTGTCACCCAGAGATATCTGATTAGAGGGAGCTACACGAGGGCGGTCGCACATGGAAACGATGGAGTTCGGGCAACCACTGACGCCGATTGGTTCACAAATGGTCCACAGTCTGGTGCATCAGCGGAATGACAAGTCGATTCGACATAGGATGTCACTGGCTGTCGAATGGCTGCACTTGGCTAACCAAACGTTGTATATGCTCTCACAAGCCTGGCTGACAGCACACGGCACTTCAGACCTGTTTTCATCTAATTTTTAGGAAACAGCTGGAGTGTTTCTCAGACCATCCTAACGGTACAAAACGAGGAGACAATATTTAGTTTCCAAGACGACTTGTTCATTCCACAAGATAGAGTACTACAACTGTAATGCCATTATACCATGTTTACTAGGGGACTGTCACTTAAACGGCCCATTTTGTTATCACCACTGCAGACCCTATCTCGCCGCATCAGCAGGCTCCTCTTGACCCTACTTGAATTGGCGTAGACGACCATTTATCTTTTGCTTTAACATATCACTATTGAAATGCTGATTGTAGGCGATGAAGCCTGATGAAAGAGTGAACCTCCCTACTGCTCGAGTTTGTAATGACCATAGTTGTTTTCGCTGCTTTATAAACATACATTTTCGTGATGATTTATCTGTTGTTTCTTGTTTCTTATTCGAGTTTAGCTAATTGAGACTTTTCTCGTTTTCAGTAACCCAAGTGATACGGTTTCGTGGTAGTCGTATGAGTTTACTAAGCTTCGCTACTATGCCTCAATCAGGGCCGTACAAGATTCCTGAATACCGGGTGAATTGACTACTATCATCACATACTCAGGCGGTGTGCGCATACGATGCCGTTCATGTTAATCGCCGCTCTTGCGAGGAAACACCCTCGTCAAGGGGACGGCTTGGAATTTCCAGTGTTTCCATTAGGGTGCGTTGCTTAGTTCTGGAATTTTTGTGAGCGGAAGCTCTGAACGGTAGAATATGCTGTGTCTACTATTCTTTAGGTGGTTGAACCAAACTTGGCGAGTTTTAGACAAGCACTTCGGGAATAACTTATCCATTTATTTTGAAATTTCATCCCCCCTCCCCTACTCCGTCTTCAGCGTCAACACCTAAGTTGGAGCAACGTACCACAGCCTACGGAGACCGCTTCTACCAGACAGAAGAAAGCAGGAAAGAAGGATTTGTATTCAGCAGCTGCTCTACTGTTTCACCGCTATGACGTTGTCGAGACTTCTTACCATTTGACCTTGTACCGAACAGAAATGCATTTCTGCGATGAAGCTAAAAACGGTAATAATCCTTGTCTTAACAGCAGTGCTGTTGCCTCACCAGGACTTTTTCTTGGATTAAGATGGAGCATTAGAGACGATGCAAGGTAGTCTTTCGTAGTGGTTAACCTTGTATCCATTACGTGGTTCTTTGTCTGCGTTCGAAACCTCCATCACTTAGACATGGACTAGATCTTTGCAAAATTTTCCGGCTTTTTCAGACTAAAGTACACATCTCTAGATCTGTCTTATTGTACTCCAAGTGTTGACATGGATCTGGGTGGGAATTACGACTGTTGTTCCTTTATCAACCGAGAATTAGCACGTTCCGTATGTTTATTTTGCATTTGTGTTCACATGTTCAATCATTGTACTGGGCATTTGGAATCATTTCATTGTATTGATTCCTATCCATCGTCCAGTACTCGTACACAACAACTGAGAGCCTTTTTCGACGGCATGATTTTTTATTGCACCGAGGAAATTTAGCTGTTTCGTCAGTTCATATTTTTACAAAGCCCTGTAAGTAGTGTTGAATTTAAGCGATAATCCATCACGGGGCGTACTAGAAAGGCATACTCCTAAAATGTCATTCTTGAAGTACTATAAGACAAGTCCCTAAAAGGCCTTTTCGGTCTCAATATAGTGTGCAAATGGTTGATTTAGGCGTACGATTAACCATCATCAGTTACAGAAGCACCAGTGTTGCGGCACCAGTGCTTCACTGCCGTACAATCCCATCAATTTATGTAGCGTAGACTTTGATGTGTAAAGGCGGAAACGGGGGCGCGGAAGGGCCTAGTTATGGCCTAGAACAAACCTCTAACGTTCATTTTAACAATTTGCATAGGAACATCATTGGCATCTAGTTGCTGCCACATCTTGCGCCGTCTCTAAATCTTTCAGCTGTAACACCTTTTCGGTGTCTAGCTGCCATGCCACCCGAAGGACGCACGAGGGCTGGGATACTGCCAGGTTGCCCAAGCCTAGACAGGCGAAGTCGATATGCAGTGGTCGGGTTCGAACCACGGACCTTCCGGTCAGTTAATTCGCGCTCTAACCATTGAGCCATTTTATCCCGTCTCTAGCCCAACACAGGGAGAGTTTCTCGGACCTTAGTCTGGAAGACCAGTTCCAGTCACAGCACTCAGAATTTTCGTGACATTGTTCACTTCTTTGTGTTAAGTCATAGGTTTTACTCACTCCGAATTCGGAATAGAAAACATAACCCTTTTCGGTAGACAAATAGGTATTCAAGCATGAAGAAAGACAAGTCAGAATTTTGGGATCATGCCCCTTTGGTGATTCCCACGGAGACATACTGGTGGTTGGCTGTCGACGAATTTCGCTCAACCGTCCTACACAATTATGAAAAACCGCTTTGGCAACTGGACCCGAATCGCAACGTACCCGTTGTGCCGCACATTTTGTTGGACATCATAAACGGGTGATTTCACCAAGGGTCTATTTGGCCACTTTTATGCAGTTACATTCATACATTTCTCGAATTTCTTCCTATCCTTCCTAGGATTCACCAACACTACCTGTGCTTGAGTTCATACCATAGAGGGGGCGAGATGGCTCAGTGATTAGAGCGCGAATTTACTGACCGGAAAGTCCGTGGTTCTAACCCGATCTCTGCCTCTTGTCTTCGCCTGTCTAGGCTTGGGCAACCTGGCAGTACCCCATCCCTCGTGCTTCCTTCTAGTGGCATGGTAGTTAGGCACCAAAAGAGTGCTACAGCTGAACAACTCATACCATAGAGCAAGGTATTGATAAACACAACTCTTAACAGCCACTCGATTACTGTAGTGCGGATTCAACTTCACAAAATCCATACCATGGCGTTTGATGGGTTAGGTGTTTGGATATGTATTCATAAACAATCCACTGCTCTATGATTGGAAACCAAGTGCACAAAGTGAAAATAAGCCCTTGTGGGAGTGGGACACTTGTCCTTTGTCTCGCTAGTCATAGCTGCGGGAAATCTCTCAACTTGTGATGTGAACGTGATCGATTTTTTCATATGAATTGGACAACAAGGGAGCAAACATATGGTTCATAAAATCAGCTACCTTACCGCACATCCATTCAAGGTGCGATGATGCTCTAATAACTGTTTGAATGCGTATTCCTAATGAATCTTTTCCTCGAAAGCTTGAACGCGAGCACAAGCAGTGCTAACCAACCCCAGCAAGAGACCGTCCACTTCTTTTCCGGTTGTTTTTGGGTGACATTTAATAAGAAAAGGGAGCTCCGAACCCCACTGTTGGGCTTAATAAATGATTGCTTCCATGTAAGCGAACTGCAAAGGGACCGATTGCCGTCGGTGTGTCAAAGAAGTAGTGGACGTGAAGTCTATAACACCCAAACGTTTTCGTCTATTGATGTTCACCAGCTGCGGTGCTCCAAGCCATCGTATTCGGGTCACGTCTGAATAACCGGATTAAAAATTCTCACGCCGAAGGTGCTATCCCAGATCACTTAGGCTCAACACTGAATTGATGACACCCTTGAGTTGCATAAGCAGTGAATGCGAGTCTTTTTTTACTGTTCATGAAATATTTGGCTTTCCGTTTCAGAACTCGGGACTTGCTAAACCGTGACTTGCTTTTATGAAACTAGACACTCTATCGACGTTTGTTGACTCGGTTGTTCATCAATTTTTGTTGCAGATACCAACCTCACAGCTACGCCGAACGGATACATCAAAGTCCATTTTAATAAGCTTGAATTGGATTGGTACCCGTACCACTTGAACAGTAAGTGACTTGGAAACTGATTGTTGACTGACGAACCACCTCTTTCGTCCATCTATTTTGTCTCTTCCTCATGCCCTCTAAACTCAACACAGTGTGGCAGTGTCGAAACCTGACTGTCCTCCCTTTAGTGGAGTTTGAGCAGCTTTAAATCCAACCTCCTTTTCCCTGTCCGGGCTTTCGTGAACCCTAGCCTTTCGGGCATTGTACCTTGATCGTTTTAGCATGCCATGCACCCCCAAGGACTCTTCAGTTGCGGAATTTCTTGCACACTCCCCCTATCGACCGTTTTCTTGCTTTTTTACTGACGGAACTATTTAAGTGAGCCTGTCATTTCTTGTTTCTTGGCATCTTTTTGTCAGTTCTGTTCATGTGCAAAAAACCATTTGCGCACTAAATGATTCTAGGCTAGTTTTCCTCTTAGAACTTGAAGTTGTTTTGTGTAGTGAAACTTGTTCCACAGGCTCCGTAACCGTGTGTACCATGGCTGTGTGTTGCAACAATCTAAATTTGATACGTCAAAGGTAGCGAAGGGGCAACTGGACTTCGGAGTAAATTAATCGGTCCCGCTTCGGTCTCTTCAACTGCTCTCTCCAAGGCGCCTACCTCAAAGTATCATCTAGCGCTATATTTGAGCACCACGTCTATCTCTTATGGAGTCTTCAGTGCACTTCCGGTTAAGACAATCTTGACGACTGGCCTCCATGTGCGCGCGTTAACTGGATATACCATCACCTCTGGGAACTTTCCTGAAGTTTGTGAGCTTCATTTCCTTAGTCAATTGCACACACAGTGTTTTTGTCGAAGACTGAGTGGGTTCCCCTTACTCAACCTCCTTGGTCCAGAGAACTGAGAGCAGGCGCTACCGCTTTGCTAGTTCCGGCTGTCCTTGAATGTTATACCAAAGTATGTTATGGTCACTCACTGTTCATGCAGATATGCCTTGCTAGACCTTATACCTGTTACGGGAATTCTACCTCCTTTCTTTCGTCACCGTAAAGACTAAATACATCGTTAAGTCTTAAATGATCCCCATGGTTCCGAAACATAGCTTGTGGGCTGTTGCGAAAATCAGCCAAAGCTTTACTGTTAGGCCTCAGGACGATATCTGTCCAGCAATTTCAGAAACGCTGCAGTAGACATTTCAACCCTAATATTGAGGAACTGAATATAATATTTGTCCAGAACATATTCGTCAGTTTGCTTTGTGTCGGAGACTCTGTATGTGTGACACATTGAAACCACCCCAGTTTACAAACGGAGTACAACTTTCACACTAGACTACGGTATTCTACCATACACACAGTTTCTGAAGGGTTTTGTTATCTAAAAATGGCCTATCGTTAGTACATGACCCGTCAGTTGAATAACAAAACAGCTAACGTCCAGAATAATCTTTCCGTTGATACGGCTGTGTTGCGCGACATCACTGTGTGGTGGGTGTCTCAATCGTTGTCGAGTTTTATAGGTCAGCGGTGACATGGAAATACAGTCCGCCGGTCCAACGGTGGCAATTATGAAATTTTCAACTTAGATTTCGTGCTGTCAGTGGCGCCAATCTGTGCTGAAAAGCCAAGAAGCATAGATTGGCCTCAGTGACAGGATTAAATCTCAATTGAAATTACAAAATCCCCTCACACTACGATAAATATGAATTTGTTTTGATCTGCTGTTCCGATTGTTTTTTTCTAAAAAGCTAGCACCCATTACTGTTTATTCGCAAAAGGCACTTTTATAGTTTACTGATCACGTATCTAATCTTACTGTGTTGCACAAAATCGGCTGACTTTTACCTGGTGGTCAGCTCGACTTTTTCATTTTTCCGAAGTTTGTTGTTTTGACTAGGACGTAATTTTCCCACTCGTGTTGTCATCTGCCGTAATATGCATAGGACCTACGGGTAACACCAGTATTGTTGCTTTCCAGTCCTGCGGGTGGTGTCTGTTATCCACGGACTTGGCTTGTATATAGGCACTGTGAGGAGGAATAATGTAGTTTGATTGCAGCCATACAGTCCATTGATTCAGACAACTATCTGACTACTAGTATGCAGTCAGACTACGTTCTCCGAATGGTCATCGATTCTTGCTTAAAGTCTGATAATTAGCGAACGATTGTCATGGATTTGACCGGATGTTTATAGCAAAGACGAGGTTATATCTATCAGTTTCCTGTGTAATTTAGTGAAACAAGACAACGTACAATGGACGCAGCAGATGTTGTTGAGCATGTGTATCGATATTTGTGTAAAGCATTACGAACCTGCTGCACAGCCGTTCTGGTAGTGGAAGTGTGAAACTGATCAGCCACTCATGACCGAGGGTTTTAATCTTGAACTACTGTCCGGTGGGTTGCGGGTTCGAATCTTCCTGAAGGTTCGTCAGATGCACACCAATGATGATTCACAATGAGGATGAAACAACTGTACAAGGCATGTCGAATTTTCGACTTAATTTCCGGAACAAAATCTCGATTGAAAATTTCGACTCTATCAACAAATGTATACTGATCTGTATTGGTCGGCTGTCAAACTGTTCCAGCTTTCACTTTGCCCAATCCGCCTGTCGCAGTGGGCGTTTTCTCATTCAAACGACTACTGGGAGCGTGTATGCGTGTTGGAGAGGAAAGAGCTGGGTACATGCATTGTTTAGACTGTCTATTGGGACACAACTCGCCCAGCAGTCGGATATGTTAACTCTCCTTGGGCACCCCCAGACCCCCTGATTTCCCACCAACCAGATCATTTCGGGAGGAAACCATGGAGCTTTCTGTCTTGTGGTCATCCCTTTTTTATCATTCCATCGAGGGTAGTATCAGTAGTGAACATCGGTGCTTCGTCGCTGAGTCACTACCTGATAAGAATCAATCTTATTCCTCAATTGAGCGTTCTATCGACTCGTCAGTATAGTTCCAACCGTTGATAACAGTGACATGAATCGCACTGTAGAAGACGCTTAGATGATTGGACTTGTTTGCAAATTTATCATACGCGTGGTTGACCCATCCGGTTTCTCAACACTCAACCATGTGTATGACCATTTTACACTCCTGGATACTACAACTCATTGAACGTCGTGGGTAACTTTTTAGTCATAAACTGGGTTGTGTCGTCCTTCAATTTACATTTTAGTGCACCGTGCCTTCTTTACTCCCAGCAGTTCTTGTTTATTGAAATCGGAATATAAGGGGAACCTGAAAAACAGAAAGGGATGGTTGTGTGATTTCACTTATTTATGGGTATCTGCCTTTTTGTTGAGCTTGTGATCACATTGTTCTAGTTCGGACAGTCTTCTTCCTGCCCTGGAGGATCATTCTGACTGGTCCGCATCGAATTACGCCCTCACTAGTGTTCACCAGCGATGTGTATCATCGGACTTTCAACTCCAGACATGCATTCGAATATGTTACCACCACTCTACCGCTCTAACTTGCGCTGGCATGCAAGTTGTGAGCTAGTGGGATGGATTCAGCCTAAAGAACGCCGATGATTTTCTGTTTAACATACTACTTTCAGACACTGCATGTGGCAGGTGTGCACGCTGTGCGCGAACTTACTGACTGGAAGGTCCATGGTTCCAACCCAACCTTCGCATCACTCGACTGCACTCTGTGTAGGCCTCGGACCTAACAAGAAGTCGTTTGTTATCACATCACCTCGAATGAACTCCGCGGAACAACTGCCACCATCCCTTGATCACTGGATCGAGGCCGTTTTCCCAGAATTCATGTGGTTTAAATCACATTACCTGTGTGGTTTCTTTTCTTGTTATGGAAAACAAACTGAATAAAATGCCAACCATAAATGTGGAAGAAACTTATGAGCATCTTTTTTTGTTTCAGCCACGCCGCGAGTTTCTTGGCATGGATCCCGTGAGTTCCACGAGGCTCGCAATGCTTGGCTCAGAAGCCTGAACCCAGTGCACACAGTTCAGCTATCTCTGCGGGAGTCAACCTCCGTGAACAGTGATAACCCAACGGCCGATGTTCTGTCCGAACATGATTTGGTTAATTCGGATCCTTCCATTTTTCAGAGCGTGATTGTTTTCCGCATATGTGATTTGGATGTGTCTCTGCTGTCGCTTCCCGAAGTATCCGTCGATGTTTCTTCCGGTGATCGGCATGGGACAATGGGACAACAGCACCACCATCTAGGCGAAGAGATCCCGGCAAACGCCAGTTTGTTCATAGGGTCGGACAAGAAGCTACATTGTTTACCAGAGAGTGTGTACTTTTTGACTGTGGAACTTAACAATATCTATCGATCCTACCCGTCCAAACAACATCCTCCTGGAATGGAAGCAGATAGTGAGTCGCTCGTGTATTCTCAGTTTCTTTCTTTGTGTAGGGTGTTTGTATCATCGGGATAGATCCTTCCGTTAAAGCTTTTCTCTCTAAAGATACCTCCAAAAGAGATAACTTTTGTGGATCCTTACAAATGGTCTTTTCGCGGGGAGGGAGGTGAGAAAACAGCCGTAGTAGCAACATGAAACCTGTCTCTATTTAAAATTGAAAGATAATATCCGTTTTCGACTTCTATACAATGCATGCCTCATAACGAAAGACGAACCTGACTTAAGTTGTGCATGTATGCTCTAAAATGTCTACGGTTAAGTTCGGTTCGAACACATTTTCGATAGCCATTTTCACTTAAACAACTGTATTCAACTGTCAGAAGGCCTTTGTCTCCCTTGGGGAGGCAAAGAACGTTTAAAACAATTTTGTATCAGTGCTATCCATCTCGTGCGATTCAGATAAATTGTGACTTCTAAGGACCAGTAGTACTTCCGCACGCCTTAGGGACTATGTGGTAGTGCCTTGTCCCTACTTTGATCTCCAACTTTCATCAGATTCCATGTAGTAGGTTACATGTAGTAGACTACTTTGGGAGGGATGGGAGAGCTCGATCCGTCAAAGACTCATTGTTTTTGACCCGATGAACTTCGTGACAAAAGCCGATCCTCGGATCCATTAACATGTGCCGAATGATTAGGCAAGCCGCTAGGTGAGCATCGCTTCACGCTGTAGGTCACTTCTGCAGACGGATAGGTTTTTGGATGTTCAAAGGTTATACGGTCATGTATAGACGTAATAGGCTACTCATAAGGTTGCTGAAAATTGTTCGACAGCCCACGACCGGTCTCGCCCTTATTGGGGCTCATCAGGTAGGCGCAGTCCTCGAGTTTCCGTCAATCTTGTGTTCTACTTGAACCCAAATTGTACGAAATTGGCGAAAAATACGTAAAAACCAAATTCGTTTGCAAATGAGTGTATTTCGTTATAAGGTCACCCTACTTCGCGATAGTGCTTGTAGAAAATCGTCCTAAGAATACGTGGATAAATTCGCCCAAAGGCAGTTTTTCTACTGAACTATCCTGCTTTCAATCCAGTATTTTGTAACTTTTTTGCGTTCTATGATGTTTATTCAGAGGGGTTGATCATTCCATCTAACGCTTATTGGACCGGCTTTTCCAATCTTATTTCTCACGACTGTTTTCCTTACAACCTTTGTTGCCTGACCTCTACCATGGCACTAAGAAGTTATCGCGTGCATGGGACTGAGTGCAACGAAAGAAGCACAATACGCATGGATATGAACGAAGGTGGTATCTTTCCGGCTTTTAGTCCTGTAATAATTTCTTTCATTCATCATCGACAGCACAACATCGATGTTCAGCACTGATGCTTCGCTGTCGTGCTAATAATTCATCATTGCCCTTGTCTCAGCTACCTGAGGATGTAAAAATTCTCCCTGGGTGCGGTTTGTCTCTATCTAAGGGAACAGATTTATTGGCGAACTGTGCGTTCGTCTTTCCCTATTTGGTTTGTTCTCTCTGTAATAGTGTGATAATTTATTTTGCCACGGAATGTAAATACGGTGTCATTTGTACTCACCACTTAAGTATATGGATCATCCCAACTAGCTCACAACTCTGTGTGCCTTATCTACACAGACAACTTTGTGTGGAAGATTCCGTGAGAAAAAAACATGCAGTTAGTAATGATGAGCGTACCTTACTTCGCTGAACGATCAAAAACACCATAAATCTTTCTTTTGAGCCAGCCCAACTGGACTTTCAGGGAGTCGGCCAGAAAAGTGGAAAGACAACCGTCCGTCGATGTTATCGTCATCGGATTTGTATTCGCCTGAATAATATTCGCCTTCTCTCCGGGTTTGTTTTGTTGCAAGCTGTCAATCAACTCTAATCCGCAAGTATATATTTCCCGAAGTACCCACGGACCCAGGCCTGAATGGATAAATACTACTCTAGTATGGTAGCACGTAGTTCTTGGTCACACAGGCCAACTTCGAGCAAGCCCCACGAGTAAGCACGGTTACTATAATGCATGCAGGAATCAGAGCAATTCCTCTTCGCAAACCTCAGCAAGTGAGCGGCACCAATGTCGAAGCAAATGGTGTCAGTTTGGTAATCACAGTTGACTGCTTTTGAAATTAACGCATGGATGGCCACGACAGGCGTACGTTTTCTGCAGTGTTTGTGGGCACGTAGCGAGGGTATCCAGCGGTCATATGGCAGTGCCTCCAGTTGTTGATGAAAGTTTCACTTTAGGGCACCCAACCTTCTATGTCTGTAACGTTATCAGATGTTCTGAAGAAAATGGAACGTAAAAAATCGGTTAGTCTGTGGAGTATCTGTCAGTCGAGTGAACAAAGATGATTGGGTTAGGTTGACGATAATTTACCTGTTCTGGTTTGCTATACGTATGGAGTCTACCATGCTGTTAAGTGGTTTTTTGTAGGTGCGTATGATGGGTTATTGTCTGTTTCAAGCAAAAAAGTTCCGAAGAATTGGAAGAATACCCTTATAAGGGTAGCCTTAGGAGGGATTGGTTGATTGACGGCTCTCGATGTCATCCGGAGTGTTCCACCCCACAGCCCACTGTGTGTGGGACACCACCCCAAGCATCCAGGTTGGCTCATTCACCCTTTGTTTCAACAGTCGTTGGCTCACAGCGCACAGCTTAAACTTCCTTGCGCAAGCCTTCTTCAAAAATTTGCCAGGTGTTCATCGTCTACACTTGTCTGGTTTTACTTTGAAAATGTCCTCTGTAGACCTATTCTTCGTTGTGCTGGATAATTTAGTTGTTGACTCTTAAGGGAAAACGAATTTACATACTTTTGCTGTTGTTTGCTGATTTCCAGAAACCGGGTCTTAACCCCGACATCGTCTCAACTAGGGTACCTACCGGGTTCCGTATTTTCGTGTGTGCGTGCGTGTGCATAGCACACTGGTCTTTCTGTCCATACACAAACCCATTCTTTCTTCATTTATTAATCTTTTGCAGCGCTCCCGTGCTTCTTTTTCGCGCAACTGAAGCCGTTTTACGTGAGATTCGATGCGGATACTGTTATATGGCTCAATATGTTCCTGTTGACGCTGCATTTAAATTTGGTGAGTACACTACCGTTCGTGCTCGATTGTGTTCGTATCCTCATCACTTTCGTTTCGACATCCCTCTTTTTGTGCTAGCGCTGTTGTTCTGGTGAGTGCACGACATAGGGGAGGGAGCTCTGCACTCAGGCTTCGCTCCCTATTCAAGCTCATCTGTGTTGTGTCAGAATTTTCACTCCATGCGTTTGACCAGTGAACGAGGTATGGTAGCACTACACCAGCACGCTTCGGAAACATCTGAATCTTCACGTCCTACTTGAAAGACGCGCACGATTTGCTCGAACGGTGATTCGCTAATGACCATCAAGCATCCCTCCCAAAATGTGTTTGGTGTATATAAGTTTTTCCACAGAGGGACTTTCGGAAAACACATCCCTGCAACACGCGAATGGGACTGTCTGGACTGCATTATTTTTATTATAGGAGAAACGTACTTCTGTGCATCGAAACGCATGATTTTACTCCGTTCCGTTAGTGTTCGCCTGAGAGATGAAATTAATCGTAGTAATTCACTTATAGACTGATGTTCGGTTCTCTGATGTTTTTCCCTTGTCCTGCACAAGGGAGGTTTTCATACAATAACCTAGAATAGTCCAATTGGTTGCAATCATATCCATGCAAATAGACATCTACACTTGTCCCACATATACAGCTGAGTGACAGGACTCACTTTCAACATAGTCCTGCCCTTCTACTAGCGCACAATTGATCCACACGTCCGGCCCAATGACCTTACTGACAACTTTGATAATCCATACAGCGTTCCGGTCAAAGCAGCGCATTCATATGCTGCATGTGGCACATTCACTCAGTAAAGCTGGTTGTGGTGGTCGTTTGTGCTGTCCATAGACTTCTCTGCCTGTTTGTGACCCATGTCTGATACATTTAGTACAGATCAATGAAACTGCTAATTCTGCCTCCATACGCCAATCGACCGATCGAGAACGCACAGGTGTTATCTCACACCATCACTGTCAGCACCAAACCCAATAACAGCACTCGACTAAATTCTTACGCATTCCAATTCTTTCTTCGTCTAGCTCAAAGGACAGTGTGAAAATGTATAGTTTCTTGTTTTCGTTTCCTTTTCTTGCTGCATAACTGCACGTGTTTTCCTTTCTTCTATCACTGACTGAGCTATGATAACAACCCATGATTATCTCGAAGATTTCATTTTTGATTTAAGAGTTCATGGGAAAGTTATCATCTCCCAACATAAGCCACCACTTTCTTAGCACGAGATACTTGGCAAACATCTAGATTCCTGCAGTTGATGGATACGTCCTATCTCTGGCTCCGAGTTGATTGATGCGGTTTTCTGAAGATCATCACATACTACTTTACTTCTAAGCGGTTATCATTTAAGGTGTGATGAGTGGCTTCAGAGATGTACTGAACAGCCGGCTGTTCAGTTTTTTCCAAGTTGTGTTTCCTCCAAAAATCCATCGATCAGCTTCGCTCCAGAGTACCTCGTTAAGAAGTCTTTCAATGTCTACTGAAAGTATTCGTTGGAGGGGACGAGACGGCTCAGTGGTTAGAGCGCGAATTTACTGACCGGAAGGTCCGTGGTTCGAACTCGACCTCTGCCTATGTCTCTGCCTCTCGACTTCCCTTGTCTAGGCTTGGGCAACCTGGCAGTATCCCAGCCCTCATGCTTTCTTCGGGTGGCATGGCAGCTAGGCACCGAAAGGGTGTTACAGCTGAACGATTATCTATTTATTTTATTCGTTGGAAGGTCTAACTAGCTAAGAATCCAAAATGTATTATGGTCGCACAACTTGTATGCCGGTTTTTTAACCGATGCAATTGGTTAACCGTAAGCCCGCCCTGTTGCCTACAAACACTGTGATATCGCTACTCTCAAACGTCTCCAAGGCTGCTCACCCCACTCCGTTTTCGCCCTTGAAGCTCGAAGTGTTTATTTAGCGAATTTCACTCGACCCAGAACAGCCGAGGCTTTTGAGTTTTCATTCAATCATTCAATTCTATTTATCAGCTATAAACCATGTACCATAGGCACGTTGGTTCCAGCTGCTACAGTTTGGATCATCGGAAAGTGGGAGAGTGTGGGACATACAGCCAAGCCTTGGAGGCGATTGCACGTTCAGTTAGTTCGGGAACTGGGTGGCTACGCATTGAGGGCAATAGCTTTGATGCATAAGCGCCACTGACTGCGCGATTGGGCCATTTCTGTCAGTGTCATTAACCATTGGTGAGTTGAGTCCCGGGTTCCCCAACCAGAGAGGCGGCAATTGCCTACCCGACTCAGTTTCCTGGCTAGTGTTTTTGTACTTCGTTGCCAGGTCATACACTGTTCACCTCTTGGTCGTTCCCATTCAGCACAGGGCTTGGCGAAAGGAGCTGTGCTAGGCAGATGGTCTTCTAGCATGTTGAGTACATGTCCTAACCAGCGTAACCTATGAAGCGTGAGTAATTCACCTATTGCAGGAGAGTTCCTAGGACCATCTGGTGCACCTCAGCATTATTAATCCGATGTTCCTACCAGACTCGACCAATGCTTCGGGGGCATCGATGGTCAAACACCGACATCTTTCATATGTCCTCCGTGCGTAGAGGCCACACCTCTGATCCATAAAGCAGTGTAGATCGCACCGCCGCAGTGTAAATTCTGCCCTTGACAGCCAAACTGAGGTCATGTCGGCGCCATAGGTGTCGGAGGTTTGCAAAAGCTGCCCTGACTTTCCAGATCCGAAAAGTAATCTGCAAACAGTCCACCGAAGCTTATACAACTGCCCGAGGGTGAGATGGCTCAGTGGTTAGAGCGCGAATTTGCTGACCAAAAAGTCCGTGGTTCGAACCCTACCTCTGTATCTCAACTTCTCCTGTGTAGACCTGGGCAACCTGGCAGTATCCCAGCCCCCATGCTTCCTTCGGGTGGCATGCCAGCTAGGTATCAAAAGGGTGTTACAGCTGAACGATTATTTGTTTTTTTATTATTATACAACTGCCCAGGTAAACAAATTTATCTACCACGTCGACTGGCTCGTCTGCAAGCAAGTCCTCACACTCAGTGTCTGTGAGGGGACTTCTCGGGAGTATTTCTACCCCCGAGGTTTAAGAGGCAGGCAGAGAAATTTTAAGCGGCACATCAATAACAAAGCTGAAAAGAAAAGGTGAAAGAGTGCAGTCTTGTCTTACACCACTGAATGTGGTGAACTCAGGCGAAGCTTGCCGTATACTCGCATCCGATCACAGGAGTCCGCATATAGTGCCCTCATAAGGGATATAAATTCGGACGGGGCACCTTTGATCTCCAAACGCCGCCAAAGTTTCCGACGATCGACAGAGTCAGATCTGGATTTCAGATCCAGAAAAACGACAAACGTGGGACATTTGAGAGAGTGGCGCTGTTCAAAAACTTGTCTCAAGGTAAAGATATGGTCAATGCATCCTCCAGCAAGACGAAACCCAGCGTGAGTCCCTCAATCAGCCTGATTAAAATAATGCCAGAGTGCACCCTGGATGCCCCGGATACCAGGCTGATGCCACGATGGTTTTCGCATGACGTTCTTGCGCCGTTTTTGAAAACTGGGATGACGGTCGAGGAGATCCATTCCACTGGTATTCTGTTTTCGTTCCAAATCTTCCGCAATATTGATGTGAGAGCGTTCACCTCAAACATCTATCGCCGGGTTGTAAGATGGTGAGCTCTGCAGTCTTGCTGTTGGTAGCCTCCAAGCAACTCGATGTGAACGTTTATGTTGGAAGTTTGAACTGGCCAGGTACACACAATGACCAGCACACAACTGAAGCAGTTGCTCCCCATTATCCGTACTCTGAGCATCAACTCCAAATCTACTACCCAATTGCGCTTCTTCCGGACCTAGGCGTCCAACTTTGGCATCCATATCACCCGCAAGGATAATTACATGCGTTTTTCTTGCTGTCCGAAGCAGTCGCGAGAGATCTTGACAAAACCCCTTCTTGTCAGTCTCAGAACTGCAGTCTGTCGGGGCGTATGCCGATACGGCAAATAAACACTATTTCCCGCATCCACCATCATTGATCTTAATTGAGTCAGACAACCGCACAGCACAAAGACGACTGTTTACTGGGATCCAGTCCAGTAAGACGCTTTCAGCCTCGGGGCTGAGTGCAACTCCCACACCGTAGATAGCACGAGCCATTGCGTCAGAATCACCAGATACCCGAAGAGTGAAATGTGAAACATCTGAGCTCGTCGTAATCGGCTTGAGGTGCACGACCGAAGTGGGGACTTGCATGCGTGTTTCGGAGACACAACATACATCGACAAATAGGGAAAGCAAGGTTTTGGCAAGAGATGCCTGTTGCCCAATTTGACATTAAATTTGACATTAAATAGACATTAAATGCTACAACGTGGATCAGATCTTCTGAAGTTAGTAAGTGATTATTTTGGTTTATTTTTCTGGGCGACAGCTTAGACATGGAACACTGGCTATGGGATTGGCAAATGGGTTGATCTCACTGCATCCTTCACTGTGTGGTGAGGGGATGTTGGGGAAGGCCGGTGAGCGAAGAGCTGCAAGGGCGAATGATACTCCCCGGTTTCCCAAGCCGAAGAAGAGGGTTCGGTTGATTTACCGCACTTTGAGCCTTTGAATCGAAAGTCTGACCCATACGGAAATTGGAGGATGTCGGGTTTTGTTCGGGAACCCTATCCCTAGCCTTTGACTCAGAAGTATGACCCGCGAGGCAGCGGGCAGAAGTTTTCTCTTGGGGGACCCTTTTCTGAGCCAATGACTCAATAGTCGGGGCCGGCCTGGTCCGAAGACGCAGGGAGTAAGGCATTACTGTCTCACTCCTAGTGCGGCTGCGCCCAGCAGGTGATTTTGAGCGAAACCGGACTCTGATTTTAAGAGTATTTCGGCCGCATTGAATAATGCCCTGGCGGCCACGGTCAACCGTTGGGCGATCGAAGTGTGTGGTTTTTAGGGCTGACGTTTTCTCACCCGCCCTTCCTCGGGGGAAGGCAGCATCATTGCTTCCATAAATATGGATGTGCTGGTTTCTTGGAGAAGACATCTTACTGCCTTCACACTCATATCACAGGGGACTTAACCTCTAGACCGCCTCTAATTCAATTACTCGCAGTAAGATCACTCGTTCTTCGTCGGGCTGTTCCCCGTTGGCCTTGCTGGCATGGTTGAACCATTAGGAACTGGGTTCCTGTCAATATAGCCCGCAGGGTCATTGCAGCACAGAGGCCCGATCTCCACGACAAGGTGACAGCTTTAGGCCGATAAGAGCTTTTAGATGGCACATCTTGAATGGCTTTCAGGCACAAACGACGTCTTTCCAACTAAAGAGGCATGCAGATTCCAATGTTGAGTATCGTAGTCAACACTACGATTCATCATCATTGACAGCAACACCCGATGAGAACGTTGGTACCTCAGTGCCGCAGAGCCACGTTAATTTATTTGAAAAAAAACTTTATAATGGTAAGAAACAAACGTGGACATGGAGGAATACCTAGGGCTAATTTACTACAAGCATGCGAGGTACCTACACTCAGTTATATAATCTCAGTACAAACTGACAGCATGAACGCCAGTGACATCGGTTAGCCGCCATATCGTTCACAGCCTCCCGCCAAGCACAGGGAGGATCACGTGGACTCCATCCTGGGAGACGAGCAGCACTAGCGGCACCAAAACTTTCCCTAACGTCCTTCATTCCATTCCATGTCGAATTCTTTCCAGTAGTTTCACTTTGCGATCCTCAGCCATCATCGCCTACCAGCCGCTAGACGTTCAGCAACTGGGATCAGAGATCGAAGGTAAAGTTGTATTTTAGAGATGAGCAATGTGCATGCTCAGCTACTCTTAACCTGAGACGTTTTAATAGCTAGTGCACGCAATTCGAACCCAGGTGCAGCCATCGTAACTTTGGTGGCACCTGTAGCACTCGCTTCCAAACTGATATGTTTGTTTCAAGAGTAGGGCAGCAACAAAAGCACATCAGAATCCATTAACCACATTGAAAGGCAACCAAAACGTCGGACGATGTCAATGGGTCAGAGCTTGAGGTTGTGTTGTACGAACTACATTTGAAATTTTCGCGACTGAATTTGAAGTCGAAATGGTATAGAAGAGCTGATGCCATTTTCAGTATGGTGGTGGACAAATACATTTGAGTTTTCGAAGCGAAATTGTCAAGTCTAGCGGCCGTCAAGCAGGATGGCTACTGAAGTGGGCCGGGAGAGAGTCACATGAAGTGTCTGACCTGTTCCCAACTCAAACCATGATACAAGTTTTTAAAAAATATTGCCCCAGACTTCCAGATTCGTACACTGACTTCACTGCTCGCAATACGGTTACAATATGTGTTAAGACAACTTACTTGACCCACACGATATCCAGCACTATCCAAGTGACGCCTCATGGCCTCGAATTCTAGCTCCCCTTACCGCCAAGGTCTGCTGTCGCGACCGGAACACCATCATGTGGGCGCCTTCAGTTGAGGAGGAGAATCCACCCTCGGTTGCGGATGACTTATTAACCGCTGCTAATCGCATGGTTAACGCGGCCTCCGGGCCGCTAAGCCCACCAAGGCCAGAAGTGCTCCACGTTTCATACGCCTTCTGCTTGAGTTCTTCCGTCTGCAAGACTAAATTTTCCGCATCCAAGGAAACCAGTAGTAACTGAGTATCACAAGCCACGAGTCATTTAAGCTTATGGATAGCCTATAGAGGTTAAGGTTTGCGCAACTCAGGCGACTACACAATCGTAAACTATGTGTTGCTTTAGGTTATGATGCATAACAGCTTACTAAGTTGTCATTTGGTTTCCGATAATCTGCCTAATTTACACATACAACTCAAATTTTTTCATTGCTATCTTTTTACATTAGATTTGTAGCGTAATCCGTTAGCTTATCTCTCCCAGCTACACTATAGACCATTCCCTAACTAACACGTATTGTTGTGAACTGGCATGATATTCTGTTCAAACATAATCTTGATCAATACATTGCCCTAGTAAATTGGAAAGGCAACCACCTTACCCCTAAATCACCCTGCTCAAATGTTCGAAATGCTTTTCTACGTCACTGCCACTCACTTTTCTGGCCCTAAAGCCTCGTTCTATGAAGGAAACATTTTAGGTTACGAAACATACCAAGTTGCTGCAGCGTTTTCAACGAAGAGACTTGCTAAGCACATCAGCGGTTTCGCCTTGGAGTTCACAGGTACACGTCGTCAGCTTTCAGCGGCGAAGTGTGCTATAACGGCCTTCTAACTTTAAATGGCCCTTTTAATGATGAGTTCATTTCTACTAAGATTGAGGATTATGTTTATAACCTCTCCTGTACTCGTTAAAATGTACTATTGTCCAATTTCCCCACACGACATGGGACCATAATGCCCCTAAGGTGGGAACGCCCCTTGAGCATACTCTCAGTGAGTTGTTGCCCTTAAACACTATCTCCGATATCGCTTGTTATCGCTTCAGGTTGATTGATTTTACTTCTGCACCATCTTATTTCATGATTGTTAATTTAGGAATACTTAGAGGATTTGTATCTAGAGCTTAGTTTGACTGTCTATGGATAATTTGTGCGGATCGCCCTTGTCATAAGATCACTATCCGTTTTTGAAAAGGCGAGACGATAGGTGAACGTTTTAGTGAAGTCAAAGTAAACTTTATGTGTGATTGAGGCGTGTCTTTTGCGTTGACAAAAAGTACATTTTCGCTCACCCCATCGGTACATGTTTGACTGAGTAAGCCAAGTGAATAGTATCCGTAAGTCGTAGAGAGGATGCAGCAACACCCTTTATTCACAAAATGACTTCAATACTTACTTTAAGTTACTTTTCGGTGGCCGAGCGATAATATCAGTCTGAGGCTTCAGGCACCGGAACATATTCCTTACATCGAACTGCGTGCTCATAGCTCAACTTATCATTCATCCCCAATAGGAGACTCAGACAAACCAGTTTCTGGTCACAATATGAACAAAAAACTTCGTGGCATTTTTGGCTTTTCCAAGATGAATCCCACGGTTTACGAATTTTCCAGCTTGGTAGTAGCAATTCAAATTTTGCCTCAATGGTATGTTGGTTTATCTTAGTTTTGCTGGTGGTCATTTGGGGGCAAGGAAGCAATTATTCTCACACCCCTCGCCCGAAATATCTCATTCGCTTTCCATCACTACATCCACTTAATTGAACACCTCCTGTGTCAGTAGATGAAGTATCTCGATTTTTAGAGCCGTAGAAAAACAACGAGTCGGTTCGGTTGGGTCGTTTGCTTGAGCATCCACAGTATGTCTCCTCCTTTTTTCTCACTCAGTTTGGACGTGTATGACTCCGGTGGCTTACGGTGGTGTTTGAAATCACATTTTTCAAAAGGAATTTGAAGATTCTCATGGTATCACGTAGGCTTACTGCAATCAGTTCATTGAAGTCCGCAGTTTCGACTGATTTATGCGAAAAATCTTTTCCGTAGAGTCATTTGAACGAGTTGCGGATGCCACTGTCAAACATTACAGACAGTTATTGCGGCAGACAATGTTAGACAATGGACTCGCCGGCTTGTGAACTGTATTGACATTGTCTCGCGGTAAAGTTACTCTTTTTGTCTCTTCACTCATTTCCATTTAAGTGTTTAAGAGTCGATCTTGGAATATGCTGGTAGCCATTCGTGCTTTGGTATTCGCCCTACATACACATATAGTAAAGCCCCACAGTTGATTTGTTGGAGCAACGGGGTTTTCGTACATTTTTAACAGAAATCAGCGGGTGTTTCTCACTTCTGGTTGCTTTCCAACACAGTCGAATGGCAGTACTTGCTCTCACTTTCTTCACTTCTTAATCGATTTATTCTGTCAGAACCGTTCAATAAGTTGAAAGTTCTTCATCTGTTGATATGGTATTTAGCTTTGTCGAAACAACATTTCCGTCTACTGAGGCCCTCTCGCAGAAGTTTGTTTTGCCAGAAATCGTTATGTCCACTTTTGGGCTTTTGAATCCATTCATTACTGTGTGTAAATTCCCCATCAATCGCTAACATTTCATGCTTTATAATAATAAATGATGTACATACCAAAGATCTGTTTGCCTAACAGGATCTCTCAAAAGACCGTCAGTGGTGATTCCATTGGCCGACCGAGATAATTTTTCTTCTAGCTGAAAAAAAATCGAAGATCTTTTTGGTTTTCCGGGAAGCAGTAGAATACAGTCGTAAGGAGAAAGATACTCTAGCTTGCTATTTTAGGAGGTCGTTGGCGGTTATCTTTTATTCACATCTGTCTTACGTAAGGAGAAATTTCGCGCCTTGCCTCGTTTTGTCCATGTGGTCCTACCGCAGCACCGACCCGACTTTTGGTCTGCCTGTAACCCACAGGTCTGAAGTTACGCGCACTTTCGCAGCATCCTTCAACTTTACGGCATCGCCTTAGGTGTTGCTCGATCGATCAAACGGATACCCTTCGCGCTCCCACCCCTTTTATCCACGCGCCCTCTGAGGGGTCAACGTTTAGTCACGAACCAACCGTTGCACGCTATAAGTGATTTTACGGAAGCACGAAAAGGCTACAGTCGTTATTACCATAATCGCAACGTAACACCGATTACATATATATATATATATATATATGATATATAATACATAATAATATATATATTATCAGCCGCAAAAATAGGGATTTCAGTGGACTTTTCACTGGGGAGGTTGGAAGGGGAAGCTATTCATTGAAGGCAAAAGCTTGGACGTGTGTGCACCATTTTAAGTTGCTGGGAGCAGTTTTGCTGTTTCATAATTTGCCGGGGGGTGAAAACGTGATCGATGCACCTCTTGCAGGGCGGAACCCAGCTTGGTTTTCAACGATCTGCCTCTCCCTACGTTCAGTCAACCGTCGAACGATAAGACCAGAGATCACCTTCGATGCCACAGATACCAGGCTAATGCCATGGTGGTTTTCAGTGTTCGCGTACTCTTTTTGAAAATAGGACTAGATGTCGACGTGCCCCATTCTATAGTTTCTTTCGCTTCACTCCATCTAGCGCCCATAAGATTTGTCAGATACGTAACCAGGAGTTCTGCTCCTTATTTAAAGAGAGCTGGGTAAAGACCGTCCTGTTCTGGTGCCTTCTTCGTTTCATCACTCATATTTCGTACTATGTTTCTTTTGACGGGCGATTGAAGTTTATATTTCACTCACCCGCATGCATTGTATCCAGGATCTGTGTTGCGGGAGGCCAGCCAAACTGTTCTCTAAAGTGTTTAGCCTATCTTTCCAGTCGGCCTTTTTGCGAGTGAATTAATGAGCTGTCTTTTCCACTTATCGTTTCGCTGATCGTTGCTATCTTTTGACCAATCGGTTGTAATAATCGGTATAGGGTGCGGCTGTTCTCGGGGACAAAAACCTTATCCATCTTGACGATTTTTGGTGTCAATTAGCGTTGCAATTGATTGAGCTCGATAACCGAACGGCGCAAAGACGACTTTTGACTGGACGATTGTTCAGTCTAGCAAAGCGCGTTCAGTTCTAGGGCTGAGTGCAACCTCACGCTATATATTCCACGAGCCATCGCTTCTGGATCGCCGGACTCACAGGGCGTGATGTGAAAGTGCTGAGTTCGTCCTCGGTGTTTTAAGGTTCATGACCGCGTTTGCATGTTACACAGACACAGCGTACATCAATTTTAAGGGAGAATAAGGTCTCTGTGAGCATTTTTTGTTTGCCAATTTGACCTAGAGTATGGACGTTGAAAGGTCTTATGTAGAAAGGATCTCGTGGATGTAGCAGTTATTTCGTTTGTTTTTAATTGGTAGTGGAGTGTATAAGACATATCGGTCATATAAATGACAATCAAATGACCCAGCAACGTTTGCTTGTGTGGTGGGAATGGGGTAGGTAGAGATATTGGTATACAAAGAACTGTGCGAACAAACGACACTCCCCGGTCGCCCAGGCCAATGAAGGGAGTTCGGTTGATGTACCGTACCTTGAGCCTTCGACTTAAAATCTGATCGAAAAGGCAGGGGAAGGATGTAGGTTTTGTTCTATGACCCTTCGCCTAGCCTACGACTCAAAAGTCTGACCAGCGTGGCAGCGGTGACCCTGCCCAGAGCCCAACTCAGTCTGACCAGCTCGACGACAGGGAGCTGGCCTAACCGGAGGGCGCAGGGAGTAAGGTATTATTGTCTGACTCCTAATGAGGCTGGGCACAATCGACCGACAGTGAGGAAACCAGTGCAACCCTAGCCGGGCTGTCTACTCACCGATCTATATAAATAAGACGCACTACTGGACAGCCGTGGTCAGAAAACGTAGTCGAATCAGTAAATGTGATTCACTACCAGCACCGTGTATCATATGGTTCATATGGTCTGGATGGTCTGGTGGTCCACACTTCGAACCCAACCCTAACCTTTCGATTGCTCTTGTCTGGACTTAGCCAGTCTGACAGTTTGTCAGCCCTCGCTTTCAAGTTGTATGGCAGTTAATCACCGAAATGGTATCACACCCGAACGACTATTATTACTTATTATTACGGATGTTGAGGGAACGCCGTCTAACAAACTGAAAATCGTGTGTGCAAACCCACGGATGATGACAAGCGAGTGTGTTGCTATGAAAAGTGAAATTATAGTGATGGTATTAGACAAAACGGACTGTGTAGCTGAAGCGATAATAATGCTGGACTAGAGGATACCGCTTTCCCTGGGTCGCTAAAAAACGATCGCATGCTACCGTAGTCGAACGAAACCTACTAAACGTTGGTAAAACACCGTTTTCGCCTAGACAAAAAAAATTGAAATACGTTGTTCACAGATAGTAGGTGTGCAAGCATGAAACAGTTACTGTACTTTCAATCACCCACGAAACCCACAAGACTGCGGAATAGCCGATGAAACTCTTCATATTTATTACTCTGATAACTCGAGTGACGAAACAAATAAGTGGCCTGTGATTGTGTAGTTTATACTCATCGAGTCCCCACTAAATTTTCTCAGGCTGTCTGTGTGGAAATATGACAGACAGATCATTCATTCGGCGATAAACTTCCATGAGTCCATGACAAGGGAGTGGACAGTGTTTGTTTCCAAAGATTGAAGTCACAGTGACAGTTGGTTTTTGCTCCTACCGTAGCCTGTTTGCTTCCTATAGCTGCGTTTACCCATCTATCTCTACATTCCAGCTTCGTTGGAAGGTCCGTTTACTTCGAGATTTAGCTGTTCGGCTGGTACCAGTTTCATGTTATCCATTTTGTTTGTGGTAAATCTCGGAGTTGTGTGGGTCAAACAGTCTGTTGTTTCTGGGCATCACGCACCCGCATTCTGGTGATTGCCGTCTACCGTCCCTATTGTTGTGCTGTCTCAAGTCGTTCGATTGTCAGGTTCGTATGATTCCTATGAGATTCGTCATTCAAAAACCTTTACTAGGCGTTCCCGCCAAGATTGAACCATTTACGGATATCGATGTTGGTACGAAGATGCAAGCGTTATTGACCCCATTGGTTTTCTCGACCTGCTCACTACATGCCTGTTACGACCTGGTTCGAGAACCTGCGCTTTTAAAGTACCACCTTTGGGGCATGCTGTTGCCGAGTCTATTCGATCCATCTTTCAACCCCAGGTCATGATGCTGCTTCTTGTTGCGTCGTCTGCCTGGGCTCCTTACTTTGAGTGAGAAGCAAAAGACGCGAAAGTGGCTACTTACATTGTTGAGCACGAAAACCGCACGCATTGATCCTCCGGTACAAAGTGAGCTGGAATATGTAGGCTATCCAGCTATATGTGTTGTTGAACTGAGCCGATAGGTCTACTGAAAATTAATTAAATGCGATAGCTTTTAATGAAAAATTAGAAACCTCTCACCTCATGTACGTGTTATTTTTCCCGTATATAGTGTGGCTAGGACAGTCGGCTTAACTTTTTTGCCACTGTCGAATACAAAACTTCGCATGCTTTGTAATGTTGTGTTTTACTGAATCCTGTTTGTATCCAAATGCTGTGGTTAGAAAGAGAGGCTGACAGAGTATCCGGGCAATGTCAAACCGCGCTTCTGTTGGACTGTTGGTTACGATACCGAACAATGTGTACGTTCAGTTCTGTCGTTCACTGGGCATGTTATAATCATGCCATTCGTATCGTTGATGAATGAAACATTTCAACATTCTGTGGAGAGCAGGTCGGACGGAATGAAGGACGGATTCAAAAATGCATGCTGGTGAAAACACTTTGGCATAGCACCAAGAAAGTGAAGGAAGGGCAAAGTAGCAAGAACCGAGAAGAATCTCAGCATTAGGGGACAGGCGTTTTCCCATCACATTTTCCGTCCCCACTTTCCATCGTAGACAGCGTACTCCTGTTCGCTATCTTGATAATCAGTTGTCTGAGGATTTTCGCCTTAACTATCGTGAAATGGCACGGTGATCCGAACCACAGCCAAGGAAATGGAATTCCAGGCTCACTCTAGCAGCATTTTTTAAGGGTGATGCACTCATGTTGATAAAACCTCGTTGCAGCTCAACTCAGGAACCCACCTCAGTTGTAGTTTGACTGTGGTGCAATTTCGTACCGCAAGTTTGGCGGGTCATGGATTTGCTTTGCCGATAGGTTATCGGAAATACTTTATTCAGTGGTCCGATTTTCCCACTAGGGTAGATGGCTTCGTCTATCCTCCGCATGTCAGGTGCAATTGGATGTGTCAGGAACGTCAATCTCTCTCGGACTGCATTGAGTCCCAAAGTACAGCTCTGTATACTTAACAATAATCCTGATATTTGTGTCAGACTGCGGATAGATTTTTAAGGCTGATGGAAGGGTGGGTAATCATAATGTTGATGATGCGCTACGAAACCGAGTGGTATATCTGAAAATACACATGCGTTTCGGATGTACCATCCGCACTGAAAATAAATAGTACAAACTATTCGCCTTACACATCCTCAAGTACACAAATGTGCATTCATCTTTGTTTGGAACGAAATGAATGGTTCGTATTAAACACCAGTTCCTTGTGTTCCCTGTCTAGCTCTGGAATGTAAATAACATCTTCGCTCTGAGAGTGTAATCCAACTACTCGTTATTGCTAACTTTGTTAGCCTTTCGTTGTTGATTCTGCCCGAATAGCTTCGTATTCATCTCATTTTTAGTTTCAGGATAATTTGAGCTGCCCAAGGGTGCTTCGGGATTTCCAAATTTGTTTTCAAACTGCATATGAGCCATAGGTTTTTCAGAATCAAGGGTACTAAAGTTTGGTATTGATATTTGCTCAACTGTTCAACATAACTGAAGTCGTTAGACTGCCGCTTGATGAATACTGTCATCAATCACATGCCTAGTCTTTGGAATCTGAAAGTTGTCGGTTATCTGTATCTGACCATCTTTCGTCTGCATGGTACTTTGTTGTCAGTTTTGAATACTACAGCGGAAAGTCGCATACCACTGTGTTGTGACCTCTCGGTGAGTTCAGGTTAACTTATTTGCCATGGAATTCATTTTTTGCTTTTCCATTTGTTGTACAGTACACGCTTATGCGTCAGACGTCTTTGTTGTCGCAAGATACTGGACTCATTGAACCGAAGTCCTACCACCTCCGCTGTGAAGCACTGATGCCTAGGGTAAGCTGAGCGTTGTTTACAGCTTTCCGCCTCAACCTACAATGCTTTATAATTACGCTGTTGTCCTCTGTAAATTTATGTTAACGCTCGTTTACATGACCTGAAGACCATCCTCACCGGAAGAAGGGACTTCCAATCGTTTAGCCTTCTATACAAGCGGAGGTGATAAATTTACTTCTCACCCTAAATCGATTCGCGGCGAATATCTTGCGATCTTATGCCTTACCTTTTTCAGTTTGCGCTTCAACTGGCAAAATAACCGAACGACTCATCTCCAGGTGGGCCAGTGGAATATAGTCGTGAACAGACTGGTCATCTATCATTATATTTATTATCATTGGGAGGATAATATATCATTTACATTAGACCATACGTTTTCAGCGGTGAGGAGTTTCGGAATCTTTCAAAAGACATCCTGATAGAATTCTGGAGATGACTCCACAGGATCTGTAAAGTTCCTTGATAAGAATCTAAAGATGATTGAACTTCAGGTTAGATTGTCCTGAGCGGTTTTCAGCTTTCTGGGTTTCATGCCAGGAATTGAATACCCATTAAGACAAACTAACTTGACGTCGAGTCATACATAAAGTCCTCTCCGTCTATCGTGGTATCTTCCGGGTCATCCTAAATGTTGTATCAGTCAGTTTTATGAAGTTGTCACTAAATACATGGGTTAGCACCACAATTAACAACGCATTGACCATACGTTCTTGATTTACGTTGAAACTTTTGCAGTAATGGTCGGCGAGCTTACCAGTTACTTGACCCTGTAGGGAATAATTCCCCCTTCCTGAAAAGCCGATGCCACATGTATGGAGCAAGCTAAAATTCAAAATGTTTGTCGATTACCTCATTTATTCGCCTCTCAATCTTCAACTTAGGCGGTTGTATCCGAATTGCCAGTTAATTTCGATTGGCTGGTCCACAGCTTTTTTGGGAGTACCTAACAGCTTCGGTGTTGGTTCGTACACTGAGTGCCACTGCATGTCATTTCATTTTCTGTCTTAACCGGTGATATCTTTCTCAAATGGCTGTGCAATATGCTGGTCGGTCGGTCGGTCTCCATCCCGCTGCATCGTTGACGGACCCGTTTACAACCATTTTGGCTCAGATTGTTCGATTGAATGCCAAACTAGATTCCTTTGCGTAATTCACGTTTTAGAAATGCTCTCGGTTCATGATCTTACCCACAGAAATACATAGGCGTTAGAAAGCAATGCTTTTCGGTGTATGTACCCACACTCTAACCTATCCTTCGCTGTAGTGAACCGTGCATTCCATCCAACATTCTCAACCTAATGATTGACATCTGTGTAGGTACGGCTTAAGCGTTTCAGACTTGGGTTTGATTGTGGTATTATACGCTTGTTAGACAACGGCATGGATATCCAGCTCCAACCAATGGTAGATTGACATCTTTCAGGGGCCACAGTACCACTGTAGGTTACACATGATAAGTCCTGCCAAAGAAGCTTCGTAATATGGTGATGTATGTATGAATCGTCAATTGACAGTATTTCCTAAATGTAGGTATACTTTAAGACAACCAGGCAGATTCGGCCACGTTATTTCAGAGGGTTGCATACACACCCATGCGGTCGTGCCACGTGAAGACCGATGCTGGCATTGATGGTGAGTGAGGCGTGTCAATAATTGGTCGTTTTAAACCAAATGGCTGAGTGGTACTATTTGTTGACTGTGCGAACAGCGTTGCTTTGTTATACGACGATCACCGATCCACAATATCTACCCCCAACAGAATGACGGCTGTGGTCCCTTGTCTCGGCATGCGTCTTGCACCTTCGAAGTGCAAACCCTTGCCCCAGAATTTTCAACCCACTGTGCCTTTTTCACATTTCAAGTTGAGAAGCTTCAGTTTCTGGACCAGTTTATGTATCTTGGCAACTGATTAAGCCATGATTGTTTTGTGACGCATTATCAAAACACGAGCAACTGCTAATCGTCAGAAGCGAGGGCCGGTCACGCGGGGCCACTTGAAGATCAGTTTCAATTTGTGTTTTCGAAACTTTGATCCCACGCTCTAAAGACACAAGACGCCTTAAAACTCTGCCGTGCGTACGTTCTCAACACAGCAGAAGTCACCTGGCCCCGGCATGCCCACAACGAAGCGGTGCGCAAGCAATTACCTGGTAACGAATCAGAATTACTAGCGCAGCAAGTAAAACACATCAATCATTGGACATGAACTACGAATGCCCAGACTGGTTGTTCTTCTTTTCTGACTTGCTATTAGTCTCAACTTCATTCTAGCAGCTTCGACAACACGATCGTATTAGACGAGTGGTTTTCTGGTTAACATAACGCAATTCATCAGTCAAGAGCTTGTGTTAGATTGGTTTACACAAGAATCGTCCATACTAGCCTCAGCCACAGGTTCACTCTGGACAGTAGAGAAGGACCATTGTTCTGGACGGTTGCCAGTCGTCAATTGCGACTAATGTTGTTTTATATTTGATACCTTGAAACGTGACGCGTTGGCCCTCATTAGCTCTTGTTTAAAATTTTCCCTTGTAGTTGCTCCTGCCATTATGTTCAGCAAAGCCGGACAATTCGGTTGGTTTGCCGGGGCCGGATATGTTAGTTCTACAGGTTAGTTTGCGGAGTAATTCTGTTATCTTCACGCAGTTGCCTTGTGCAAATAACAATTTTTCAGGTCACAAAGCACGTTTGCCAAGTGAACCAACTTACTGCTACCGAGTCACCTCTATGTAGGGGTGTGCTAATCTGATCGCTTAGAAGGCACCCTAACTATAGTTCTGTCCTCCGATGTTTTATCTTCCTTTGTTGCGTCACAGTAAACGGAAAACAAATTTGTTATGAAGCTATCATTCCCGGAAAATGTTATCAGTAGAACTACGTGAACATGATGAAAATCGATTCACACCTACTGGCTAATCAGCGGCAGTGACCGTCAGTTTTCTGGGCGTTTTGAACTTCGCTGTCCCAACTTGATCTATCGGAGATACCGTTTTCACTCTGGCAAATATTTCTCACAAAAAGCTGCCCTAAGGACATCCTTGCAATGGGTGCAAGAGTACGGAAAATCACAACATTGTATTTTGTGGGACAGAAATATACCATATGTGTAGTGCATCCAGAACAATCATGTATCAGCGCAGTATCAGAGTACTGGATGAAAATCGGTAACACGTGAAATTTCAGTGCCCGTTCGATCTGCTCTGCCTTTAACTACGGCTGCACTTACTCAGCCAGTGGGTGATAGGTTTGTAGAAAATTTGGCACGTCGTACCGACTCATCGCATCAACTCCGAGCCATTATTTTACAAGCAGTTTGGAAGCTCAAAGCTGTATAAGGGGAATCTGATGTGTTTACCGGCAACTGCCCGAGCCCCGTAGGCTATGATGGAATTTAAGTAAGATCATTAAAAGAACTCCAGGTTGGCCGTAAATGTTCTGAACTGAGCATCAAGCTGCACTCTACTTAGAAACTTTTGTTTAGGTTCAAATGGACTGATTTTTTTTTTGCATTACGAATTTTTCTGCGTTGGATGACTTCCTGACACGTACTGCTTTAAAAATTATTGCTTTGAAACATGTCAATATCAACACATGTCGGGAACTTTTTGGCTAAGAATGTACTCTGGGGTCCGATAGATGCTGACGAATTCCAATAAGGACGAAAAAGTTTGATGCCACATTTGATCTCCAAATGCATTGACTTCGGTCTGCAGTGCGGGCTCCGGAATTGAGCCTTAATAATCTCACTACTCACAAGTCGTGAGTAGCATGTAGACAAAAGGAAGTTTTTACTTGCCTTCAAATCCTTCGCTGGAGCCAGTGGGCACCCAGTCACGGAGCCTGGTATACCGCATAAGATGTATGATGTATACTTAGATCACAAAACGTGTCCTGATTATTAGTAACTTCTCCTGCCCTCAACCACTTCCACTGATGGGACCGTGCCGCTTGCAGGCGATGTGCTCCGTACTTCATTCTCTCCATCTCTGTTGACTCAAGCTATCTAGCCATTTTGTGTGTTAGTCTTTCCAGTATTTCGTCGAGAATACTTTCGCTAATGCATAAATCATAGTTGTGATTGTCTTGTATGCCCTTTTTTATTATAAGCCGGTGCACTGGTTGATCGATCGATTGTTTTTTTTTTCGCTTTAGGCCGACCAACTCTTTATCCAACTACTCGTCCCTCCTGTCACCACATATACCGCCTCAGTATTACGCGGTCTACTAGCCGAACAGCCATCATCTTCGTCCTTCCAAAACATCACAGATCCCGGTGGTGGTCCGTGCCATATCCCATTGGATGTGAACAAATTTGCCTATTTGATCTGTTCAGCTCGTTCGAATCAGGTCCACCCTTCAAGGCCGGTAAGAGCTACGTGACTGCACGCTCCATTTCTAATAGCACTTTCCACTATGGCCTTTTTTCCTATTTTTGATTTAAACGACCAGGGATTGTGGCATAATACGTCAGTGGTAACACATGAAACCGTGGAATTACAGTGTTATCGGTCTTATGTAACCAGACCAATGGAGGAGGGATGGACGCGGATTGGAAAAAGGGCACGATAGCAGAACCTAAAGCTGAATGATCGGAGTCCATAGTGGAACAAGTGAACACAGTCGATTCTGATTGGTTTGAAGTTCGCTTGGTTCAGTGCGTAACCTTGGTGATATCGTTTTTTGTGGTCACTCTCGGAGCCATCCCATCTTGAGATCATCGGCTAGTGACTACCATTGTGAAAAATCGGAAGATGAGAAATTCGGCATGGTTTCGTGTGCGGATCTGTGGGTCAGATGAGCTGTGGACGAATAGAGTCACTGACAAAAGTAATAACAGGGTCTGGTAAAATGTGGTACCCTGAGGAACGTCCGCAGTTGGGACTTAACTTTACCTTCTTAAGCTAACCTACCGTAGTCGGATTCCGACTTCTCGATTTTCACTTGTTACCTTCTACACTGGAGTTACCTTACGGTGTCTAAAGCGTGGCGTTTCCGACTGATAGCAAGCGCCGAGTAGATACCACATTTGAACAGTTTATTTTTTACATTCTTCAAAATTCTAGTGCATCTTTAGTTAACAGCTTTGGTTTCCGGCAATTAGCAAATACTTCAACAAAAGATTGACATCTCATGATATGTGCCGTGAGAAATATAGTGATAGAATGATCGCTTATCGGTCGCCTGTTCAGTTGCGTACAACAGTTCCTTCCTTTGCATTAGTAGCACCTCGACTGGCAACTACTCAGTACGTATTTTCCTCCCAACTGTCCGATTAGGACGTGCGATTCGGCGGTTCAACAACCTTGCAAGTAGTCTGTCAACCGCAGGTTGCTGAACTCTGGAGTTAGCTTCAACGTCTTGTGTCAAAGTTGAACCGCCTGTTATCACCATAGCCAATAAAACAAAAGGAAATGAAAAGGCCGGAGAGTTTTCGTAAGGTTTCCCAATGTTACATGGGGAAAAGATCCCGGTGCTTGGTCAGTTTGTGCCCCCATTTTTTCGCACGAAGGTGCACATAGCCGGTCTGTCTGTTTGAGCCTCATTAATCTTTTGTTCTGCTCGATGATGACTGTGGTATCTGAAAGAAATCATGTTTTCTTTAACTTGGTTTTCTTATACTGTCCCAATTCACGTTCTTATTGACAATCCAGACATCGGTCTCTACATGTGTTCTTAGCCACTTTACATGGGCTTTGCGCCCCGTTTTGAAGTGCCAGCTGCGTTTTATATCACCACCGTTCATCTCATTGTCACACTAGAAACTAAGCACGGGCGTCATTGCGATCACCAAAACCACCTGTAAGGAAAAGTGTTCTCCATTTTGACTTTCGCCCTATCTGTGTTGACATTCGTAACAGTTCTTGTTATTTTGTTCACTAGGATTCTCCTCAGTTCTGGTGTTTGCACTGTCCGCACGTTTGGGCTGAATTTCTGACTGTCGTCGAAATTTTCGATGCATCTTCCAGCGAACACTGTCCGCGCAGTCGAACCCGGTGTACAGTCTATCGACAATCATTCCTTGAATCAATCCCACTTAGTCTATGGGTTGTTCAGTGTGCTCCTCAGTCCAGTCGGCCTCCTTTGAACGTTCTCGTTGACATAGACTGCTCTCTGAACCCACTGGAATCATCCAACCCCCGGATACCAATGGATACTCCGCCTATCAACCCAGACGATTGCATTCTGATTTCCTTAGGTATGGTACCCCCTACGGGCCTGGGACATCACTGGATCCCCGTATCATACAGTCGCCTGCCTGACACATTGGATCAGTTGCTCCTCCTCAGTCAGCTGTTGAATCAGCTGATGGAAGTCAAAGACCAAGTTAATGTGGACATCATACGCATCTACCTGACTGAACTGAGCTCAAGTCATGTAGGTCCCACGAGCATCAGTTGGCTTTTCACGCTGTCCTTTCGACTACGTCGACCCATTCAAGTTCAAATCACGGGACTGGAAAGCAACAGCTCCACTGACGAATCTCCATCACATTGCGACTTTCACCTCTCCAATTTGCACCGTCCCGTTGATATGCGCGACACTTCGCTCGCATCGGCATCCGATCGTTCGCCAGAAGAGGGTCAAAAAGCAACCACTACGGTTTCTCCCAGAGTTTCAGTGCAACAGTTCCCACACTTAAACCCTCATTCGAGTTGCCCTGCTGCAATGAGCAACCGGTGTGAAGATATGCAATTCAGTGATCCCGCCAAAAAGGACCGACAAAGTCCGAGATTAGGTTTGGTGAGTTGATGTTCAATCACCCCTAGGGTTGTTTTTTGCGCGTATCAATGCTCGTTCCGCCAGTAACCGTACTCTGCCTAGCCGAAAATTGCCTGAGAACTATTTTGTTGGATCCGAACTTTTACTATTTCGGATCATATTATTTTCATATTACGTTCACTTCAATTGGTGCTCAGTTCACCCTGGTTGATGCTCCACAGCCACCGCCTGCAGATGGCAGTGTCATTTTTGTTTGTGCTGTAGTGTGTTAAGAGTTAGTAGGATGCTGCCAGTCGCAGCCTGTTGGTTTCCACCATTAGGAGTACATTAGTAAACTTCAGTGTACGTGTTTTTGACGGTATTTTTTGTCGTGGGCAAATCTGGTCTCCTGTCATGATTGACTCACATACTATCTGATGGCTACTACAAAGACGCTCCTTTATTTGAACCAGTATCGTGACGAGGAATGCAGATGTATCGGTTGCCACGGATGTCTTATTTTGCAGATCTGTTTGTCCTTTATCGGGTAATTAATCGTTGGAACAATTAGTTTTACCGCCGATTATCATGATCAGCATGGGGGAGGGCGTAGTTTACGTACTCAGCACAACGATAGGGGCTCTTTTCACCAGGAACTCTTTGCTGCGTAGGGATGTTTGGGCAATGAACTGATCGACTTGTGGTCATAATCGCAACCTACATAAGAACTGCAAAGCCGGGAGTGCACAGACGCAAAAGTCGAAAACTAAGTTGGCAGCTAGGCACAGAGAGGGTGTTGCAACTGAAAGATTATTATTTTATTTTTTCGAGCACTTCATTGTCTGTTAATTGGGTTACCCATAAGATGATGATTCTGTCTGGAACGAAGAGAAATCATTCAAGATCACAGAAGGCTTATTCTTATTAAGGAAAATGAATCCAGTAGCGGTTAGGATCAATAGCTGTCAGTATTTTACGTCTATTTGTAGCCACCTCGACCGATGGGCACTTCTGCCGACGACAAACGGGAGCGATACTGCATCAAAGCCTTACAGCCGGAATTTCTTAGACTTCCTTCAATCAAGAACAGATTATGATAGTGCAATTCATTTCTTTTGGGTCCGATACGAAATATCAGTAGGTTTCATCCAAGACGAAAGTATCTGCCACTCAATTCTCTGGTCAAACTTGTGGAATGCGCATTCGCCACTCGGCGACGACATCAGTTTTGATATCTGCGTTTGTTCTATTCAAAATTTAATGGCAAATCATTCGCCATCCCGGTAGCTTTCCGAACCTGCTATATTCGCCTGTTGTTTCTGAGCTTAGCATCCAGTTTATTCGCGCAGTATTTCTTCCAGCAACATGGCTTTTCTTCTCATCTCCTCTAGTTCCATCTTTTTCTGCTTATTCCAAACTTCAATCCGTTACTTTCTTGTGTGTTAAACCTGACAATCACACATGCTGTACTTATCCACAATTTTTCGATTTCTCTCACTTGTTCCTGCAATATGAACGATTCTGGTACTTCAGTAATACAATCACAGAGCTGACTTGGCGCATTAGTTGCAGTCAATCGCGTATCTATATATTGCTAGAAATTGTGGCCTGAATGCAAATTCATGTACCAGTTGTAAGAATTTTTTACTGGTTGCCTCTGCTCCGAATAGGAAAAAGACTTGTATGGTGGTCCAGGAGTCCTGTCTTTAACGTGGACGCTTTGAACGATACGTGAATTGTGTTTTTTGGTATCGGCTGTACATTCACCTACCCTCTTTTAACAGTAGATCTGGAATATTCGGTTTGCCCCTAAGGCTTCTACAGCACCATAGAATGGAAGCGCCGTTCAGCTTTCTTGCGCTGACACCTGTGATTATCATCAATTCGGGGGTGCGCAGTGTCCAATTTGAAAAACCACTGTCGACATTGTCTGGCATCTTTCTCCTACTGCTTGAATATATGTGATCGTCAGTAGAACTAGTCTATATGAAGTGCGTTTCGTGTGTATATTGTGGTGCATACAACCGGATGGGATGCGTCTCGACTAAGGGGTCTGGAATCGGTAGTCTAACGTAGTGCAAACGAGGAATGGACTCCAGATAACTGAGGAATGCTTTCGTCTAAAATCTCGGCTTAGTGAAGTGGTCATTCATTATCTTGCAAAGCGTGTAGGTCATCATCATGTCATTGTCTTGGTATAGTTGATGTTCTGCACGAATATTTGTTGACCGGTTTTAGCGGGTGTATTCAATCTGATAGCATCATTGAGTTGGGCCTTCATTTTTTGTGCTCATACTGATTGGTTCCAACACAATATTTAGACTGGTGATATGGATGTACAAATTATGTCTAAGGCAACGCATGCATTCATAAAAGCTGGCAATCAAGTATCGGTATCGCATGCAGTTTTCTGCCGGAGTTTTGCGGGGAAGATCAAACAAGACTTCTGTTGTTGTCATTTTGTTCAAGTAAATGAAGAATAGCTATATAAATGTCACGTAGCCTGACTGTCCTCTCCGTAAAGCGAACTTCCCTTGGAAACCGGAACAGCAACAATCAGGTCACGTCACAGCGTGCGCACTAGATTCCTTTCAGAGAGCCATCCGACGAATTACCAGTTTGCTAGTTCACGGCTATTTCCGTTCGATACATTTCGATTCATGCAACCAACGTAATTAGGACCAGGTCACAGGTGAACCTTCCAATCAGTCTTGCCGTGGTTTCGCTTCTGTCTGATTGTTACTCCGCGAAGGTAAAGGGCCCCTATTCGATTAGTGGAATATATAACCGGTACGGTGAATTGCGTCGAATCGCTGGTAGTGTCCTCAGAGGTGTTCATCAGATGGAGGTTTCCTGTCCAGATTAAATACATTCTAGTTTTTATTTACGATGATGTTGCAAGTGACTACACTAAGAATAATGGGACACGTAGTTAAAATCTAATCTTAACGAATAATAGCTGAATGCATTTCAAAGCCAGTTAGCCACTGGATTCACTGCGATTGTTTGTAAAGCCTTAAAAAACGGTCATTAAGCCAGGCTAATGCACTGGGTAAAGCCTGGAGTGATATAGACGGTAAATATTTGCTGAGGTCGTTAATTGGTGCTGCTAGAAACCTGCCTACAGCGCCTGTCGACGGGATCAGCCGAAAGCGGTTACCAAGGTTTTGTTTAGGCTGAAGGTGTTTATCGGATAAGTGGTCTTCCACATATAAAAATACCCCTTAAGATCACGTTACCGTTCATTCTCGAGAGAAAATTTTTTTCGATTTCTGATGGAATACGTGCAATGTAGTTGGACCTGAACTCTATAGTGAACGTTGCTACCAGAGGGATGTTCGCTCATTCGATAAAAAAAAATCACAAAAGACCTTGAAGTGAGCACACAACGCCGTCAGTCCGGAGTGTGTTGGTTGCCACAAAAGTGTTCCAATCTATCCGAGTTTAAGAATGAACGAATGCTGGCTATAGAGGGTGCAAATCATCCCTATACTCTGTTGGGACAGTGACTCTGGTAGGAAAGCTAACACAGTAGGATGCTCAACTGAGCTATTGAAACGGTCATCATAGAATAGCCGGATTACTGTCTACTAATGTCTAAATTCTCTCAGTTACAAGTTTAACTGGGACTGCAGCAAACGACTAACGAAATTCCGTTGCTAATCCATCGGAGAGCCTGGACACCTAAGAGCCAAATTTAGGGTTGCTTCACTTAGGTCCACGGTCATGTGTCACGGACTCGTGTTTCGAATACCCGCAAGTTCTACATTGACAAAACGATGCCTGTGTATGAACAAGGTTCGTGGTCGAATGGTCACACGGTTGTGCTTTGAAGTGCATTTTCATTGGATAGTCTCGTCATCAAGGATGGTTTAAGTGCCTATGATAGCACGTTCAAATTAGTTCTATCAATAGGTACAACGTCAAATTTGTGGGAATGCAGGGGCAAATTGAATGGACAATAATACCAGTGTTAATCTATCGGAAGTCTCCATCAAGTGGCCAACATGTAGCCCATATGGCAACGTAGTCGAGAATCTGAAGGCTATGGCTTTGTTATTGCTCAACTGTGCGCAAGTCCATGTTTGACGGCCGAATTTCTTATCTTGACGCATGCTCGTCTACCCGTAAGAATACCGTCGAAAAGGTTGAATCCCTATGGGGCTGGTTGGTAGTATGTTCCGCGCTTATTAAGACGTACTATTGCTTGATCTTGGTTAAGGTGGGTCCCTTGGTGGATATAGGCTGACTGTAAAATCCTGACATTTAGCATATGGAGTGCATAGCCTTTACGGGTCGAGTCCTTCTCCATTTAAGATGTGTTCCAAGATTTCCTTCCTCAACAAAGCCCGCATAACTCTATCCATTCACTGCACCTGTTTCGTTTATTTTAGTTAAAAACGGTTCCGCTTGGTTATTCAGTCATTTAGGGGTCGTGCTCTTCTCACTGATCTCAACGTTACTCTTCTCCCTTTCATTCATTTCAGAAAAACGAAAGGACGCATTTGAGCAGTTCTCTTAGTTCCGGATCCGATTCGGGTTTGTTCAAGTTAACCAAAGATTCAGAGACAGGCAGTATCGCTGGATCTCAGGAGAGCTGGCTTAATACATATGAGATCTTGCTCGCGTCGGATGATGCAAACTCGGTTAATCTCGATTCCTTGTCAATTATGAGCCAAGACGAACGAAGCACCGCTGGGAATCATTTCTCAACCACCACGTCAGCTGAAGAAATAGGATTGGAACTATCGGAAGACGATCCATCTGTTTATACGTGTTCCTATTTGCGGCGAGGAGAAGCTATGTTTCGCCAGAAAACCCCAACTAAGACCCCGTTTCGAGAACCTGGTAGATCCCAGTCAATAGTGACGCCACCATGTGTTGCAATTCTTTTGAAAGGCCTATGTGGAATCGCAGGTAGCCACAACCGAAGATTGGATTTCCTTCTATTTCTAGTCTATTGCAGTTGTTTTTCATATGGAAACAGTAGGGGAATTGTATATTGTTGGTTTCTTGAGGCTTATTGTACTGTGTTATTCCAAGAATGGACCACATTTGATCGATTGCTTTAAGTTTCCTCTCTAGAGTTTGGCGATCGATTTTCGATTTCCAATGTATTTTGCGAGTATTAGCTCATCTCGCGAAAAGTGCATGTAGTCCGATAATGTAGAGTATAGAGTACCAAATGTCTTCCAAGAACCATTGATAGACTGTATGCTGATGGTTGTTTGAGAGTTTTGCATGTCCATAGCAACATTTCAAAGATGAATACATGGAAATAGCATTTGTGTTCGTATTGCGTTTTTTCTAATTATCTAGATGCTTGTCAGACCGAGCTGCGCTTATGGGTCAATCTTCAGAGTTTCGAAGCATTTTCCGTGGACCCTGCTGATGGCAAGAAAAAGTATGCCCCAACTACTGGCTCCCGGTTGGACGCTGCAGACAATTCGGTCGCTGAACAAACACTGTTGTCTGTGTTCTTGTCCGCTACAAAAGACACCTCCAGATCGTCCTACCAAAATCCGTCTTGGGACAGTTGCTTGTCTTTGTCGGCAGATTTATTGCAAACTTGGTCTCTACAAATTACACCCACCATTCGTTGTCTGCTTATCGAACTTGCCACCGAGTTTGCCAGAAGGAGTAATTGGCATTCGCATCTGTTGAAGACACCGAAAGTGAATACAACATTGCTCTCGGCCCAACTGCCTCAGCCGAGTGTAGATGTCCACATCAAACTAAAAGGTGGATCGGTGGAGTTTGACATGCAGCCTGAAGGAGTGAACGGTGACGAAAATCAGTTTTTCCGAAAGGTAAGCCCTTCAACGTAGCTACCTTTGGCTGACGGCTTAAGTGTTGTTTCTCTTTACTTATTGCTTTCGTTGTCATTACACGCATTCATTTGTCATCTCCTTAGATACGTGTTCAGCAAGGGCTTTCTATTCATCTGGATCGAGACGCTATATTTCGTATCGGATTCGATCCACAAAACCCTCCCTACGCTGCAACCAGACGCACATTTAGTCCTGTGGGCCATGCGGATTCATTGGAAAAACTTTCCCCGGAGATCCCCTCTAGTCACCAGATTCTTCTGAATCAGTACAGCAATGAGAACAAACGGCTGAAGGACCAGGTTAGTGATCTGTAGTTCCGGCGCTTTTGAGATTCGTACAGAACAGTGGGAATATCTAGTAGTGCTATTTTGAGGAAGTTGGCCGTAAAAATCACTGCATTCGCTCTGTTGGAATTAGACAGGCCGAATCCTTTAGCTATGGGACCGTAACAGTGCGTTCCTCCACAGATTTCTCAGGAAGACTGACGGCTGCAACGCCGCTACGTTGCTTAGGCCCAAATATGATAAATCAGGGGGTCTGAGGTCAACTTGGACAGCGGACCTTCTTGTTATTCTGAACCTTTGCCACTATACCACCAACGGGAGCGCCTCTTCCGGGCCAACTGAGCCACTCTGAACCCGGAGACTGACTCAGCTTACGGTTACTGACCTGGGTTCGAGCCCCAGAGCGTCTTGTGAGGCGCGCGCAGATGAGATCTCCCATTGGGAACGATGTGGTTTCTATCAGCATCGTGCTTTAGTCAAATCCACTTATAAATTGAATTTATCGATGACTGTGCGATCTTTATCAAGAATCACTAGGCATTTATGCCTGAATCGCCATGCACCAATTCAGCAACGTCTCGTTATCGGAGTGGGATAACTTAACCGATTGCGTAGAGCACCAGATCTTTGGTACTGTTAACTAAGCACCGATTGTTTGTTATGAAATAAGGTGAAGGATGATAAAAGTTCTATGCTTTTATTAATCTCCAAGTAGAGTTGGACCGGCTTCATTGATTTCCTGCGTTAAGGATAGCTCTATGTACACCGTTTTCGTGAGGTCGAGACAGCCCAGTATGCGAACTTACTGGAAGATCTGGCTTGAATCTCGGCTGCTCCTGTCTGGGCTTGGGCATCCTGGCGGTATCTCAGTTCTTGTGCTTCCTTCGGGGTGGCATGGCAGCCAGGCACCGAAAGGATGTTATAACTGAGCGATTATTTTCATCATTAAACGGATTTTGGTGGTAATCCAAAGTTAATAGGCCGCAGACTGCATGGAACTCTGCATGGAACCCTATTCACCAAAAAATGCATGTAGGCTGTTCACCATCAGTATGCACATGAAAGTGAATTGCCCATTACTTTGATGATTCGAACAAATGCCTCCTCGGCTAACAAACTGGACCGCTCCGCAAAGGCCTTCTGCGACCGTGTCACGCCAGACCACTTATATTGTTAAATCAGACCATCGGGGCATACCACGTCCATCATACGCCGCAGTCGATCGCGTCAACTATGGTTCCTACACGATTTCTCGTCACGCCATCTAATTCTAAGTTTCTATCGGAGATTCTTTACAAAGACCAGTCAGGACACAGGGTAACCAGCCAATAGAAGTAACCGACCGAACAACTAATCGTAACTGAAGATCAACCCGATTTGCGACACGTGTACTAACACACGCACAATTACTGACCCACCGCTGGGCGCAATAGCAACGCACTGATTATGTCACCTCGCAATCAATTTGCCCAGCTCAGCGAACCAGCCAACGACCATGTATCCGTCTTGCCGAGCGCCAAACTGTACTCGTTTATTTTCCGAACAAGCTGAGTTCAGATATTTCGCTACTCTACATAGCACCCCTGCTAAAACGAATCGACGGCACTTGAGTACCTACCTTCCGTCTTCCCAAGTTTTCATGCTCCCTGTCCGGAATGTCAGATTCCTGAGGATTATCCCAGAATACCCTAAACCTACTGAGACCCTCAAACTCCACTAAACGCCGATTACACAACCTTGGACCAGAGTCAGACCGTGCGAGACAGCCTTCGATCAAGGTCAGACACTGCCCCTTGTATATATAGCGCGAGACCGCTGTACTTTTCGCACTCACTCGCTTGTTCGCAATAAAGCTGTTTTGTTCCTTGTCGGCGAGTCTTTTTTCCCGCACTAGGCACTGGAGCAGGTACAGCAGTCAGATATAACAGATTGGCGACGCCCGAACCCACGAAATCATGACAATTAATGCGGAAGCGTTGAAAGAAATTCTGCTGCAACAACAAAATCAGCTTGAAGCGGCCCAATTGTGTTTGGTGGAAACCTTGACGCAGCAACTTAAAATTCAACCACCAAATTCCGCTCCAGATGCAAATTCAGTCGACTCCATCGCTACCAGTGTATGAAACAAGCCAAAAAGGAATCTGAATACTATTTCACTT
>SJOL01000868.1:0-24064 GCA_004794785.1 Opisthorchis felineus | reverse complement strand
GCTTCGAAGTCGTCTTGGCAATATTGAGAGCAGGGTTGGATAATGGTCTCTCCAACATGGCCGTGTCGTGTTTGAGATTCAAGAGGCGTTGGCACTCGTGAGTAATGGACTGCAGCGTTACCTCGGAAGATTGTTCAATCTTGTTCAATAGCCTCGCTCAGATATCACTCTCTGAATGCGACTGAAGGCCACATATGAAAATAAGACACTTGAACTGGTCTTCCATCGTGATAGATAACGTGAATTGTTCACACTCAAGATTGACTCTACCGGCATAAGTGATATAGTCTTCAGATTCCTTTTTGGCTTGTTTCATACACTGGTAGCGATGGAGTCGACTGAATTTGTCCAAGGTCCTCGGACTTTGCAGAATGTTAAACAAGTAATGCTGCCTCAAAATGTGAGCTTACCCGCCTATACGCATGGATCCCGAAACAACGCTCGGAGCTGACAGTTTAGATATATGGTGCTTAGCATCGCTAAAATTAGAGATCATGGCGAGATCCTGACCTTGTTTATGGGATGCGATCGTCGTCTTACAGACAATTTTGGATTTCAAGAATTCCTGAGATCCTATACGACTGATGGCGGTGGGGGCTGCACTGCAAAATATGGAAGATCTTAGTCACTCGACTGGACCAGAGAGCGAGGAATTCTTATCGGGAACAGTAAAAAACAATGGTTCCATCTCCATGTCCCGAAAAGATTTTTTCCAACGAATGCTTTTGCCTGTTCCTGTTTTTTGTCGCGAATCTCTCTCCGAGGTGCGTTTGCTTATCGTTCAATTGCCTCACTGTCGTTTATCTGAAACCCTAAGCCAATCTTCGCGCACCCTTTTCCAGGCTAATGACCTCACCTCCCACAGTAGCAGTTCATTATCACCCAACTGCCTAAGACGTGTTTGCTTATCAGATGACTTTACTATGGTATTACTCCTGGGCGTAGGCACACCTAATGCAAAACGCTTCGGTTGAACATGACCCCAATCGATGTGCTAATTAGACTAAATCCATTAATCTCGGCGCCATGCATCGACCCGTCGGGCTTATGTTTATCGAAGAAGTCACTGTCCTAGGTGACGCAGACTTCATTGGGATCATTACCTTTGCCTTACCATTTATCGTGTGCTGTACATCTCCTTTAATAACATTCACAAATACGTTCTTTCCAGGTCGAAAGTTTAACCTCTCAGGTTGCGGAGCTGGAATTTAAACTCAATCAAATGAGGCATATAAATTATGCAAACCGACAGCCACCAAGATCAGAAAGTTAGCAATTCTGTGTCCTACTTTGTACAATCCGTAGTCTTTGGACACCGTTCGAGATTCCTGTTTGCAGGGACAATCGAAATCCGACCAAGATACATTGATCCAGCTGCACGGCTATCTGGTCAGTTCCTTCAACAAATCAACGGTGTACAGTTTTGTCGATTCAATCTACCCATTGCTGCTGCCGTTTATGCAATTACAAGCTCCTATTTTTCACTCCGCTAATGCTTGTCTATTTTTTCTACAGAAAATTCGCTGTGATCTATATCTTTCCTGCCTCTGATCCTTTTTTTTGTGGAGCTATTTTCAACACTGATTTTGTAGTATGAATGCTTTCTGACTGCTTGAAATGGGTCCTCAAGCCAGGCTTGCTCATCAGGGCACATTCCCCGAGTTCCCGTCAACTTAGTGCTTTACTTCAACCCAAATTGGGCTCAATTCGTGAAGTACACTCATTTGCAAACTAATTTGGTTTTAACGGGAGACTCAACTGAATCCCAGTTGAATGTCTCGTCTCAGTCGGTACAATATTTTCTGGGATTTAAGTAAGTCTCACGTGAGAACCAAATTAGTTTACGAGTGAGTGTACTCCGCGAACGTTGGTTTACAGTTCCAAACGGTTCACGACACTGCCACACCTATTCATATGGCGTGGGGCCCAAAGCAAATGTTGGCTGTGTGATTATCTCTTGTAGACGAAAACAGCTAACACATCTGTGAATTCCGTACTGGGAAGTTTATCCGCCATAAGTACGTTTGCAAATTCCGTGGATCGACAGCACTGGCTGATCTGGAGTACTGGATTACTAAGGCATAGTGTGCTGGACATCGCAGTATGACAGCTGCTGAAACATTCAGTGGAGATAATCCTGTCATTCCACTGAACTTAGCCTAGCAAATGGATCTAACTGGACCTTGAATGGAATGTCGTGTTGGGTAAAAAAGGATGAAACGGTGCAGAATGTTGCTCTGACAAAACAAAGTCAGGGCGTCGGTTGTAGGTCAGCCACCGCGCGCTGATGATTTCTCTATGATTATTGACGGAACGTCTGCAAGCAACTTGCCACACTAGGTGAACAGATCAACAGCCACCTGATCTACAGCCAATGAACGCACCGGAGCTATCGGCATTTCGACATATTGCCAGTCACGGGGTTTTGTTCGTCATACAGTGCACCATTGTGTGAATCCTACCGCTTGATAGGTCCGATGATCATTCGGTTCTATAAAGAAACTGCTTTCATGTTTTTTCTCTCGTACTAGAAACCATTTAGTTTCGGAATTACGACACACTGAATGGGCGTATCTCAAGGATTTCGGTTACTAATAATGAAGGAGAATTCTTCCTTTTTTCTATGAGTATGTTGAGACCTATGGAAAAGTTTTCGCAAATATTGTGTGGCTATCACGTTTCTGGTGTTGCCCTGATTTCGACTAATCTCACACTTGGATATCCGATCCAGATGTGACAGCTGTTTCTTCCTTGACTTCCAGAAATAATTACATTTATGTGCCTAGCTTAGTTGTTTTCCAAAGATGACAAGCGACCAACCGAAACAGACAAGTCGTTTTATTTAGTAAATTTCACTTGTCGTCCTAGTGCTAAACGCCATTTTTAAGTTGTACAGCCCATACTCGTTCAAGTTATATCATTAAACACACTGTCCACATGCGGATCCAGTAGTAGTTGTTTTACACCGGACCTATTGATTACTGGTTCTGACTGCACACCTGATTGAAAAAATGAGTATCTGTTTGCCAACCAGAAGCAGATACTAATTAATGGATATCTAAAGCAATGGCTCACGAGCAACAGTCATTTGGGCAGGCAGCATCCCGGTTTTCACCCCATGTAATAACGACTGATAGCTAAATATTACTAATTACGTGCATTGAAGTCAATAGTCATGGAACAAAGTACACGATGAAATCGTATTCGAGAGGACGAACGACGCAAAAGACAAAAATAAGAAACAATAAATGCAAAGTGACTAGGAAGTTCTAGGTGCCGCAGCGTTCAGGCGAGCGTTAAGCAACATGCCTATTGTTTTGTCCGGAAGGAAGCCCCGCCTAGATGGAGAAGGATGAAAAAATGAAATTGAACTCTGGATTTGTGCAAGCGAATTCAAACATTTATTCCCAGCTGGTACCAAACCCATATCAAACAAAGCAACTGATGCAGGTGGTCAGTTCCCTTACTTGGGCAGTTCAAGCAGTCGGTGACCCTGAGGTCACCGACTGCTTGAGGACCTGACCCAGGTCAACTAAGTGGTTCGTTGAAGAATTCATGAACAATATACCAGCTGGAAAATCGGATGGTGTCGGTTTGGTCACATTTTTCGAATGCTGCGGATGCCTGCTTCGTACAGCCTTTTTTACAGCCGCGTTCACGATGGAAACAGTGTGAGGGACTTCAGAGCATGACCCGAAAATGAAACATGGAGGCCCCTACCAGCAGTCAGTCGCGCTGTTGTCCACCTGGGTGGCGACTCCGATATGGGTCACACGAGTGGCTACTGACGCCGGCAGATATGACCCAGTGTCATAACCACCGACACTCCGGCGTTCCAGCTATTGCTGTGAACGCACTGGCTCGGCATTCTCATCAATGTCTCCAAGCAATCCAAAGGCTGTCAAAACCTGACCTATATTTTGGTGTTTTGGTCTGTTGCCTTCAATGCACAGTTCTCTTCCTCAGTCGTAGACAAAACAGTGACAGCCAGGACCACCACACGTCTTGTACAAGGTTTACAGCTGCTGTTGGAGATGATGACCAACAGTTTTATCACCAAATGGCTTGGTTACAAGCCATTTGGTTAACTTTCCGCAACAATCTCACGGTGAATAGGCATTCTTGTTTGACAAATAAAGATCGAGAAAGAGAAGGATTCAAGCATTGCAGTCATTTTCTTGTCAGAATGTGCCAGTGACGAAATACATTCATTTGCAAATTACTTTGGTATTAACGAAATACTTAATTGGATCTCTCGTTTACGATATTTTCCTTGTCAAAGGATTTGCATGGGTACTGAGTTAGAGCCTTCATCAGTTCAGAAAGAAAATAGTGAGCTGCTATTGTGTCAGGTGCAATATTTCCACTGACGTTCTCGAAGACCCGTTCACGCAACAAATCCTATTAGGCACCGAGTACATTCCACAGGGATTCAAAAGTCTGCGGATAGATGGTTTGGTATTTTATGACAACGTTCAGATGGAGTGCTCAACTGGACAGGAAGCGGAATTCTCAAACTTTGCACTACGGTAGTCCCTCACAAGCACTCCTCACCAGATTTCCAGAAGGGTGCCTCGCCTCTCTAGAATCCATGGTACTGCTCACTGATGAGTGATTTCCCTCTCCCTCCGAGAGAGGTCACGAACCTGACTACCTCTTATAAATGTGCAAAGAAACGCATCACAGAGGTTATGGCATCTATTGTTCAGAAATCCAATCAGTCGATCAAAGAAACGATACAAGAGTCGAGTCTTTCCACTTCGGTTTGACAGAAGCATTACAATGAAATTAGATCTTAGTGATAAAATAATAAGTGCGGATGTCGGAAAAAGTCGATGGAAGTTAACCGGGATTTCAGTGATAGCATCTCTTCGCGATAAATCATCTGTCATGTTCGAGCTCGAGTCGAGTCAGTGATTAAGGAACGAACCTACTGACTGGAAGAAATCCAACTACTGCATCTCGACCGCTCCTGTCTGGGCTTGGGCACCCGGCAGTATCTCGGCCCTCGCGCTTCATCCGGATAGTAAGGCAGCTAGGTACCGAGGGGGTGTTACAGCTGAACGATTATTATTTCATTATTGCGCCCGACTACAGGAAAGTTTATGTTCGTCTGACTGATATTATGTCGGAGTCCCATCCCTGATACGAGTAGGGGCGAAATACACAGGACAAACAACCCTCCCATGAACTGTGCTGTTTTCTTCAAGTCATGGTCGCCTTTGTGGTGGAATGTCGGTGACACTAGTCTGTCCGCACTATTGGCGTGGGAACAACCGGTCCAGAAAGTTGCCAAGAGTGAGTTATGTGGTGGTCATATCTAGCATGTAATCCATAATAGTTCTGAGTTCCGTCACATCGTACTGCTTCTGATCGAAAATAGTCAACATCGACGGGTTACCAGAAAAGCAAGGGGTTCCAAAAAACGAGTTGAAGCTCCGAAAATGAGGTAAGGACCATTAGAATAATTGCTAGACGCCACACCACAGGTTCTGACACTGCCCCTTTTGTCAGCTCAGATTGAGTGACGTTGGACCCGCAGTAACTGGGGTCGACAGTAGATTTGCCTCACCAATCTGTTGACGACCCCATGTTGTCGGAGCGTCCCATGAAGAGCGTACACTTAAGAGGAATACATATGTTTCCGAACCACCACACAGCGAAATGATTGGTAGCAAAGTGATGCCCATTCGGTTCCCATTGGCTGAGCCATAGTACAAGTTAATCTTGTCGATCGGCCTAGACAAACCCACTCGATCAAAACTGTCTGTACTACAAAAACCATGCTAATCGGTTCACTTTGAATATCCCGTCACCCATCTATAAAGGCCACAGAACGATAGTCCGCGAATCTGGTCTACAATCCCAGTTATTTCTGAAACCGAAACATGTCACGAGAACTCAAGCCACTTGGGTTTTTCCCCCCGGGAAGATGAGACCCGTCCGGTGAAACCGAACTATCAACATTCTTTCTGATCCCGCTGTATTTTTACTTCAATGCAATAAGAACGAAGTGTTTCCGGACGAAATAAACAAAATTTAGGCGTTGTGTGTGACAACGTCAGGTGAAAGTTTGAGGGATTAACACAGCACAAGGAGTAACGAATTTTGACCACCACGAGTAGTCTTCAGCAGGCGCCACAAGCGAAAATTATCTAAACAAAGTTGCGCAAGCCAAATGGGCCGCACGATCATAAGGCCGACAATCCCAGCTGTTGCCACAGTGTGTCACATAAAGACGCCTTAGAACGATGGTGCCGGGACTGGACGCCTACCTAGCCTCAACTTCTTCAGTTGACTGACCATGGATGACAGACTAACTCAGGAGTATTCGTCGCTTCTGGTCACACACCTACCAGCTTATCATCTGTTTATCTGGGACTGTTTTTAGAGAGGTAAACGACCATTTGGACGCATTCGAAACCAAGCGAAATGTGACCACAGTGAGCCGCATTGGCGTGGTATGCGAGTGATACGGGCGACCGATCGACGTAAGACATACAGTTTGTGGTTTCCTTGTATTAAAGAAGTAAGTTTTAGTGGCCGAGAAATAAAATCGCGCACCTCAGATGACTACTGATTTCAATTCATTCAGAGCACTGTCTGTTGTTCGGCCGTCCCCACTTGAGGTGACAACCATATGCCATCAGTTGGGCACGTCCTCGTTAGTGAAGCTACCTTCCGGTGCTATTCAAGTACACTTACATCGTGAAACGGCCTGTTCAGGTCGATCCAGTCTATGCTTGCGGTATAGCATATCGTTCATGAGGAGGCATTTAAATACCCGGATCTGGCATAGAAAGTTATTTCGAGTGAAAATCGCTAGACGTCCTGATGATCACAATCAGGATTTCATCTCAACCGTCGACTTAATTTTAAAAAATGAAGAGAGCCAAGATAATAAAAACAAGGCAATTCACATTTCGCCGAAACTAGTGGCGAAAGCGATAAAAAAATTGTTCAGCTGTAACACCCTTTCGGTGCCTAACTGCCATGCCACCCGATAGAAGCAGGAGGGCTGGGATACTGCCAAGTTACCCAAGCCTAGAAGGGAAATCGGGAGGCAGAGGCCGGATTCGAACTACGAACCTTCCGGTCAGTAAATTCGCACTCTAACCACTGGGCCATTTCGCGAAGGCGATAAAGGGGTGATCAGCTGACCGCATACCACTGATGGCCGCCATTTAATTGTAGGAGTGCGATTCGTGCAAAAACATGTGGACATTGACGCCAATTTTGACCGCAGTAACCGGGGACAGGCTACAAGTACCCAACCACTCCGTTCAGTGGGTAAAGCGATGAAAACGTAGCTTCAGCTTCAATGAAAATGGCGAGTGAGCCAGCGAATCAGGCCGATATGTTGCTGTATCGTTGAAACTGCGATAGTGGTGAAAATGCTCCAATTCCGAACCAGCTGGATCTGCGTTCCGACCTGGAGAAGCAGGTACCATCCTGGCAAAACATCACCAGTGAATGAATGTCCGTGTTTGTTGCATACAGCTAATTCACTGACCATGATACAATAGAGTGCCTCACATCTACGTTGCATGTATTTTTCCCGAGTAATTTTCAGCAGTGTGAAATTTGCCATAGGATATTTAGCAAAACAATACTTCGGAACCGATTGTGTGGATAAAAAAATACATATCAGCCTTGACCGGAAAGAAAGTTGTATAAGAACCGATCCGTTGAGGCTGTGGTTGAAAACATAACAGTAGGATGCAGTGCATCGAATATATCTTGAAAGTTGATGAACTACTAATACCCTTGAAACCGAATATCCACTGACAATTGTTCCAATAAAAAATATCAACAAAGAATAAACACTTGAAAGCTTAGGCGTATTTCTTGCTCGGACAGTTTGTCGGTTTATTCAGACGGTTAGCTGATTACCGGTTTAATTGGACAGTATTCGTTTCTCTCAAAGAACTGGAGGGTTAAAAATGCCATAGACCTTCTAAGTCTCCGATCTAGTCCAGATCTCAGTGATGGTCGATGGTTGTTTAGACACTGAAACATTCTTACTAGTCACCAGTGGTCAGTTGACTGTCTGCATGACGCAATAGCTGCTTAAATAAAGAGTCCAATTCACCAGTTGCACCCACCAGCCGATAGACTCGTGTTCCGGGGAACATCTGCCTGATACTATTAGCCAAACGATCGCGTGTCCGATCTTTCAACGTCCAACTGACGAAAGCGCTCTTCCAGGTCGACCACAGGTTCACTGTAAGTTTTGGATAAATGTTCACAGAAACAATATACTTTTTCTGCTACTCTGTCCTACTTGAATGGGTTGAGAGAGTGAGAGATTCCAGGCTACTCAGGATTACATGTCTTTTGCCATTCATATGGTTCAGTCACGTATGCCCACACTGTGAACATTCGTTGTGAATCCAATTACTGCCACATAGAAAATACGGATAGCCAATTTGGCTTGCATTATGCAAAGTAGTCAAAATTATCCTCGTCTTTCTTTTTTTTTTCTCCTGGGATACCGTACAGAATTCTCTGAAAATTAACTGATCAAGCTTAACACATGAATGGTCAAAAATATAAGGGAGAAAAAAGCTTCTCCTCAACAGTAATCTAGTTAGAGCCGTTACCGCCAAAGCAACGAGACTTGGGAAGTGGTCGGCATTAGTCATCAACTATAGAGACTGGGCTCAAAGGCAACTGACGCTGTGATTTTTTGCTGGTTTTGGTTCTGGAACTGCGTAGGCTGCAGCTTGAAAAACGTCTTGATGAGAATAAGATTGCAAATCTTTCGATACTGCTCAAGTTAACCGTTGGTAAGTGCCATTGACGAAAACTAACCACTAAAAAATAGGGACGTCAACCATAAGTAACTCAAACGGTTTGGGCAGACCGGTCTAAGCGAAAGCACGCCGTTAAAAAAATCGTTCAGCTGTAACACCATTTCGGTGCCTAGCTGCCATTCCACCCGAAGGAAGCGCGAGGGTTGGGATACTACCAGGTCGCCCAAGCCTAGACAAGGAAGTCGAGAGGCAGAGGTCGGGTTCGAACCACGAACCTTCCAGTCAGTAAATTGGCGCTCTAACCACTGAGCCATCTCGCCCCAAAGAAAGCCGCTGCGATCCGCTGTAAGCCAGAAGCCGTGTTTGCAAGATTGACTGAAGGGAGGGAAGGCAGAACTTACTCGACCAAAAAATTTTCCAAATCACTGGCGTAAAATTCGTTACCCAGATCGCGGTCAATGCGTAGCATATTACCAATAACTTCACCCCGCTTGTAGACAACAATAGCCGGAACACCAGAACGAGACTGTGAAGGGGAGGGAGGTAGAGGAAGCGAGGATCGTGAGATTTACCAATCACCAGACTACCCCGGGTGACACTACAAACACATTCAGGAAAATAGGAACAATGGTCGAAGACAACAAAAAGGAAGAAAATGCACGAACTGAGTCCCACAGGCTAGAATGGCGTGTTCGACGCAATCGATACTCCGTGAGGTTAAAACATTATTTATATTCTCAATCACAACTCCAATTACTTCAGGAACTGGTCCGTGAGGAGCATCACACTAATGTGGTGCTACCCCATCCATCTCTTAGGTCCAAAAAGGACAAGGCAGTGCCTTTATTGGCGGGGTGAGGGATGCTTGACCGTAGTTTTCGACCTTCGAAGTGATTGTGAGTAAAACCAGTGCCATTGGTCCCTATCTTCAAGCTCATTGCAGTTGAACAACAAGACGAAGATCACGATAAACAGTTGCTGCAGGGGCACAGCTTCAGACATATTTGTGATTAGACTGCACAGAATTTGGAAGCTAACATGCAGGATAGGTATTTTATGAAACAATAATGGAGATAATGTCGGTGTCAGAGATTTGGTATGTTGAAGACATGGATGTGCTCATGGGAATACTATTTCCACAATACATTTTTGTAAGAGTACGCGAACATTGCCATCAACAGCGATTGAAATTATTTCCTGCACAAAAGCGCGACAGGCACAATCGCGACCAAGGATCACTCTGAACAAATTGTTCATGTAGACCCAACAATTACGCCACAAACTAACCAGTTGCGCGGGTAGACGACAATGTGTTCGATTTCGGCTACAACTATATTCGCCGCGCTGGGATTGCAATTGGAACATATATATAGCATATTGGTTGCGTATCATCATTCACTGTGCTTTGGATCTCCTGAAACTAACTAGACCCGTAGCGCTGGCAAGAGACCCATCGATTAAGAACATCATCAGAAAGATAGAGAAATGTGACTGCTTCGTGTTGGCTGCAAGCCCCTCCAATTGATGGTATGTTAAAGAGTGGACTTTGCACACTATTAATTTAGTTTGCGATTACGGAGGAATAGATACAATGATGTGCAAAGAAACCTCGTAACGACCAGTGGAGGTAGGCCGCACGTTTTGTTGATGCGCCTATTTTCCGTAACTGGCATAGACTGCCTTGTTGAGTGAATAGCCCGGCTTTCGGGCGAACGTAAATGCAAAGGATTTGCCAGAGAGTGGGAAGTAATGAATCGACATAGAAGTGAATTTTGTACAGCACATTCCTGGGGAGGACAACCACAGCGCTCATCAAACGTCATACCGGGGATTCTGAACCTCCCCTTTCACTGCGTGACCCGGATGCACTCACTGGTCTACAACGTACGCATAAATCTTACGGTAAATATCATCCTGTGAACTTGCTACCAGCAGCTGCACTTATTCCGATCAAAAATGGCATTAGGACAATTATGGAAGTTCGAAAACGCCCAAGTTTTGACAAGACAATTACACCATTTTACACCGCGCGAATACTGAGCTTGGGTTAACCAACTCTAGGCTTTGGCAGGGTATCAGATGACCAATGCGCCCGCCTGAAGACCTATAATTCGGACATGGCTTGGCCACTAAGTCCTGGGTGTCGGAGCATGATATCGTAACAACATTTGATTTGGAAATGGGCGCTGGCACGCTCGATGCAGCACTAGGGTGGATAGGTTCGAAGAGAGCAGGAATTATCGTTAGGACCCTGTTGCCCTAGCCGTGTGTGCTTACAACTTTTAAGCCCTAGTTGAAGAATCCAACCCAACCTATACGCGGGCCACAGCACACAGCCAGTAAGCCGAGCCAGAGCCAACTCTGTCTTTTAAGGTAGTTAGCGGTAAGCAAGACAGGAAGCCTTGCAGATCTCCAGTTACGGTTGTGGCGTTGTTGTAAAACTCACTTCTCTGTCAAATTTAGCGACGAGCTGCAGGAGTAACGTAGAGAGCGTCACCGTTTAATCACTTCCGATCCAATTAACTATTTCATTCAAGGCATGAGGTCGGACCTGAGTCATTTCCGGAAGGTCAGATCCACTCATGCAAACCTCCAGTCCGTGAATGTCTGGCTGCTGTCTTACGTCGAGTAGGAATGGAACAATCTTTTATTGTTTTCCGTCTCCTGACGAACCAGCCGTCGTATTCCAGCAGAACATCGATTGTGGGGGCCGTGTCCAGCCATCTCATGTAGTGACTGACTTGAAGCCACAGCAGTGAGTGACCATCAATGAGGTCCCTCGTCTTGTTCAAAAGGCACATTTGGCTCCGGCAATCGAGTGCGGTTTGTCCTAAATGACCATCGTTCACGCTCCGTTTGCGGGGGATGACTTTTATTCTATAGGCCCATGATATTGCGTCAGTATGTGACTAATGGATTTCACGAACAATGAATACCGGATAAAGTGAAAAATTATATCCCGCACTCATGAAATTTGTTAAAAATACCTGGACACGAATGGAAGTTCACTACCACAGTGCCAACGGCATATGGTCACCATCCCACATGGGAGCACCTTCGTTGAAGAAAACAATTCGGAAGCCCCCTGGTATCTGCCCAGAGGGGGCACCGCAATGTATTCTGACCTAAAATAATTAGTTCCGAGTTTTATAGATTTTACGCGGTTCTCCTGTGTTTCCCGTGGAAACAATCGCCCACACTGTACTGACACTACAGAAGGGCAAGAATTCTGTTCGTCGCAGAATGGTTGGGAACTAGCTTTTGCATGGCTGCGGTGTGGTGCAGCCTACTAAGTAAAACTATATGCATTGGGATAAAATTTCGTTTGTAGGAGGGCAACGAAAAAACTTACGAACTGATAACTTAAATGCGCATTTGAAGCTTGTATTCGGCAAAATCGTACATGTGGATATTCCGTGCATAATGTCTCCAGATAATCGTTCACCTTTCTGCAGGCACTGTTATCCTGTCAAAAGTTAGGAGGAACAACTTAGTAGGGAACTAACCGGTTCGTAAATATGCACCACCACAGTCACACTGGGATCAGTTGAATCAATTTCCTGCACGAAATTCGAGCTTGTAAGTGTGTACACCGTGCCGAAAACTGGCCTAAGAACATCAGTAGGCAATTCGATGAACGAGTGCATTACAATCGCTCCAATGCCATTTTTAGTTCGCGCATTCGATTTTGCCTGTACAGTGCAATAAATTCATCGTCATCATCCAGTGATTCCAGAACATCTGAAACCGCAAGATCTTGCATTTTAGTCACGCACTCCTCCGCCTAGACCAAAGTCAGATGAGACAATGTTAAAACAAACATGGGTTTGGGAGATTAGCGTATTCTTTTTCGCTGCTTCTATGAGCTCCTGCTCCTTCTGTTCTTCTTTCAGTCGCTCCAGTGCTTTGTATTGCTTGTAATCCGAAAGAACACCTTTTGGGCCCGTCTTAATATATGGAAAAAACAGGAAAAAATGCTGCTAAGGAAAAATACCTGAGGCTGTTTGCTAAAGCCGGGCTGGGGGATTGAGGAAGCACCAGGCTCCGGAAGCATTTGGCTTGAAGGTTCCTCATCACCTTCACCATCCTGCCCCTCATCCTCACTGCTACTGCAGTAGTTGTTTACCTTCTCTCCAAGCAGTCGGTCATCAAAGGACAATGACATCAGCTGTCTGTCGACGCTGTGAAAGCTGAAAAATAAGGCAAGAACCGGAAAATGAATGTTCAAATCAGTGTTCGCGAATTTACGCAAGATAGACAGACTGTGCTTCCTCCTTGTTTCCCTTTGGCTTGGGCAACCTAAATATGCTATCTTGTGGTGGTGGTTGGGGTTATGTGCTGCAACGACACTGAGGACTACACGGAGTGGGACCCTTCTTCCTCCGGGTTGAACTTCACCAGCGGTGACCAGACAAACAAAGATCAGCGAGCCCACCTGATATGATCAACTACCAGTTTATCAGCCATAAACCACGTACGAAGGGTACGTTGCATCCAGCTGTTGCGGTTTGGCCACCGGGAAATGAGAGAGCAGGGAAGATATAGCCAAGCCTTGGAGGCGATGACATGATCAGTTAGTTCGGGAATCCTGGCAGCTACGCATTGAAGCACGAGCGCCACTGATTGCGTGATTGAGCATTGTCTGCTAGTGTCATTAACCAGTGGTAAACAGACTCCCGATGTCCTCATTCAGAGAGGCGGCAGCTGACGACCCAACTAAGTTTATTGGTTAATGTTGTCATACTTCGTTGCCAGGTCAGAAACTGTTCACCTCCAGGTCGCCTCCACTCAGCACAGCGTTGGGCGAGAAGAGCTCTACAAGACAGACGGTCCACTGGAAGGCGAGGTGCATTTCTGAACCAGTGAAACCTATGAGGCGTGAAGATCATCTTGACATGGTGCTAGGACTTGAGTGATGCAACGATCCCACGGGCTAGAGTGGCTGGAACTCAGTTTCACAAGGTGCAAACATGCCAAGAAGGCCAAAGGGGAGAAGCCAGACCAAGAGCAGCGAGACCCCGTACTACAATGCGGTCTGGGGAGAAGTGGAACTATCCTCTGCGGTGGGATTGTGGGGCCAGTAAGGTGTTCCATTTAGGCGACCAACATGCCATATTCATGGATGCAGCGATTCTGCCTTCCCCCGAGGAAGAATGAGTTAGAAAAGGTCTGTCCTAAAAACCGCACACTCCGATCGCCCAACAGTCGACGGTGACCCCCGGCTCATTATTCAATACGGTCAAAATACTTTTAAAAACAAAGAGTACGGTTCTGCTCGAAAGGCACCTACTATGCGCAGCTGCATCAGGAGTGAGACAGGGACTCAGAACAAAACCCTACATCCTCCCACTCCCTTGTGGGTCAGACTTTCAAGTCAAGGGCTCAAGGTCAGACACCTTAACCGAACCCCCTTCCTCGCCTTGGGCAACTGGCAAGTATCACTTTTCCGCACAGTTCTTTATCCACCGATGTACCTCACTAGCCTCTTTCCGCTACACAAGCAAACCTGGAAGCGAGATGGCTCAGCGGTTAGAGCTCGAATTTACTGACCGGAAGGTCCGTGGTTTGAATCCGCCCTCTGCCTCTCGACTTCCCCTGTCTAGGCTTGGGCAGCCTGGCAGTATCCCAGCCCTCGTGTTTCCTTCAGGTAGCATGGCAGCTAGGCACCGAAAGGGTGTTACAGCTGAACGATTTTTTCAGATTTTTTACACAAGCAAAGCTTCCTGGGTCATTTGCTTATCAGTTATTAGACCGATGTGCCTCAGGCACTCCGCTGCCCCCTAACAACAAACAAAATAACGCCTTGCTAAATCCACGAGGTGCTTTCCGCAAAGGAGCTTTCGACGTGCGTGCTCTAGGTCAAGTTGACAAAGAGGCAATACTTGATCAGACATTATCCTCACTTAAAATTGATGTGCGATGTGTCTGCTAAGCGCGTATACAACACTCAAGCGGGGTTTGCCAAGGACGAACTCAACTCTTTCATATTTCCCTCTCCGTATGTCCAGTGATCCGGAAGCGATGACTCGTGGAATATATGATGTTAGAGTTGTACTCAGCCCCACAGCTGAACATCCTTTGCTGGACTGAACAGTCATCCAATCAACAACCGCCTTCGCGACGTTCGGTTAACGAGCTCAATCAATTTCAATTCTAGTCAACATCAAGAATGGTGTCTGTATTATCGGCGTATGCCCCCAAGGGAATGAAGTTCTGACGCTGAGATGGATACTTTCCGGGCTCATTCGTCGAGGAAGAGTCACTGACAGTGGTTCTTGCGGGCGATATGAATGTCCAAGTCGGTCACCTGAACCCCTTAGAATCACATCTGGGCGGTCGATTTGGAGTCGATGCTCGTCGCAGACAACGGAGAGCAAGTCCTCCAGTTGTGTGCTAGTCATAAACTGCTTCTGGTCAGTAAGACCTTTCAGCATAAACGTTCGTATCGCGTAACCTGGTGGCCACCAACCGCAAATCAACGCTGGATCCACTTGGATCTTGTGGCCATCAGCCACCGATGGAGAGTCTCAATTAAAAACTGCCCGGGGAACAACCTGATTCCGATCACGCCATGGTGCGCGCGCGCCTGACAGTTCGTTTCCCTTCAGGCCCTCGCAAGTCAGCAGGAAGCATCCCAATCCACTATCTTCGGAGAACTACCACAGCTCAGCAGTATCGATCTGAGCTAGCTCAACTACTCTGCAGTAAATCAACACTATCCTGGTAGCGAAGATGCCAATGAAGTATGACAACATATGAAAGGAGCTATGCTAGCAGCGTTCAGTATTATCTGCCCGGCTTCTCCGATACGACGAAACGATCACTGGATATCGTCGAGATCGGTAGTACTGATTGATGCTAGGAAGTCCATACCAGCAGGCAACGAGTATGAGGGCGCATGCCAATCCCTCAAATGCCAAATAGTGAAGATCCTAAGGGAAGACCGAGAGCTTTGATGGATAATGCAAGCTCAGGAGATGGAGAGGGCTTTGCTGCCGGAAACAGCCGTGCCCTATACCAATTAATACAATTGACTGGTCAAAAGAGAGCAACGATCAACGAAACGACAAGTGAAAAAGACGGCCCATTAATTAACTTGCAAAAATCTCGACTGGGAAGATGAACCGAATACTTCAAAGAACAGTCTAGTTCTCTTCCCGATACATCATCATCATCATCCTCCCGATACGCAGTCCCTGCAGACAGTGCATGCGGGTGAATGGAAAGTAAACATGAATCGCCCATCAGGAGAAATAAAGTACGAAATATCCCCACTGAAACGTAAGGTATCAGGACCGGACGGCCTTTACCCAGCTTTCTTCATAGAAGGGGAAGAAATTCTGTTTAAGCATCTGACACAATTATTGGCGCCATATGGAATGAAGAGAAAATACCTGCGGAATGGTGTATGTCAAGAGATATCCTGTCTTCAAACAGCAGCTGAACACTGTGAAAACCACCATGGCATTAACCTGATGGCTGTGGCATCGAAAGCGCTCTCTAGTGTTATCTTTCGAAGGTTGAGTGAACATAAGGAAGGCAGAACCGTGAAAACTAACCTGGTTCCGTCCTGCACCAGGATGCGTCGATCACATTTTCACCCTCTGACAGATTCTGGAACAGCAACACCGCTTCGAGATTGCTAATTGGTCAGAGCGATAATTTACTGACCAGAAGGTCCGTGGTTCGAACCCGACCTCTGCCACTCGACTTCCCCTATCTAGGCTTCGGCAGCCTGGCAGCATCCCAGCCCTTCCTTCGGGTGGCATGGCAGTTAGGCACCGAAAGGGTGCTACAGCTGAACGTTTTTCTTAACACTGCTTCAAGCAACCTACAATAGCGCACGTGCATCCAAGCTGTTGCCTTCAATGCATTGCTCTCCCGGATCTCTCCAATGAACAGTTCACTGATACCCCGGTATTGACGCATCAATCACACCAACTACTGCCTCCAATTCGTAGCTATCTACCCCCACCTCCCCACATTATCCGTGAACGATGCTGTGGTAGCCACAAACGTTGTAAAACAAGTATGGGTTTTTAAAGTTGATGAAGATGATGAGGATTTCTGATTCGAAGGTCCATTAGACCCGGCCAATGCTCTGGGGACACTATTCGTCAAACGCTGGCAGGTTTTGTGCGTCCTTTGAGGTCACATGCAAGGTTTTCGACCCATAAAGCAGTATGAATCTGTCTAGGCTTGGGCAACCTGGTAGTATCCCAGCCCTCGTGCCTCCTTCTGTTGGCATGGCAGCTAGGCATCGAAAGGGTGATACAGTTGGATCGAAAGGGAAGAGAGGACGGCCTTGTCTTACACGACTGGACGTGAACTCAGGCGAAATCTCGCTGTATACTCATACTCGTCTACAAGGGCTCGCATGCAGTGCCTTCATAAGGGATATAAATTTAAAAGGGACATCTTTGATCGCCACACTTCGCCAAATTTTCTGACGATCGACAGTCAAAAGCAGCTTCCAGAGCAAGAAGAACGAATAACGTGGGGCGTTTGAAAGAGTGGTGCTATTCAAGAGCTTGTCTCAAGGTAAAAATATGGTGGATGCAACTTCGGCCAGGGCGAAACACAGGTTAAGTCTCTCCCGATAATCGATCATCCTGCGCAAAATAATACCAGAAGCACCTTGGATGCCACGGCGATTTTCGCATGACGTTTTGTGCTTTTTTTGAGGACTAGGATAATGGTCGAGGCGCTTCATTCCACTGGTATTCTGTTTTACTCCCGAATCTTCTATAGTATGGTCGTCACTAAGACTTCACGACCTTCTTTGAAGAGCGCGAGGTGCAGAAAATCCGGACCGGGTGCCTTGTCGTTTCAGAGGAATGACATTTCACGCTGGATTTCTCTCGTTCACGGAGAGCTGGTGTCGACGTTCCGTTGAGGCTTGTTGAGTTCTTCCGCAGGTTGAAGGCAGATAGTTGGACTGCTCTTTGAATTGTTCAGCCCACTATTCAAGACGACGATTTTGTGAGCAAATTTCCGCTCCGTTTTTTTCGCATATTGTTTCGCTGACACCTATCTTTTTGGCCGGTTGACTGGATCAGCTGGAACCCGCTGCGAAAACCTTCTCCATCTCCTGAGCCTTTGCAATCCACCAGTGTTCTCTTTCACCCTTCAAGCTATTGGTTATCTGATGTTTGAGGGATTTGCGTGCGCCATCATAGTCGCTAGTTGTTGGTATGGATTTTCTGAAAGCAATACGATTTGCTGATCTCAAACATATCCACTGTTCATTTAGTTCAGTCTGGTGGCTTCGACAGATAGTCCTTAGAACTGATAGCGTGGCTTCTTTCACCGACTTCCATTCAACCATCGACCAGTCTTCGTCATTTGCTATGGCCTCTATTGACGTGGCAGTCACACTTGTCAGTTACACCGGAATCGAGAAGATAAACGACCTTGAGGAAGTTGCACATGAAACAACCGAACCATTCGGTGATATGGATTCAAATGAACCAAAATGTAAAAGTCCTACAGGATATCAATTAAAGGCTGAAATGGGGAAAACAAGGTTTCAGTTTGCAACATAAGTTGTTAGCAAAATAATTTTTTTCGTTTGGGAGCAGTCTTCCTAACATCTCTTTGAAGTAGCTGATCGTAAGACTGCTGTTGTGGGCTCATTTGCATTGGTATGATGGACTTTCTTATGCAATCCATCCATCTTCTAGGTGTGCGACTTTTTGAGATTTTCGGTTCAAGCGTCCGCTCGGGAAATTCAGACTTTTGAAGTAACTCAAACATGCCGAGAAGAATCTCAAGTGGAAAACCAGGATCGAGTGTAACTGTCACTGGAAGAGAGAAAGAGCGTAGCTGAATGCCATGACGGACCCAGATGGAGAAGCCTACGTTTACCTCATAGACAACATTTCCAGCACGGCGCACAATCATACCTTCTGTCCACTTCCACACCACCACGAGTATTTTGCTAGCACAGATTCATCATCATCAGCTGTAAGGACCGCGTACTTGTCGTACAGTCGTTATAACTGCCACAGTCCCGTTCACGGATGATTTGGGGAGGTGGAGTAGATAGCTGCGCACCGGAGGCCAGGTATAAATATGTTATCTACAGCACCGTGATATCGACTGAACTGAACTCCCATACTCGTATTTCCAGCAGTTGGCGAATGTGGTACTGGATGGATGACGTCAACGGGTAAACGGATCTTCTGGTTCATACGTACTTCTACCGGGGAATTACCACTTGGAGCGCTAACATCTGGTGTCACCTTGGAACTCAGCAGAAATATCTTGATGATTTTCGGTGTGGTCCCCTTCCGTTTGAGTTTCAAGAGTGTGCGTTTGAAAGTGCCTAAAAATCTTTCCACTTGGCCATCTGGTTGTGGATGGAACGGAGGTGATCGCACATGTGTGCTATTTTGTTGACAAAAAGCAGAAAATTTGTCAGACGTGAATGCACTGCCATTATCAGAGACAATGATATTCGGAATTCCAGAATGACTAAACACATGTTGTAGTTTTGAAATCGTTGCACACGTACCACGGTTCATGCCAACTACTTCTGGCGACTCACTGTAAGCATCTGCTAGGATCAGATATCGTTGTCCATTGACTGGTCCCGCAAAGTCGTGACCATGGAGTTTCTGGGACAGGCCATGAACACAATTATGTTTTCCGAGGGGAATTTGTAGGCAGTTGGCACTTTGAGCACTTGCGTACAAGCTCTTCTAACTGCTTACCCATGCTCGGCCAGTAAACGTAACTACGTGTTAGCGCCTTCATGCGGTTAATACTGGGATATCCAAAATGAAATTGTTTAGGGACATTGCTCTGTAAGTCCGGGGGCACGATCACCCATTCTGTGAAGAGCATGCAACTATCGACCTCGGAATGTGAGGACCGTCGTTGACAGAACGGTTGAAGTTTGTTATCGGAAAATACTGGAGGTCAGTGTATGAGTTGTACATGGATCACCATTTGAAGTAACGGATCACGAGCAGTGGCACCGCGAACCATGGCAAAAGTAACTGGAAGTACTTGGATTGTAGTAGCAAGCATCGCGTTAGCTTCTGGCTCAACCGTCAATGAGGCAAAACAGCATCCTCGGGTTGTTGACGCTAAGAATCCATGGGTCTTGAGAATACATCAGCCTGGCCATCAGCCCTCCTAACAACATCAGCATCACTGGACGTTTCCGGTAGCTTTCCAGTCAAACAAGCTCGATGCTGTTGTGCTACTCAAACTCGTCGAAGCTGATGAACGGAGTTGCTCCACATCGGCAGCCGTATTGCTGACGGAAAGCGATGATAACCCAGCGAGCACAATGGCATAATCCGGGTCAAGTCGTGTATTCCAGGCACTCAATCAGTAACTGAAAGCCATATGATTTAGTTGAGTATATGACTGCCTTGCAGTTGGTGGCCTCCAAGTACGTTGACGTGAGCGCTTGCGCTGAAAGCTCCTACTGGCCAAGAACAAGCGATGTTCAGCACACAACTGAAGAAATCGCTCCCCATTATCCGTACTAGACATGGACTCCGAATCTACCAACCGACCGTGCTTCTTCCGGGACTAGTCGTCCGACTTGGGCATCCATATCACCCATCAAGATTACTACATCCGCTCTTCCTGCTGACCGAAGTAGTTGCGACCTCAGAAAAACCCGCCCTTCTGAGATTCAGAACTGCAGGCTGTCCGGGCGTATGCCTATATGACAAACAAACACTGTCTACTGCATCGAATTGCACTAATCTCAGTTGAACCAGGCAACCGTACAGCGCAAACGACTGTTTACTGGAATCCAGTCCAGTAGAGCGCTTTTAGCCATAGGGCCAAGTGCAGTTCCTACACGAGCACCAGATATCCGGGAGCGAGATAGCTCAAGTGGTTAGAGCGCGAATTTACTGACCGGAAGGTCCGACCTCTGCCTCTCGACTTCCCCTGTCTAGGCTTGGGCAACCTGGCAGTATCCCAGCCCTCGTGCTTTCTTCGGGTAGCATGGCAGTTAGGCACCGGAAGGGTGTTACAGCTGAACGATTATTTATTATTATTACCAGATATCCGAAGAGTGAAGTGTGGAACATATGAGCTCGTCTTAAACGGCTTGAGGTGCACGAACAAAGAGGGGTCTTGCATGCGTGTTTAGGAGACAAAACATACATCGACAGAGAGGGAAAGCAAGGTTTTAGCAAAGGATGTTTGTTGCCCAATTGACAGAGGGTACAGACATTGAAGGCTGCAACGTCGACCATATCTTTGGAGATTACTACGGGACTATTTTTGTCTATTTTACTGGCCGGTTATCATCACCACTGACAGCCACACCAGATGAGAGCAGTAGTGTTTCACCGTCATGCAACCGTATCAGTTTACGTGAACAAAGCCTTATAATGGGAAGATTAAAGAAATGGGGCGAGGAGGACCCAGGGCTAGTCTACAACCAAAATCCGAGGGGTCTACACCTCCAACACTCAGTCAAACACTCAGGAACTGACAGCATGAACGCCACTGACAATGGTTAGCCGCCATGTCGTTCAGTGTCTCCAACTAAGGAATGTTCACGTGGATCCAATCCTGAAAGTCGAACAACACCAACAGCGCCCAAACTTTTGTAACATCCTTTATTCCCTTCTACCATGTCAAATTATGTCCAGCACTGAGTTTTCCGCCACTCCGAGTAGGGACGGAAAACAAAGCACCTCTCGGCATGCGGTAACTCTACATGCGTAACGCATTGTCCGACCACCTTAGCTTGCAGTGCTGGATGCATTCTTTGAGTGAAAAGTCTTCTGCCTCAACAAAGACCCGTTTCCCGACAGCCATTCCAAAATCGCTGTTTCCAACCGATTCCATCCATAATTCTGAGACATAGGTAATCAAATACCTGAAGATGTCGCATATACTCCGCTCGATGTGACGAAGTCTCGCGGCCGTACAACAGTACAGCCTGCAATGCAGTTTGGCACGCGCGTCCTTTGAGATCCAGTGATATGCTTTTTTGATGTTACAAGTGGCGTAAATCGGCAAATGTAATTGTCCTTCGGGATTCGCGTGTTAACTTCGTCTGTCGTCAGAGCCAATGCAAATCCTGAGATACGTATAGCGTTCCACAATTTCTAGTGCCGCTCCTTTGATTCTTAGAGGCATGTTTAAAGACTGCACGTCCTATAGCATGACTTTGCACTCTGTGAGAGCGGAGCACATGTCGAGGGACTGAAAGACCTCCGTCAGCTTCCCTAATAATGCTTGCGTTTACTGCTCTTCTTGAAAAATTAGAAGACTCGTCTGCATATTCCAGGTCGATGATGATGGTTCCATGTCCATTAGCTCGAGATAGCTGTGGTTAATGTGCGGGATTGCTAACAAGAAGGTTAATGGTCCGAACCCAACCTCTGAATCTTGACTACTCTTGTCTAGGCTTGGGTGACCTGACGGTAAGTTAGCACTCGTCTTTCCTTCGGGCCGCAGGGCTGCAAGGTCGCGAAGGGGTGTTGTAGCTGGACCATCCAGGTCGACAAGGTTCTCGATAGGAGAGGTTAAAACACCAGAACTTTTCAGATCTTCCGTTTACACCTCATTATTTCATCAATGACGAAATTAAACAACGGGGGGATTGGACATCATTGTCGGACACCACTGCTCGTAGGAAAGCTTTTGGAGAGCTCCCCATACAATCTCATGCGCCTACAAGTATGTGAGTACAAACAGCGCAAGACATCCACCAACTTCTGGGGAAAACCCTGTTGCGCAAGCGTTAAAAAAACTAACCGGTTGACAGAATCCAACGCACTCTTGTAGTCAAGGGACACCAAGACATCAAGACGTCTGTATGCAAACGGTTGATCTAACGCTTGACGGCGTGTGAAGATGCAGTCTATGAAACCAGGAGGAATGTGTCCGAGCTTCGAGCAGGTTGAGTGTTGATCAACATTCAATCATCATCATCATCATCGACATTGTTCAACACTAGTGCTTCGCTGCCGTACAACCGATTTATTTGAAAGTCTTGTCTTGAATAAAAGAAGGGACTTAGTGCAAGCCTACCACAATTGTGGTAGGAATGATCAATCATTCCTACCTCCAGATACTCATTCAGACAATCTGGATAGAAACTGACGGCAAGAACACCACTGATATCCATTAGCAGCGCTCCCAACCGAGTGCAGTGGGGATCACGCGCTCCCCATCCTGGAAGGCCAGTCGCACCGGCCAGGTCAAAAGGCGGTATCCAGTGCCTAGGTTTAGTTGGTTGAACCATTTCACAAACGGAGCGCCCGGTACCTTACGGGAAGTACCTTCCAATAACGACATAACAGTCAACACCAGAAGTGTTATCCGAAAGGGACTTCAGCCGTTGGTTCTGGTAGGCTTGTTTCACATCACGGCACGAGAGCTTCTCAATGGCTAGACGAAGTGCATGCATCTTCCCAAAGCCAAACGACTAGAGGCTGACCCAAATGACAGCAGCAGGCCGGCCTAGCCTGAAGGTCAGGTTGTTGCTAACTGCCAATAAACAATGCCCATCGCTTCGCGTCCAACCGACACTCTCCGCGACAGACAACACCCCTAGGTTAAACCGCGCATACCGAGAAGAAAACGTGTGTACCAGTTGCATCAAACATTCTTGCTAAGATTTTCTTCCCGAGTCTCACGGTGACAAGCTGTGCATTGATTAAGTTAGAAAGTACAGATAATGCTCCAACTGCCGAGTCGGCAGTTGGAGCCGAACAGCAGACTACTCTGCAGCAGATAATGGGTGCTCCAAACTTGTTCAGTCGGTCAGTCGGAAGTAGGAGGTAGATGTAAGATCTCGTGTCAGCCGTCTCATTTCCCGCATGAGATGTGAAGCGACACCCGGAGGCGCGAAACATTGGATACGAACCCGCATGACCTCAGCAGAACACCCCCAGGCAACTCAGAAAATGGTTGTCAACACTCCTATTGAAAACGTCATCAGGCAGAACACCAATAGTCCCTTTCGGAAGGCCTTACAGTGGCAGACAGACAGTCGTTATCTTCTCGACTTGAACAACTCCAAGTTGTCTCCTGGTTGCCTATTCATCACTTGACCGGAAGAATCATTGTAGTTCCTCCCCTAATTTGCCTGTCGGACTCAGAGGTATAGGTCAGATCGCGCGGCGCCTGTAATCCATGCTGAGCCATTTCAGACGGGTTGCACAGGATAGACGCTGGAGTCGAAGCACAGGTAGTGGGCGTTAAGCTATTCCGACGGGTTGCTTATTGCTGTTGGTTAAAGGAAAAGCGGCAGGCGAACCACAATCGGACGTATTCAGAGCATTCCAGCCGGAAACAAAACAGCAGTCGATCGATTG
>SJOL01000860.1:75281-86988 GCA_004794785.1 Opisthorchis felineus | reverse complement strand
TCCTGGGGGATGTACCAGTGTTAGGTGGAACGTACGTTGAAGCTCCTTACGGCTATCTAGGTTCTTTCAGCGGCTCCACATATGCAACTCTTCCAGCCACTGGTGATCCTGGACCATGTAGCTCCAAGCCACTTTTCTTGTTTCCTTGACATTCTGCGCACTTCACTCCCTAGAGCAAGTTCGCCAAACACCTAAACCAATATAGTACCACAAGACCAGGCTTACCTCATTCTCAGTGAGTTGATCACAATTTGTTTTAACTATATTATAGAGTATTTGGATTGAAATTGCTCATTGCTGCGGAAGCTGCATGTGAAACTGGATGCTTTATTAACTGTCAGCAGTTCGCAACCAAACAATAAGCATTCTTGTCCTTGTCATCCATGGATGAATTGAACATGTACGAAGACGGCCTCAGAAATGGCCCCTGGCGTGCACAGTTTATAAGTGTCCGTCTGGGTCACGATAATTGATGCTGCAAAAGTGGAAAGGTGGCTTCTACAGCAAGTCAGCAATGTACGACACCATACAACTAACATACTCACACACATGTTGGCGCAGAGACTCAGCGTACCTAATTGGCGAGAAATTAATTAAAAGTGAGTCTTCCAGTCAAGCCGGCTGGACCAAAGTCTTATTTATAGGTATTTAATGGTTATTTTGTACCTTGTTAACTAGAACGGATGGCCGATTGAACTTCCATGACTCTATTTTTTCATTGCGAAAGCATCAACGAAACAATTTTCCGATACAAGTATACTACAATCAAGGGAATCATTAATCGCCGGCTGGAAAACGAATGACAAAAAATTCGAAAACGCCTGCAAAGGGCTACCAAGTACGACCGACGAAATGAATTTCTGTAAAATATTTCCTCCTACATTCATTTAAATATTTGTACTTCAGGCCACTTATTTAGATCCAGTGAGGTAGTATGTTGAGGAATAGTGTGGGGATAGTTGGCTCATCACTGCACGGAAATACAGTGTTTAGGATGTTAGCGACTCATACTTGGGGAAGAAATAAATGCCTACAATGGGCCTAATTTGCGCGCCGGACGATTTTCGCCAGGTGCAGACTGGGTGCAGAAATTACCCAGTACTGAGTTCGGCTTTTTCGCACCCAGGTGCGGAAACGTCTGCACTATTTCCGCACTTTGGCGCGGGTTGCGTGGAAAACTTGTCTCATGTCCGTACTGGGTCTGCAACCTGTCGCGGAAATCAGCTGACACTGTGCAAAAATTTCTGCACCGGTGCTACCTGGATGGGGTTTTCGGTTCATCACAATATTTGCCCAAGAAATGAGGCAATAAATTGGGTGTCCTAACGAGTGTGCTGGACACCTTTCGAACCGTCNTCGCCTTAGTCCCGGGAAACCAGAACGAATGAAAAAGCGTGTGAAACGTCTGGAGAGAGGAGGTGAAACAAAGAAGGACTCGGAGGAGCAGTTGGGCCATAACTGACTGCGTTGCGAGAAACAGCGCAGTGATCACTTCCTGAGAGGCGTGGAACAGCTGCGGCTGCTACGCGCACGTGTCAACGGCTATAAGGCTTGTGTAGTTTTCCATGGTGTAGGTTTCATAGAAGGTCTGCGATTGAGTCAAACCGAGAGTATTGACTGGTGCACGTTTGTGAAGGAAAGAGTGATCCGCTTGGCAGTTATCAGTGGCCGAGTCTAGTAATTTAAAGAGTGAATTTTTCTTAAGCCGCCTTTGCAGTCGAGTACAAGCAGTTTTGACCTTTACGGCTTGGAATGTTCGGGTAGCGGACAGAAGGGCCTGGAGAGTCAGCAGACGCATTGCATTTTTTTCATCCCTGAATCGCACTATTATTGGGCAACGCAAGGATGGTTTCGACTTTCGCAGCCGTCGAGTTGTGCAGTCTGTGTCATGCATGTTACGTGCTGTCAGCACAGCAGCTTTTGTGCGCGGGGTGCGATCGGGGCCATTGTATATTAGGAATTGGTTGCGGCATTCTATACGCTGCTTAACCTCCGAGGTGAGTACGTCAATAAGGAATGACGCTTTTGCAAAGATCCGATGAGTCGTAAGTTGCAACAGGAGTTAGAAGGTGAGCAATTTGTTGTATGCTTCGGGAGGATGCTAGTTCACTCTCCAGCTTATGCATACGAGCTCTGAGATTTGCCAGGTCAATGCAGAGCCGAGATTCTTTTGGTAATGAGCAGGAAAGGCAGCTACTGAGTGGGGCAGAAAAGGCAATGTCGCTTAGTACTACCGAGCAGTCTGAAGTTACTGGGAGCGCTCCATCGACCGGCCTTGAGGAGTGATGGGGTTGAGTGCTGAGCCTTTTGGCTGCGAGGAGCTACTTTGGACAAAATGAGGGTAGGGATGATGGTGAATCAGGGTTCAACAACCAATTAGAGGAATACGGGCGTGGTGGCATTATCGGTCAATTCGATTTAGGTAGTAGTAAGCTTCGCTGGACTCGTGCTTGTGAGCTTATAACTAAAGAAAGTTCAATCTAGCGGATGTCACAGGGTAGGTTGAGTGCAGTTATCGATGGGGTCTCACAAATAAGCAATTAATTGCTATGGAAATTGTAGGTAAAACACTACGGACAGGCTAGTATCCAAAAATATTTTTGCAACACCTGACCCTGATATTAAGGATGGGATGCCCGTAGTTCACCAGGTCTGTGATGGCTCCTGGCTCAGTGTTTTGCATGCACCCACCAAGACGTCTCAATTCGTTGAATGTATGCTGAATCCCCAAAGTATTGTTCATCAAGTTGTAGTGTTTTCCCGTTCTGATCACCATCTCAAACATTCCTCCCTCAACGAAAATTAGGTTTTCTGGAAAACCAACGATTTTTTCGTCCCGATTAGTCAGACACACGAATGCTGACAGTCCTTAAAGCCAGCCGGTTCATCCGTCCTAAACCTAACCTACATTTTCATAGTACAAGCTCTCTTTCTCCCCCACGCGGCCCAAGTGTGGTTTCTAGTCATTATTTTGCCATAGGAGCCAAAGATTATAACCCGATAACTCAAGGACAAGCCATTTTCGCAAAGGTTGCCAGTTTTAGCTCAAAACAGACGAGTTGTATCGCATGCCATACTGATTCAATTTTCTTTCAGTCCTGAATTCCCGCCGTGCTTTCCCCATGCTAAGTATGTTTCGACCTCTCCGATATCTGCTGCATCAAGATCGCTCCACTTTCAACAAGACCCTATTTGTGTTGCTCAGCGCCCGTGTTTACATAACTGGCCGCTTCCCCGCGTTGCTAGGCGTTCGCACCCAACGCTAACTAAGGCTTAATTCCGACTCTACTCTTGTGACAATGCCTACGACCATTCCACTCATCAGTTTGAAATACGCGTCGTTTTTATCAGCTGTTGTTTACAGGGACCCCAGGATTGTGCCTTCAATATTCTATTCCGTGCATTATTCGGGCAGCCAGTTCCCTTCTACCAGGAGGAGCAGTATTACTTGTCATTAGCTCAAGCAAGGTCACAGGGAAACCGCTTCCTCTGCCTGATCATGTGCTTACTTCTATTTACACTCCAACTCCGTTTACGGACCCTGACTGTTATAATGAAATCCGTGTAAACTTATTTGACCGCGATATCAGCCACTGAAACTTTGTTTAAAGGATAAGCTTTTATATTACAAAATATATCAAAATAGTGGTTCACCATACACAATTCATATCTTATCTTTCGGTGCCCGCTCACCCGTTGAAGTTCAGGAAACAGTCTCCATTAATTAGACCTTTCCTTGTGCAGGAACCGTCATGTAAACAGGGAGTCTAAACCTGACCTTACGACGTCCAGCGAACCATGAAAATACTGCCCTCCACCACGACAACTCTCCAGCTTTCTCCGCGGTGTGCTGCTTCAGTTTCACTCCCGACCTCCGGAATCTCAAAAGTGAAAGTTTTCCGGGTCGCTTGCCCACATATATTGAGGGCGCACATGATACTATCTTTTTTGGTTCATGTCCTTTGGATATACCAGACTAGGTGAACTAAACCGATAAATTGACATAGTAGACAAAATAATCTGCCTGGTAGCGGCAGATAACTTCATTTACCAATCGTTTGCGTATTATTCCACGGGTTCAATAATGACAGGATTACTTCTCGAGTTAGGAGTACCAAGCCAGCTTCCGCCGCATTCGACGCCCATGGTGATGGCTTTAAGACGATTCGTCCGTCAAAGGCGTTGTATACAATGCAACGGCCTGGTCCATACAGATCTGCTGGTAAGAAATATAGTCTATATGCACGAAAAATGTGCTAACTATTTTGGCGTTTAATCCCGTTTCCCTCCAAGGCATTGACTAGGCCTCGTGGGAAAATAGGATCAGTTACTTAGGCTATACCATTCAGAAGGAAGTAGCTCTACCGTAGTGTGATAAGCTGCTCTCCCCTCATAAGTACCATCCACCTTGAATGACTGCCCCCAACTATGTGCTGATTTGACGAGTAATATATCTAGGCAGCGAAGCACACGGGTACTTGCCGATATGTCTAGTCAGATGGACAATTGCTGCCCCCTTGGCAAGGGTCCTGGGACAAAATCATCAATGAGTAATTACACCAACATACGGCCTACATACGTAGCCAGCGGGATAACTGCAGCATAGTTATTGTCTTCACTGTGCATCCATCCGGGTTACGGCTTCGCCAAACAATAGTGAAGGTCCAGTGCCGACAAACCGTTTTCGATTCCTGGTTATGCCTTCGATGAACTTTTACTGCGTGATGACCAAATCGTTGGCAGCTGCAAACACCGAAAACTCTGCGCTTGTTCACATTTGACGAAAAGATTTGTTGAAGCAATCAGTCAAATGAGTACGTAGTTTTGGCAGGTAGAGGTTATTTCTGGAAAATGTTGGTTAACAAGGATCATAACTCTAGCTCTAATTTGCAACACGTAACAGAAGAACATTCAATTAGAACTGTTAGCATAGCATTGATAAAAGATTGGAGAGCGGCATTTTCCAGGCGAAGAGTGGTATTCCATTTGGGTGGACGCGGTGCCAATATCTGCGGCTCCCGAGAAAGCACCTTGTCCCACTTAACTCCAAGTTTTGTCACCTCCGTATAGTAGTATTGGGCCCTTCGTAACCTTGCTAGCGCGCGTAATTCGTCTGTTCTGGAGAGCTCGGAGAAACGATTTCAAGGGGTTTAAGTATGTTCGTGAAGATGCCGCAGATTGTTTTATAACATCTTGTCGCGGTGTGCTTCGGAGTTCCCGCGCCTCGTTGTAGGTTTAGGTTAATGTCACTCCAGAACCTTCATACTGAGTCGAGAATTAACGCGAAAAAAGCTCCATTTTCCCACAATCTGAGGAAAAAGGCACGCCTTCCTCTTGACACTGATCGATTCTCAATATATCTATCCAGTTGCCTTTATGTTTAGTCGTCTGTGCGGCTTGCTTTCCGACACCACCCTGCTTGTACAAGTATTGAGAGTCAAGCTGCAAAAAATTTCGTCCTAGTTGTGGGCCATATGGGCAACTGTATATTGTACCGTTTTCTTGGATGAGGGTTACGGATACGAAACCAAATAGATGGCAGTGATAAGCTGATCTGACCCAGCGCTTATCAGCCAGAAGCTACGAAGCAAACTGGAATGTTATGTGTTAACATGTTCCGCTTCACCTCAGAGCATTTGTTGCCGTGTTATCCTCCATAATCGCGCTTTTGTCACAGGTTCAATGACGAAATTCTGATTGCCCGTACTCCAGGTAGATGAATCTTGCTTGCCACCAAAACTGTAGGACGGTTTAATATGGCTTCCTTCTGCATTGCAGAAACAACGCCTGCATTTATTGACGAGCGGTTGAAAAATGGTGTGCTATCAGCTGGTCAAATTCACTCGGTGAACAACCTCGTTGAGACCCGAGAAACCTCTGCAAGAACGTCCGGCTTATTTAGCGAACCAACATATAATGTCCCTCTTTGTTAGTGTCCTATGTTTGCTTAGGGTAATTTGTCCATACCTCCGTGGCATGGTGTAAACCATTTAGTCCCTTTTCCTTATTTGCACCTGACCATTGCACTGACTCCTTCGTGCATACATCGCCACGTCAACTTGCTCACTCCTTATTGGTGTTCAGGGAAGTTCTGGTTCAAGAAGGACATTTTTGAGCGGGTAGCTCTGCTTTCAAACTAACGCCATCAACGACATAAGTTGGTAGGTAGGTCACCAGGACCAGTTTATCTGCTGCTGAAAAACTCTGGTTGATTTTGCAACAAGTCATTGACGGCTGTTCTGTGGCATGTCTCCATCACCGAGAAGCGTAAGATATTTGCTCAGCTTCCCCGTTGGTTTCACCAGTCCTAAACTTTATTACTCCTGTATTAGGTCATTTATGTTCTGTTCATCTGTTCTGTTCTCTGCTTTCTATATCTCGTTCTCAGCCGCGTCTCCAGTTACTCCTCGGAACAATGACTTGCGTATGGTTTCGAGGGTTGTGTTGAAGTGCACCCACATCTTATCAACATCCTTCTCTGGTCGAACCTGTTACATCTGTTTAGGTAGCTTTGGCATCTCCGAAAACGTGGCTCGTCAGAAATAGTGTGTACCAAAGGAATTAGCTCCCTCAGGCCTTCAAATAACTTCCTATGCTCTACCAGCTGAACGCCACTTCTTCTTGTTTCTCTATGTGATGTTCGTTGACACAGATCTCGATAAAATTGTAGTGGGACCAATAATAATGATGACCATGGAACCGGTCATGTGTTCTGGGCCAACAAACACTGATTTATAGTCCCAATCCTGGCCATTCATGACTTAAATTTACATAATCCAGTGATCCAGAGGGGAATGAGGAAGCCCACGAACTATGGCATGTTGAAGTATCTACAACCCTTATGCCATGACAGTCAACTCGCTCTCCAGTTAGACTGCTCGCGGTTTCCTTATGTAGGAATGCAGTTTAGTCGGCGAGCCAACCTCTGGAGAGCTGAGTCCTTCAATCTTTGACGGACTCAGATATGTTGGACGATACCCTCACACCACTGCCTCAGCAATGCGTAGAATTTTTGCCAAGGGATTTGTGACTTCTCAGCTCAAAAGACTCATGTCACATCTGAGCGGCTCTTCCTAAGGGGCACAACTGTGTCAATGCAGGGATTCATCTCCTAATGCCACGCAGACAGTGACTCCAGAACCGTTTCGGGGCTATCTTGTTACGGGGAAATACAATAGTGTTGGGTCACCTTGTGGTAGTTAGAAAGAAATATGTAGGACCTTTGAACTTAAATTGGCGAGCGACTCTGGATAACAGTAAGCATAATATCCAGGATGATGAGAGTTTTTAATATCTCCCCAAGAATCGCTTCTGCTCACCTCAGACTCCTAGCTAAGCTACTAACATCTGACTAACCGACTGAAACCATTTGCAGAATTACCAGCTATAGGTCCGGAGTGGTCGCAAATATGGTAAATGGCCCTTGACTTCTATCAGTTTCCTCAGAATATTCAACCTTATGGTCACTTAGGTAAAATATGGTTAGTGGGCTGCAAACATATTCTGACCGGTGCTTCTTTGCATAGCCGGTTACTGCAGCTGTGTCGCTAAGTCAATGTATAGCCACCACACATCTCGTATCTCTGACAGCAAATAACAACTCGCTTTTGCTTGCCACTGAATCCATACAGTGTGATAATTTGAAAAGTCGGCGGATCGTTAGTCGCGAAATATAATACGGTGCCAACATATATGGGTCCGAAGCATTCCAAATGGGTCAAAATAAGTGAGCAGGGAAACCAGTGCCAAAATTATAAGGCAGAATGGTAGTACGGATCTTCATACACGGTTTGGCAATTCACCAGCAAGTCACCAAGCGTTCACCGGTGCAATTCCATCCTCTGCATTGTTTCCGGTCTGAGCGCCTTGGCTGCGTACTGCAATTAATTCACTACCGTGTCTAAGGCAGGAACTTCCACCGTCTACGGAATCGATGCACTGGTCTAAGGTGGACTAGTTATCTTGGTGCATTTTCGGGTCGCTTTGCCCACCAAGTAACAGCTTCCCAAGGTGATAGCCTGATTCCACGCAAAGTTGGCACCACACCCACGTCAGTAGCTACGTCCGTTGAGTCTTCACCCTCACGGAAATAATGAATCATTTTGAACTCGGTACATCTCAGGTCTTTTTGCTCAGAAGCCCGATTGATATGTATGACGCGTTTGTTTTTTCATCCCCTTTTGCTGAGCGTTTTGCTAAAGTAAAAGCTGTCCAAGATCAACGGGTTTCTGCCATATTTTCCGCTTCGGGTTCAAATCTCCCAAGTTTTCTTTTTAGCATACGCAATTTGGTACAATCCCAACATCCCGTTGTCCAGTTTGCTATCAGTCGCCATATGTCACTATTTTTATACTACCTCCTTTAACTCACGTTTATATTTTTCCGGGTACAACCTTTTCAGGTAAGACCACGCAAATTCTGGCAATGTTGCATTATTCTCCAATAATAATAATAATAATGTTTATTCCCAACTAGTGGGTGGCATACATTCAGGCATGATCATAAGATTACAGTCAGAATAAGAGCATGATTGGTGGGGTTTGTGGGTACTGGGAATTCCTTGGAAAAGGGACGGCGACATAAAGAGTGGGCATTATCCGAAGTGGACTTGGTCACGCCTGAGGCGGTATGAGTAGGGAATCAAAATTACAAGGGCTCTTTCCTTCTTATGGGGAACGCATCAGATGAGACAAGGTACGATCGTTAAGATTTGAAAGTGGCGGACAAAAACAATACGAGGGAGCGCATAGCAAGAGGCTTCCTGCCTGGTACGTGATAAAAATAATAAAGGAAAAACTTCAATCTGCAGGAAAAGTGGAACCAGAATAACGAATCAGGAGGGACAGCAGCACTGGCACGATCTGCCCGGCCGATTTGAACTAAAGCCTAAAACCGTTACCGAGGCATGCGATCACGCGTCTTGCGGCGCCATCCCCATTCTGATTGGCTGAAATCCGTATGGCGGGAACACTTAAAAATGGTAAGATGGCGGATTTGCGGTTTATTATTGACCCTATCGAACGAAGTATATAAATATACTGGGTTAGTATGTGTTAAAGATTTACATTGCAAACAGGTTTCCAAATGTAATGATGGTCGATAATATGCAATTTTCAGTAGTTTAACATAGCCTGCTTCTGACGAATTTAATCGTCCGTGTTGTATCTAAATGTAACTGTATCTCAAGGGGACGATGATATTTGTGTTTAATGTCACTAACAAAAAAGTGAGTAATTAGAATAGCCCAATATTAGGAGTTATTGCTTGTTCGTTTACTGTTTTCACTCAGCGTGGATCAGTGGATATGATACAGTTAATCGTTCGGTAGAAGCGATTTGCACACGCGTAATTGTATGTGTTACCCTAAGCGAACACCTCGAAAGCCATGCATTATGCGAATTGTGTTCAGTAGGTGCAGAGACCGGTATTTTCATTGAAAGCCCTAACTCTGGTTTACAAAAACGGGACTAACGGTGCATCCTTCGCAGCCAGCGGATCAACCATAGTCTCTGCGGTTATGCCAGAGCAGGTCATATATTTTCTATTTCAGGTATATCGCCCTTTAACGCAAAGTATTGTGTGGACATAAAGAGAGGTTTACCAATCATTGGGAAGCATAGAAGAATGAAATCAATTGTTGGGTTATCTGGTGAACATAGCTTGCTACGCTTGTTCATTTATGTCACGATTGTTGGTATGGAACCTTGGTAACTCAGTTTTGGCTGGAGAGCATTCTTTCCAGTTGTCGTCCACATAAGTCACCATCAAAAAATCGCCGCTCCCTCTTGTATCCAAGGCGTGCTTGTTACGTGTTTGACGAGGATGGCTTGCAGGCATTGATGATTCTACATGCCATCTACTGAACAACCGACGAGCTCCCAAGCCTAAGGCTCACCTGCACCGTAAAATCATAGGGTTGAATAACATTTTTGTTTGATGAGTGTGTAACGAATAATCGGTGTACGAGTAACACATTTGAAGTTAAGCCTAATTCACATGTAGGCTTAGGGGCTGCTGCATACATTGCGAAATATATGCTGCTAGAGGCGATGCTATGTTATCCTAGAAGCACTATGTTTCGGGACCACTCTGAAGGTATAGACGTAACAGGAATGTTACGAGCCCCTTTTCTCACCTACGCAAGCATGTCTTCAACGCAAAACCTGGATCCCTTGGTTGCCATGAGGCTTGCGTTGTCGGGAAATATGAAGCAATTTTTGGGAAACAATTTTATCGACTGATTGCAAGCAAATTACAGAATCATCAAAAATTTGTTCCGCAGTCGTACCTAGAACATAAATGGGAAAAGGATTGGTAAAAGACAACCTAATGGAAATGACCAGAGCCCCGTTCGCCCAGCCTGCGTGAAAGACGCACACTGGTTGCCACCGCCGCACCACGTTGAGGAGGGGATGGATTTTACGGCAGAAAAGACCACCCTCCACCGTCACAGCATGCTTCCGAGCATGCTTCGCCCAGGTACTCAGGTCGGTTAACCAGTGCTCGCTGAGGTAGGACCAGTACTCCTGGTTCCGGCTTATGATGCTGGTGGCATGAACCTCAAACTCGCTCACTTCCCTACAATGCACCATTCTCTTGGACCAGGCAAACAGAACTTCTTTATCCGATTCAGTCACATCCCTAGGCCTATTACTCCTAGCTTTTAAGCTTTGCAAAACATGAAAAGAACAAAAAAACAGCGGCGTTAGGCATCGCTGCCTTCAGGCTACAAAATTTTGACTTGTTCTTGTCTACCTCAATTGTTCGCAAAACACTCACTGGGGGCATCATTCTCACAAAATGTTCAACAGCAATATCGTAAAATTCTTGCGACTCATTTCGGATAAAGGAGTAAAACACACTTCGACCAACACCATTACAATCGGTGATTACCACAAGTCACAGATGGTAAACACCTCTGTTACACTGACACGTTGAATTTGCCTGAATTACACCACCGTACTTCGCAAACAGACCACGCGGACGAACGGAAGTAAACGACAGAACAGTCAAACTACCATCATCACAAACGGACACAGCCAGGGGTCCAAATGGGCGCAACGCCACTCGGACACCCTGCAGATCACAAACAGGATAATCCAAGTGGCGCAGTTTATCGCGCAGGACCTGCACATCATCGCTTGTTAAGTATTTTCCATAGTTTTTCCGGACATAGTCACGGATTTCCATGGAAGACTTAAAGCACTTCAACAAACCAAACACCACACATTCCTGCTGGGCATTCATGTGCCGGTTTGCTGCGTACACTTGCCAGTCAGATATACGCAGGTCATGCAAATGTTGCGTGTTAAAACTGACGATTACAAGGCGACCGTCACGGTGAACGACACGCATGAACGCCCGCCAGTCGAAATCAGCGTACCTGAATATAAGTTATTCGAATGATTATGTATACAATTATCAACATACATATGACCCTTTTTAGTAGCGTTCCAGTGTGAACGCGCATGTACGCATTTGTACACCATGAACGCATAACCGACTGATGGTGGGAGTACTTCGCCCACATTCTGTTCATATTTTGCCACCAACAAACTGTGTCGGCGGGCGTAACACGTGGCCGTTCCACGTTGGAATTCTCGCAGCTTGGACTCGAATTCCGCGAAGGAACCACACTCACGACCGGGAAAGTACTCCAACATCTGTCTAGTTACGTTGCGTTCATCCGAGGATAAGTTCTGCGAAC
>SJOL01000860.1:0-66393 GCA_004794785.1 Opisthorchis felineus | reverse complement strand
AAAGCGAGTTTTCGGTTGTGCAACGGGTACTTCCGTTGAAGAATGTGTCCAGCACCAGAAGCTGCGTTGGTGGGGTCATGTGGTGCGTATGCCGCACCATCGTTTGCCGAAGAGAGTGCTGTTTTCCGCGCATAATTCAGTTTGGCGGATGCAGAGAGGTGGCTAACCCTTGGCCTGGCAGAGAGGTACTAAAGATATTACGGAAAGTCTGGGAGCTGTCGGTGCAACTCGCCTTCCAGGATGAGGACCGCATGATCCCACTGCCCTTTGTTGGAGACGTTGCAAGATATGGCTGCTAATCGATGTCAGTGGCGTTATTGTCGTCAGTTTCTATCCAGATTGTCTGACTGAGTGTCTCGAGGTGTAGGCATCTCGGAATGTTTGTAGTAAGCTAGCACTAAGTCCCTTCCCCGTCCACCTTTATTCTTTTCTTCACAATAAGGCTTTCAAATAAATCATGGTTGTACGACAGCGAAGCATTGGTGTTGAACACTGATGTCATGCTGTCGATGATGATAATGACTACCAACACCGATCTCTCTGTATTTGACAATGATGACTGATGAGTGCGGACGTGGTCTAAGTGGGTAGACTACTTACATCTTTCACCATAGTGGCAACAGGTTCGGCAGCAAAAAAGAATGTTCAACGTAAGGACACGCATTTGTGTATGACAACACTTCTCGTTGCAACTTTTAAACGTGAGGAGCAGCTCACTCAAGTGTTCCCATCTCTAGTCTTAAAACAGTTTTGGATGCCTATATCCATGACTCTTCTAGTTTCGCAATGCTTTTTAAAGCAACAAACAGTGGTACACCCGGCTTGAGATGGTTTAGTGGATGGGGGCGAATTTACTGACCTGAAGGTCCGTGGTTCGATCGGGTGCCCCGGCAGCCATGCGCCTGAAGAGAGTCACAGCTAAACGATAATTGTTATTATTACACTCACTTTCTGTATTAGTCTTTCCGGTGAGGTGTGGCAAATTCGACAACCACCGATAGCCACCGGTCATTTCAACCAGGGAGGTTTGAGCAATCACCTCGCACCCGTGTATCGGTCATTGAATCGCTGATCAAAAGGATCATGCCTTTTGTTCCTTGCTGGTCTCTCGACGCTTCCGTCCAGTCGACGTGATGTTTAGTTATTTTGAACGGCATCCATCTGGACATTTAGTTTCCAACTGCGTGGCCACTCACGTAAGCTGTTACTCTAGCGGTTTACCTTACGGTGACGCACAAATCTGTAGTTATTCCACGGCACAGCAAGCCTCTCAGCTCCCCTGTATCCGCCTTCTTGCCTCACGCTTTTGAACCGTCACAAAGAGACTGTATCTTATGCCTTGATGGTTTGGGTGCCTCCGTGACCCTCTGTAGAGTGTCCGCGCGACACTCCAGTCTCGCGTATTAGGCTGGTCAACGGTTATATTTCTGACCGACGCGCTCCCCTGGTTCTCCAGGATGGAGGTTGGAACACACTGGACTCGCTTGGAATCGATCCCGAAGTTGAACGAATGTATCAGAATCGTCTTAAATACTCTCTTTTAACTGCTGCACTGTCGGGTGCCGATTCCTATTCATCATCATCGACAGCATGACATCAGTGTTCAACGCCAATGCTTCGCTGTCGTACAACCATGATTTATTTGAAAGGCTTATTTTGAAGAAAAAGCTGTCTGGGAACTTATTGCTATCCTACCACAATCATTTCGAGGTGCCTACACCTCGAGACACTCAATCAGACAATCCGGATAGAAACTGACGACAATAACGCCACTGACATCGATTAGCAGCCACATCTTGCAACGTCTCCAACAAAGGGCAGTGGGATCATGCGGTCCTCATCCTGGAAGGAGAGTTGCACCGACAGCTCGCAGACTTTCCGTAATCTCTTTGGTACCTCTCTGCCAGGCCAAGGGTTAGCCACCTCTCTGCATCCGCCAAACTGAATTATGCACGGAAAACATCACTGTTTTCGGTGAGCGGTGGTTCAGTATGCGCAATACACGACCTAACTAACGCAACTTCTTGTACTGGACACATTCATTTCGCAACCGGAAACTCGCTTTCCAATTGCCTCGCTACGGATTCTCCGACACCAACCCACACGAGCTATGGTTCTGAGACAACCGTTTTCGAAGGCCTGAAGACGTCTCAGTTCCGCTGCTCGTGCAGACCAGGTCCCACAGTCATACAACCAAACAGCCATACTATAACATGATACACATGAGGGATTGAGGGATATACTGCCTTGCCGCCTTGGGTGTCTCAAATTAGCAAACGCTACCCGAGCCTTGCAGATTCGTGCATTGACCTCATCTCTCAGACTACAGTCGAAGCTAATACAACTTCAAGATATGTAACTGATTCATACTAGAACGAGAAACCTGCATCCTTTCATAGTAATGAAAGGATGCGCCTGTGGCACGGTGCCGCTTGATTCTTGCCTTGGTTAAGGAGAAAGATACTGGGGAGGATCGGTAGTGGTGTGCATTTTTAAAAGAGGGACGGTAGCAAATTCATTGATTACAGAGGGATCGGCTTGATTCCAGTTGTAATAGGACTTGGTGTCACATGTTCTTCGTCGCCTTGTGATGGTGTCAAGCGCGATTTCAGCATGGAAGGTGTTACATTGATTAAACTCCACTCCATCATGTGCTAGGAATACCTCATACGAATGAGCCACCCACAGGTTTAAGTTTCCCGGACTTCTAGGGCCCATTTGACTCTGTGTTCCTTAACACGCTTGCTCAGTAGGGAATGCCCTACGATTTCGTCAGTGTGATAGGCTATTTCTCTCATGAAATCGGTGGGCGTGTGAGATTTTACGGGGGCTCTCCAAAAAGTGGTGTCCAACAAATATGCCCACGCTCCCCATACCTATTCGATTTCGTGATCGACGAGATAATAGGACGAATGCTTAGCAGGTCTTCAAAATCCTGGCCTTCAACCAGCTGCTGACGAAAACAATCAACTTGAAATATGCCGAGGATGTCATTTAGATGAACTGGCTAGTCATTCCGTCGTTTGCCATGCGTTTTGCATCCCTAGCGTGTGAGGTCGTGCCCCTGGGCATGTAGTCACTGAACACACCACTTAAAATCCAGGGAGGCCTTCTGGTTTTGGGGGCATTTCATGCATCTTGGAATCTGTGTAAGTTCGGATTGCAGTATGGCACTAAGTTAGTGTACGAATCTTCAACCTAGGGTCATGTTTGCTAATTTGAGACAGCTATGGTGGCAAAGCGGCGTATTCCCGAATTTCAAGGAACGTGTGTTTCAGGCTACAGTGCGGGCTCTTCTGCTGTTTGGCTCTGTGATGTGGCCTCTGCGAGCGGCCGAAACGAAACGTCTACAGGTCTTCGGCAACCATTATCTCATAAACGCTGCTTGCATAATCTGGTGCCAACGAATCTGCAACGAAAAAATTTGGAAACGACTATTCGGTTTTACTACAGAGATTTCAGTCGAGAAAGGTATGCAGCAGCATAAGCTGCATTGCTCAGGTCATGCATTGCACATACCGAAGCATCGTTTGACGAAAAGAGTGCTGTGTTTCTTTCCCAGAGTGGCGCAGGTAGAGAGGTGACCAACCTTTGATCCGGCAGCGGAGTGTGAAAGCGATTTCGAAAATTCTGGGTACTGGTTGGGGTCCGTTTGACTCCCGCTGTGCATGATTGGGGATGCTGCAAAGTATAGTTTCTAATACATATGAATGACGTTCCTGTTGTCAGTTTCTGTCCAGGTTGTCTGAATGAGTGTGTGAAGGTGTAGGCACCTGAAAGGGATTGTGATAGGTATGCATTAGGTCCTTTCCCCAACCACTTTTATCCAGTTTTTCACGATAAGGCTTCCAAATAAATTACGGCTGTACGGCAACATAGCACCAGTGTTAAGGAAGATGTTGCGCTGTCGATGATTATGGTTTTAAACATGCTGTCGATAGGGCACTTCCATTTCCGTTCTTCCTCCGTGTTGAGTCTGTTATCTACTTCTAGTCCTCCATTAACCTTGATTGCTTTTTGCTAATTAGCCATATTGTTATTCACGTACTACTATGTATTATCGACGCAATTAAAACTGCACTCACTGTCTAGATGGCATTCATTTGCAACCAACCACCCAATAATCAGACACCAAATACCAGTCCACTGGAGCCCGGAAGCTTTTCCGAAATCTAGAATCACCACGCCGCGGTAACCGTGTCTTCTGCAGGAGTCCTCATAACCGTAGCATCAGCTGGATCAGATTTTCCTGAGCTCGCCAAGGTGTCCTAAATCGATGACTTCAACCTTCCGAACGTAGAACGGAGTAAGCCACTGAATGGCCAAAGGCTTTACAGCGTTGGGACCCTGTTCTTCCTAGTGGCGGACGAGTTTGTTCGTCATCTCAGCCCATTTACTCCATGTTTTCCGAGGCAGCGGGAGTCCTGCCTCAACGTACTATTCACTCTTCTCACGGTTTCCCAATCAATACGTGCTGCAGACATATAACTATTCTCGTATATAGCTGTCATGGAAATTCGTTTGCAGCGCGACTTCTGTGTTCACAGCTGGGTAGCGGGAGGACCGCCGGTGGCTAACTTGCTCGAAATCCAAAGGGGAAATGAGCCAGAGGACTTCAGCCATTGGTATGGAGGTTACCAAACGAATGTTGTGCAATTAAGTTGCTTTTAGCTGGGTCTTTCGGCCTGTGAATCTACAGCCCCAGTCAGTATTGCAGCATAAACACTGCATGATTTCTTCGACTGGCCGAAGTTATCTTTGGCATCGTCAGTGCCGTGGATGGTTGGGCGTACGAGGCTACGGTGAAAGCCGGTCATGGAGCTTCTCCTGAACATCGAAGTTATACGACACAGGTTGTCAACAGGATACGTTCAAGTGGAAGAAATTCTACACTTATGATGTTTGTGACACCCAGTCCGTCCGACCGCCAAGACAATCGAATCCATTGACAGGGAGGGTTTTTACGTTCAATAAAAGTTGGGTACCAATGGACGCAAAGTAACAACTGTACTCGAGCCGCGGAATCTACTTTCAACTTGATGAAACACCGGTACTTAGGGGCTCGAGGATTTTAGTCAGTGTGATCCTTTTGACTGACCTTTCTTTGTGATCGCACGTTGAATGCGGTAAGATTTAAAGGAGCACATTGACCTGGTATGTGGTGCTGCCTTTCGGAGCCACGAGTATGGCCATAGCTGCTAAACTGTAGCTAATGTTTCGGTTGCTGATGCGCTATGTACACACACCTTCGGACTTGAGCTAAGAGCCCTTTGTCTCCTGAACCAACATTCATTTTCATGGGCTCTATCGTTCATATCCACCGAACCATCGTCAGAATATTATGCAGCTGACTATCATTTTCTTACTTAGTTATTTTCATTTTTTTCAGTAACGTACTCCTTCCTGCCTTCCACGTATCATTCGCAAAACAATGCCAGTTTTCTACGCAAAGAGGTTCGAAAATTCGACTGAGGATTGTTGTGTCCGAATTGGCAGCCTGCCGATTTGTGTAGCCGTTAGCTCACGTGAGGATTTTGATCGTTACATGCAGTGTTTAAAAGCCGCAATCCTCTCAAGTATCTTTTCGTACGAATGTGTTTATCTCACGTCAAGGTTGGATGAGCGCGCTGAATCTGCCTTAGCTAAGTCAATCAGATCACACTATTCTCCCACGAATATTCCTACATTATCTCTATGGTTTACCTATGGTTCGGATCCGTACCCACTCACGCCGACGATTCAGATCTCACCCACTCGTTCACGTTCCATGAAGTTAGGCATAGAGCTGGACGTCCTCTGTCCCTTTCCAATATCGAGGTCAAAAGTTGGTACTCTTCACAGTGTGTTGTGTGATTCTGCAGCGGAATATCTTGATCGTTTCTCGCGAGCAGTTCATCAATACTGGGATTCCAACGGCCATCCACCGAAAAGTGTTCGAGCACACCATTACATACTCCATTCGAATTTGGTGACTATATTCTACGCCAAGAAAATTTCAGAAGAGCTGGAGTTTGTTTTCCGTCAAGCCGCTCACAAAGGTGAGTTTGACCGCTTGTCAAAGTTTATTTCATTTTTGGCCTTCAGTCTGCGGGTCTACGTTGGTAGGGTGTAAATAACAAATGTGTTTATTTGTGATATCTACACGGTTCAGGCCACAGACTGAACAGCAAGCTGTACATTAAACGAAAGTGTTTATATATATATATATATATATATATATATATATCGGATTGAACAAGTGTCTAGGTTATAGTTCAAGTGGATTTGTTTCGTGACCAATGGATTGTGCTTTTTTCAGAACTCGGTCTTCCTCTAGATGTACCATTGCTCAGACGTGGGCAGGCAATTCTCCCAGTTCCCTACCTCGCACAGTGGCTTGGCCCAAATGATGAACTCCTAGTCAGCCCCCACGAGCACCTAAGACCTCCGGCACCTGGTCGTGGTACGGCCTACGTAGTTAAAGGTCGTTATACCTATAAACACTACTTACAGGTAAGCAACAACGCACGGGAAGTTTACTTGTTTATGTTGCCTATTTTCATCACTATACAAATAGACTACTGGTTGCAAGGTCATAATTGTCTGCGAACTTCACCTACTGCCATTCTGTGGTGTTGTAACCTGCAGGTGCAGCAAATTTGCACCAGAACGCCTTACTTTCTCATTGTTGTCGCATATCTTGCAAACCTAGTTCGTGCCATTTACTTTCTACGTTGAAATCACTTTATGGTAAATGCGAGACTTGCGAAACGCAACAGTCTCGCCGGCCGCCGTATCAGATTTCTGCACGTATGTTGTCACGTGGATCTCGAAATCACTGATCCAGGGACTTGCTGAGAACGCTATTGATGGGGAATGTAGCACACACTATGCTAAGAATGCTTGGAAGATGGGTCACGCGCAAAGGCGCTCCTTTATTTATGTTGGATTTCATCCCGCATAGTGTTTACCTAACGTAGTCATCGGCGATTAAACTGGCGCTTTGCTACCGTGCAACTGCCTCCCCTCACGACTTAGTTTAATGCCCGTGGGCACATAAAACTCTCCGATGTTCTCCGTCGTTTTTATCACGATGTGTTTGCCAAGTTCATGCTCCATCTCCCCTTTCCCTCAGCTGTCTAATCGGAATGGCTACGGAGGAGCTCAAAGTGTTCCTACTTGCGGGGTATCCCTTATTCAGGGGTTTTACTTATACATCCAGACGCCCCACTGACAATCACTTATCCTAGGTCCACTTGACATGATAATGCTCAAAAACAAAATACCGGCCAAAAGCTGTCACCTTAATTTGGGTGGTCCAAATATATCACTGGCTAGACTGACTGTAATTTCATTCCACAAGATTTAACTATGGCAGGAAGGACAAAAAGGAGCAGCGAGCCCCGGTACCACGGGCAACCTTCTTATAAGGCGGCCTTCGGGTATTGTCATATGGTCCTCTGCGGTACGGGTGTGAAGACAGTGAGGTGTTTCTTTAGGTGACCAGCATGTCCGTATTTGTGGAATCAGCGACGTTGCGTTTTCCTGGGGAAGGACAGTCGATAAAAGTTTGGTCCGAAAACTCGCACACTGAATGCCCATTCGTCGACCGTGACCGCTGGCGGTAGATCCAATGCAGTCGAAGTGTTGTTAGGACACATTCCAGTGTGTCTGAAAATGAATCTGCTGTGCCTATTAGCAACAGGAGCGAAACATCTGGTTCTTACTACCTGCGTCCTCCAACTAGGTAAGTCTCCTTCCCCCGCAGCCGACAGGGTCAGATTGTAGACTCAAAGTATACGGTCAGAATACCGGTACAAAACCGTACCACCTCCTACCGCCTTCTGGCATTGGACTTTGGAGTCAAAGGCTGTGGGCGATGTAGCCCAACGAAGCAGTTTTTGGCCCGGGTAGTCAAGGCGTATCATAGGGAGTGCCCTTGCAGCTCTTCCTTCACCAGCCCTCAACCACATCCCCTCTCCATCCATCAATTGGTTAATGCATCTGCCAGTCTCCAAACGATTGTTCCGTGTCTGACCTACCGCCTAGTGAAGTTAACCAAACTGACCTTTTCGTCAATTCAAAAATTCCTTTAGTGTCCGTGCTCTCCGCCAAATTAGTCTACAGGCATCCGTCGCCGAAACTGATTCCAATATTTGTTATTACAGTTTGTCTCCGAAACATGAGCGCAAGATCCCAGTTTAGTCATGCACATGAAACCGCTTAGGACGTACCCGGATGTTTCAACTTTCATTGTTAGGATATCTGGTGGTGCCGATGCAATGGCTCGTGGTATACATGCTGTGAGAGTTGCATGTAGTCCCAAAGATAAAAGCACTTTATTGAACTGGGTCCCACTAAACACTCATTCTTGCGCTCTACGATTGGTTGCGACTCAATGCGGCAGACGGTATCCATTTGTCGTATTGGCATACGCCGTGACAGACACTTGAGAGCGATATTTTTTCATTGAGATCTGTCACGACTGCTTCGGCCAGCACAGTGGACACATTGTCATCCTGGCGGATGAAATGGATGTCCAAGGTTGGCAGTTGAATCGCAAACGTTTCTTCACCAATCGAGGGGACATCGTCAGTGCCGGTTTGGGTGACGATGCATCTCGATTTGTGACGAAATTGCAATCCAAGTGCCAAGCTAGTCTAACAGACCAGCAACCGAGTGATGCCCTCGAGCTACCTATATTGTGGGACATGACTATGAACTCCCAAGTTGGACTACTTGATCCGAGAGACATTTTGGCGTTAGATTTGTGGTAGGTACCAACGCCACAGTACGGTTCGGTGTTGAATATCATACGTTTCCAGTCATTACGCATCTTCAGTAGGGGCGCCTACGCCGAGTTGCTTGGGGACCGCCAACCGTAAGCCAGATATAATCTCAGTTAAACCATGTAGCCACCAGTTACTGGTTGAGATCTTCAATGAAGTACCCAAGTTCCCTCTGTAGTAACAGCTTGATCCCGGTCATGCAATCATACAAGTTCGCTTTCCCTTAGACTCACGCAGGCCCATGCAAGGGCCTTCAATTCACCAACTACACCGGGCTTATGTGGCTCAACAATATCGAGCTGACCTGGCGGAACAGTTGCTGTGAACGGACGATCACGCTGGCGATGTTGATTGGTTGGATGATGAATGGAGGGTAATGAAATCAGCTATGTTCTCAGCTTGTAGAACTGTCCGCCCAAGCCATCCGGATCGAACAAATGAACACTGGATATCGTCAACAGCGGCAAGTCTTAGCGATATATGAAAAACCATGCGAACAATTAGCAGATACGATGGCGCGCGCAAATCCATCGAACATCGGGTGTAGCCTAGTGGATTACAGAACCCTGTTGGTTTGAAAAACTTCAGGGGATGTAGAGGGCTTTCGCTGCAGGAAACAGCTTCGCTTGTCCAGCTCAACTGACTATAGTAAAATGGGTGTCGGCTCATTCGTGAGATTGTCTCTTGAGCTGAGGACTGAACACTTACTGGGGCAGTTCAGCTGGCCTCCTCGAAAACAGTATCTTAAAGTACTCAGTGAACATGAACGAAACGTTGACACCATCCGCTGATCAGGAACAGAGATCCTGCACGGACCGTCGTTCATTCGACTTGGTGAGGTACTTAGACCGGAGGAATTAAACCCTGCACTTGTCAAAGAAGGTGAAGCCCTGATAGTAACCACTGAATTTCACTACATTTGCTGTCACCTTTTAACACTGGAAGTCGTGACGCTTCGGACCGCAGCATAATTCGTCTTGACGGTCTGTTAGGTGTCAACTCAGGCGAAGTCTGTTCGTGGATAGGATGGTATGGTGGGACCAACAAACTCAAAGAACAGAAGAGACTGGTGCAGCCGGGATCTCACATTGGCTATTCCAGATAATCTACACGACACGACAGGGCCCAGGACACCACCTGTTAGTGACCTAACCAAAGATAGTTTGGAAAACCTAATGTATGACAAAGCCAGCGTCTAGACCAGCGGACAGAATATTCTCGATAGTTTAGTTCGCCACCAGCTTCTATGCCTATATCATTCACCCGACCAACTCGGATCGAGCCATGATGTATGAGTTAGGATCCGGCCCCAGTTCATAAGGTATTAGTATACCTTCCTGGTTCGAAGCATCATCAGGCTGGCGGGCACTATTTGTGAACGATATTGCATCTTTGTCTTTCGCCTTAACTAAATTGTTTGAACTTATTCGGAAACGAACAATTCCAAGCCTATTGTGGCCAGTCAATCATCATGTTTGTATTCAAAGAGGATACATGAAGCGACTGTTTCAACCGATATTACCCTCACGCCTATCATAACGTGGCTACTGATTTCAATAATCTTCACATTGTTCACTTCTTCACATTACGTCTAATGCTTGAGCAACGCCGTACATACAACCACCCAATAATTGCGGGCCTCTTCGTCTTCAAAGCAACCTTTGACTCCCTAAGTAGGTAAGCTTTTTGGCCGAAGAGGAATACTCGAAAGTCTCTAAATAAACACCCGTTATCTCATTGTTAGATGCTCTCATTTGCATTTGAACTTGGTTCTGATGGAAGCTCAACAAAATCCAGCCGAATCTCGTTTATAATGGTCTTCTTCGAAGAGTCTTCACCAATGTTATGAGTAGCCTGTTACATATAAACCGATTCTCTCTACCCCACATTTCTGGTCATGTTGGAGTTTATAACGAACCGTGGAGCTAGTGGGGTTAGGCAGGGCCTACCTCCCTATTTTCGATTTTGCCGTCAGCATCCTCGTAGATTGCACATTCCAGCGCATCGTGAATATTTTTGTTGCAACTACACTAGGAGAAAGACTAATCTACTTGAACTGTGCGGGTGACACCGTCTTTTTGCCTGACGGCTGTGACCCTTTTTGGTGTGCGTTTTGTATCTTCAAGATTCTCAGTCCCTCTGGAACTTCAGAGAAAGGAACTTGAGTTTATTGCTTGGGTTAAACCGTGACCGATGGAAGAAGCCAATGCACGCATTATTCAGACGCGACATTAATGAACTCAGAAACACATTTCATTGAATCTAAAGGTCCGTGCGTACAATACAACTGAAATAGCAGTTTAACTCAATGATTGTGAAATTTAGCCCCTCCGATCCGCTAACATCAGGTGGATTCAAACGTTTGATCATCGATACCTTCGCACTATAGCAGGCGTTATCTGGCTGCACTGGGTTCGCAATGAGTTGATGCGTAAACGAATACTTTGTTTGAATCCTAGTCATACAATTAGCCAGCAGACCTCATCTGGATAAGGTGGATTGGTCATGTATTATGTAAGCTTAACTACTGCCTAACAAAGAAAGTGTAGTTTTCTACTCCAAGCTCTTGTTAAATAGGCTCGCAGGGGACAAACCATAGCTTGGCAACGCGAATCAAAGGTGACTACTGTCAAACTGAGTGCCTTGGGGTTTTCGCGCTTTCCTTGTTGATATCCCGTGCATGTAGTTAGAAACCCTATAAGACTTGGAGAGTAACCGGCACACCTGTGAGTATGCTTTCACTTTCTGCCTAACTAAAATTTGTCTGTCGTTGTATGGCCAGCTCCTGTTGAGTGAAGTTTGCAAATGTCCTATTGGTGACTTACTGTCATATGATGCTCAGGTGCATTTACCTCGTTGCTCTCAAGTTATAAGTGTCTTGTTTTTTATAGACCGTTTGTAGTGAGTCCCCACCCTGCCCCTTTCTTTCCACTATTTACCACTAAAGTAATAAATGATAATGCCTAACTGCCGTACAGTTGTACCAACATTTAGTGCTTTTGTTTTACTGTCGATGATGATTATGCCAAGGAGAATAGGCACTACGGCATTTCGATCCGTACTGCTTCTTGCATCAGGAAAGTGACACATACGCACATGAGATATGCGAAAACTTATGGTGTTTGATCCCCGTTTCTCCGTGCCTCCGTGTCGGAACTGCTGGAAACATTGAATTGATAATCCTAAGTAAGATACACCAGATGGATTTGGGAAGCAGGGACTCTCGCGATGCACGAGCTGATCATGTCTCGTTGGTTCGCTGTTTCAGGACGTTGAGGGCACATGACAAAGTGTCGCTTATCTCTCAGAGCCATTTTGTTCAGCTGTGTGCTGAATGGAAACGAGCAACAGGCGGAGAGTCTGACATGGCAACGAAGTACGAATGCACTAACCTGTAAACTCAGGTTGATAACTGCCATCTCTCTGGATGGAGACCCCCGGATTCCATGCATCAACGGTTAATGACACTGGCAAACATGGCTCAAATGCGCAATCAGTGGTGCTCTTGCACCGGAGGTTTTGCCCTTAGTGCGCAGCATCCCAATTCCCCACTTCTTCACGGAACCAGTATGATTCAACATAATTTAGTTGATCGGGCCGTTGCATCCAATGCGTGGCTATACTTCCCCCGGTTTCTCGTTTTCCGGCGAGCGAAGCCGTAGCGACTGGGAGCAGTTTACTCTTGGTAAGTGTTCTGTGGGTGGTTGAACGAGTCGAACTGACTGAAAACGTAACGGAAGTGAACCCTCTCACAAGGTTGCTGAAAACTCTTCGGCAGCCCACTACAGGTTTCGTCCTTTTTTGGGCTCATCAGGTAGGCGCAGCCCGCGAGTGTCTGTCAACTGCATGTTCTACTTGGACTCAAATTGCACGATGTTCGACAAATACACTCATTTGCACACCAATTTGGTTTTCGCAGGAGACATACCTGAATCCTTCGTCCATGATATTCTTCAACTGAATGTGCTGCACGAAGGCCGCCTCATGTTCGTACGATATTCCAGATATCACAGTATATTTTCATATAGGAAACTGTTCAACGTATATTGCGATCTCTCGAGTATCTTACTTACTGAAACATAAGGCGGGCCTTGTGTAGCACATCCAGTTGAGGGCTATCATAAAAGAGCGATGCAGCTTGTTTTCAGGCGATTCTGCCGTGGAAACTAAATTGGTATACAAAAGGGTGTTTTTGTGGGAAACGAACCTCCTTTTTTAACTAATCAAGTGGTTAGTTCTCTTTTAAAGACTATTAAACGGTTCAAATATTGACATCATGCGCAGTAACAAGTCTGTGGCCCAGCTGTATTGCTTTCGAAGGCCTGAGTTCGTTCTTTTCGAGTATTTCTCGAGTTGTGCTACATTTTCAGTTTTTCTGCTATGTATCACCGTTACTGTTTGTGACTGATTAACTGAAATAAGTGAGTGGGTTCAGGGTACCAACGCGCTGGTGCGATGTTTTTCCTGACGTTAATCACGCTTCAGACCGATCCAAGTTGTCTCAGGTCGAGTGCTCGCACGATGGCTTGTTCCTGTGACCGATCATCAGGTTAACCTATCTATGGTATCTGCCTTGGTGCATGCATGGATGTTTTCCAGCCAAAAATTCCGTACGAGCACTTGGAGCTCAAATAAAATATTTGCATACTTCTATCGTAATCCTCAAAATATTGGATAAAATCTAGGTTAAAACCCAGTCATGAAATATGGTTTATATGCGTATCATCCGAACCTCTGGAAAACGTCACTAACCAACATCACAACTCGTACTTTCCTATATATACCGGCAAAATCAATTCGTTAGCTCCTAACAGGAGAAGGCATTGGGGGCGACAACGCCCTTGATTTGGTTCAGTCCCACATAGACGTTCTGACTTGACGGAAATAGTTACAATTGTCGACTGAACGAATTGGACATCAAACCACATCTACCTAGATGCGGAACACCAAATGTAGACTTGGTCATGCCGGTAAAAGCCATTTCCTAGAGAGAGTGGAATCGATGAAACCCACCTATCAGCGAGTGAACATCAAAAAACGACCATGAAAGTTCAGAACGATATGCACATAGAAACACCAGATAATTCAGAGTCAGATCGTCATTCGTTGGTGAAAAATGCAAATACCGCCCGAATAAGGGCGAACAGATCTACTGGTTTACCAGCCGGAGATATTTTTTTGTTCAGGACTAATCAGTACTCTATCATCATTATCACGGAACCTTGTGCACCAAAGTTGTCACTCCACAGGTAATGATCAGAGTGGCGCTCCTAAATCTCACCTGCAAATCGAAATCCGATGAATGCCATCCACTCACCTACTGACAGTCGTAAGGCGTCGCTAGAGCTACGCTGTAATATCGAGCCAAACGTTGCCCTGTGGAATGCGTCTTCAATATTGGCATGTACTTTTTCAACTCAAGACGAAGTGAGAAAAAATTCCGCCTGGATGCCCGACCGATCGCTGGGTTTGGATTTTCTTCATCCGAACGTTAACAGACCATTGTCGCTACCTAGAGCATTGTATTGCACACTATCCTGTCTGCTGAAGGTGTTTCAGAACACCTTTGTCCTCCGAAACCTGGGGTGCATCGGCGTATCCATAATGCTTAGCACCTCACAGTTGTCCGTGTGCATGTAAAAACACCCTCAGATCATTCGAGTGCATTTGTCGTGCCTAAACTAGCTGACTTGCCACAGTAAGACCCGAGGTAGGGCAAACCAACCACCATATTAACCAAACGGTACGATTACCTGTACAGTTTCTCAGACTAGAATAACTTCGATTCATTCGTGTTTTTACTCATTTCCTTGTTTTCCCCCATATGTACTGATAGACGGACTTAATGTGCGTTTTTGTTCTCAGCATTGTTTAACTCTGTACCAATAAGTGAGTACTTTCTATGCGTTCCGAAATCAAGTGAGTATTCATTGAAAGGAACCCATTCATTGGTGCAACGCGATTCCTTTAAACGCTTGAGATTATTGCGCGTTGCCGCAAAGTCCCATTTCACATGCGCGTTTGCAATCTGCTCATGTTCTGGGTCCGAGTATTTACCAATGCACGCCACTATTGACATGGTTTTCGACGTTGCTTGTGCACCTCTTGGTTCTGTCGTTTCAGGATGACACGGACGATAAGAATTGGGGATGTGCATATCGGTCCCTACAAACACTCATTTCCTGGTTAATGTGGCAAGGAGAAATTATGCCTGGTCCCATTCCCTCACTTACTGACATTCAGTCTGCTCTGGTCCGTGTAGGCGATAAACCCAAACAGTTCGTTGGCTCTCGGCAGTGGATAGGTTCCCTGGAGGTGCGTTTTGTGGTTCTGTGCTGCATTCCCGATCCAGAAAGCTTCAGTTTGTTGTTTTGTGACACAGGTGTTTGATTTTTCCCACATTTCTCTCTACCAGCTTATTGCCTCGTTTTTGCTGCTTGTTTATCGTCTTAGTGTATTCAGCATTGCTCCAGCTATCTTGGTTCCAAAAAGGATTCAATTTATTCGTACAATCTTAGTTATATACTACTCCACTTCAGCCAACTAATGCATTCAGTTTAGCCTGATAGTTAGACTGCTGTTCGTCTCATGCGAAAGATGTGGGTTCTATGTTATTCCATAATCTTTTCAACCACTTTGCTTACTATATATTACCATCGCGTTTTCCTGCTGCTAATGACCCGCAGAAATGATCGTATGTCAAAGCACTCGACTTTTTAGCTCGTAATTATTCCGATGATAGCAATGGGCTTGCATTTAACGCGGAAATGCTGTTACCCTCACGATTACTAGGTCGCGGGTATGCCACCACCTACGTATTTTCGTAGCTTACATAGAGCTGACCCGGTATCAATTATTCTGTTGCTGTGAGAAATTGAACTACCGCTATTACTTCATTTTGACTTAATATGAACTATTACGCGCAAAATGGATTGTTGCATACAATGGGATAAGGAGAGACTCGAAATCTTTGTTCGCACCACTTAAAATGACGCCAAAATGATTCTGTAGTCTGGTAATGTGTTGGAATATTGGTAGCTCGGGTGCATTAATTAGTAATTGATCAGGTGGCTGTTGTTCCGTTCGCCGAGCTTGGCAATTGATTTGCAAACGTTTTGTCACCATTCGAGGAGACATCTTCAGTGCTTGGTGAACGGATCAACAGCCACCTGATCACTTACCAATTTTGTATTCTCTCTTTACACGCGACCGTCCTCGTAAGGATAACGAAATCGCCTATTTTTCAGTGGCTCGTCTGTGGCTCCTGGGCTGTGTGGTCTATGTGGGAGAGTTCACATTCCTTTGGAGAAAGTGCGCCATCATTTTTAGCATTCTTCTACGAGCAACAAGGACGTAAGTTTACAGCCCTAACTGGAGAGCGTGAACCTTTGGTTTTACCACAACAATCGCAAATTTGCGAAATGTGCTCGGCGAAATTTTGGTTGGAACTATCTGCGGAGATCCCGGTCACTTTATTTAGTGTTACTCGCCACACGCCGTTTGTAGCATAATGTGAGGATGCATTTTGGACTGAAATAAACATTTTTTTATATCCGGATTTCTTTCGTATGCTCTGTTGATCAAACACCTACCAGCTTCTAACATCGTTTCCTTGCTTATCATGCGACAACCTTGTCATCCGCTTATTTAATCGGCAGCCTGCTAAGCATCACTGTGTTGTCAGGTGGAGCGGTACAATAGGTTATTCCTTAACCAACCGTGTCCCACGACTTGACAGCGGTTATTCATTCTCCTCTTTATTTTTATAGGTTAGCTTCTGCTTGGAAGAGCTTTACGGTATCACATGCCGCATCCTACCCGTTTCACGCGGTTGTGACATGGGGAGTACAGCAGCTTCAGTACTTGTCCAGCACTTTTCTACTGGGGGAGGCCCCGTAATGATTGGTGGTGGTCAGCTGGCACACACGATTATCGGAGTTCAAATACCAGACGTGTGCACCCCTGTTGGGGGTGAGTTCTTGGATAAACCATCATCCACTGCTCGGTACCTCATCATAGACCCTCATTTCACAGGCCCGTCGGGACAGTTGAGAGTTGTTTTGGACAAGGGTTGGTGCGGCTGGAAAGAAGCAAGCTTTTGGAAGGCGGACGTGTTTTACAATCTTTGCTTTCTCCCCGCTGTACGATCTGGCCGCGTTTAACCGATCCATCTTTTCTCTCCAGTCTTTGTAGTATTTGGCTCTATCTTATATTCTGTTCTCTTGTCCGTCGACAGGCAACGTCCCTTACATCATGTGCCAGGACCAGTGCACTGCTGCTGCTCTATTGTTGCGCACACTGCAACTAGTCAATTTTTGGCATTTCCTGTTGACTCGTTTTTTCCACAAATATGTGATGCCTTTCCTCCATCTTGATGTACTTGTTATCTTGTTATCTTGATGTACTCGCCATCTGTTGATAGGTCACCTGCTTCGCGTTTTTCACCTCTATCACTGTTTTGTTATCGGTTCAGTTGTTTTTCTTCTCATTTATTCAGTTCATTTTTCCGAGTGATTGGCTAATCTTGGTGAGAATCGTTTGAACTGTTTGATGATGGACTGTGTTTCAAATTTTTGGTTCGTCGTTCGCATAATTTAAATTATACAGGAAGTTTGTATTTGCCATGATTTTGTGGACCGCCGTTGCAGACTATAGAGAACAGATAAAGCATGGGTAGCCCGAGTCTACATCTATTAGGCATAGATGAGTACCGGTAAAGGTGTTTCAGTTTAGGCACTTCTTGTGGATCGAAGGTTATGTAATGTTGCACGCCGAGCGTGATATCTGACTTTTTCTAGACGGGATGTACTGTTCACAAGGTTGCTGAAAACTTACATCTCACTACCGGTTTCGCCCTTCATGTGGCTTATCAGATAGTCATTTGTATTGGCTCAGAGTTAGTTTCCTCAGTTTGACTAGGTTCCCTTTTTCGAGTGGTTTGCGTTGAGCATCTAGGCATCCTTGATGTGTTGTTCCCACTAAGGTTTTGATATCGCTATCGAATAACAAAAGTGAGCGTCGTGCTATTCATCATCAGGGCTCTTTTATTTCGGTGCCAACAACCTTAACTGACCGCTATTGAGCATGGCTATGAAGCCGTTCTCTGCGTATATTTACGTTATCACTATTGTTGCTAACGTGCTGTTAGAGGTTTCACGCACGGTAGATCGCGCAACGTGGTCACTATCCATGGTGAATGTTGTTTGCCTTAGACCGGTAACTCCTGGTCTTTTTACTCGTGCACACGTGCGAAGAAGTCGCACCCTCGATCACTTGGATGAAAATTCTCCATAAACGTTATCGCGTACGTTGTTCACACTCACCATACCCTCAGCGTTTATTATCGCTTACTATCCCGACTTGCAGTTCGCGTAGGGTGGCGTACTTACATAGGCGAGCTCTTCTGGGCCTACGGTGCTGATCTGCTCATTAGTTTTCTTGGTTGAACGGATAGGAAAGCGGATGACCCATTGCGAGCGTCATTGAACTTAATGCAAGAAATCCTACCTAGGTCCCAAGTAACAGACTTAACCATGTCAGGGATTGAAATCACAATGGACTGTTTTCAAGATTGTGCACACAATGATATTGTGAGTGACTTATTCGCAATTACATTTGGAAGGATTTTGTTTTCCATTGAGTATGACCTGTGAACCCAGGTGATCAGCCGCGCACTCCGCGTTACGAACCACTGTTCTTGGCAATTGTTTGCCAGAGCCTTTTGTAATCATACTAACAACGCCCTCATTCATACGCTAGAGGCAGTTCGCTACTTTGAAACTGAAGTAGCGGATGTGCAAGGCTTGTTGAACTAAATAACGAGAATCGTTAAGCGGAGTTCTGTTCACAACCATGTCAGATAAATCGGTATCCTATGGATAGCTTGCGCGTGGATGCATAATCAAATAATTGTATTTTGTATCAGTGCTTGCTCTGCTTTATCTCAGATAGCTTTGAGTAATCATTGATAATCAGAAGGAACTAGAAGACGTAAGATTCACTGAATACGTAGGTTTTCGAGAAAATCTGCCTCTTAAGGAAGTCAGCATCATCTAGGATGAGGCCGCCCAACATATCCAAGCTAAAGCTTGGATTTCGGTGTCATGAGGTCTTACCTCTTTTGTGATCCAACGTAGCACGAGTCCTATAAGTTTCTCGATCAAACAGAAGAGAAAGGGTGCGTCCTATGAAAACCAAATAATTGTAGTAGATTTGACCCATCAGTTTACCAAATTACATTTAAATGAATCCACACTGACTAGATAATCCGTGAGCAGTCATTCGTGAAGCGTATTTAACTGGCTTGTTCAAATCAGTTATCTTGCTACTGAGTAACGATACAGTGACCACGACACGCCTCGAGCTTCAAGTAGAAGACACGTCCACCTATGGTTTACCTCGCCGACCCTTGTTCTAGCACTGCTTGTTTAGTTTCGGGGCCATGCTGTTCTGTCCGTGAGCTGATTCTTGTTTATTCTTATTCACTAAGTTCGTAGGTTTAAAATACGGATAAGTTAAAGCCTTCATTCCCATAATTTATGATTCCCAGTGACACTCCAGACACTAAAAAATCGCCCGTATTCTGGGGATTCGCGGTTTCTGCTATGGAAAATACATCCGTGCGCTAAATCTAGACAACGTGTTTTGCGTTCCTCTGAGGGTCTGGGACACTTGGTACTGGATGGAGTAGGTGATTGACATTTGGTTTGTGTGTTCAGTTTAGTTCATGTAGTGGCTGAACGGCATCCTGAATATGTTCTGTGTTCAATCTGAGTAGCCACATACGTCAAACCCCTACTTGACGAAGCGTTAGTTTTAAGATGAAACTGTGTGCTTCTGTGGTACTTCTGTGTTGTTACTAGCAGCTGAATGAGGTTTTTTAATCGTTAACTACAGGATCCGCAGTGGTGGGACAAAGCCCCTGTTATAGATGACCTATCTGCGAATTTTGTATGCTCAAACAACCAAGGTGTCTTCATCCCAAGTGACTATATTCTGCACATTTTTTGCCGCCCGTGGAGCTTTAGCTGTTTCAAATTTTCCTGGAACATTACTCAAAACAACAATTAAGGTAATTTGCGAGCTGTCTCCAAGGCGAAATGGCTCAGTGGTTAGGGCACGAATTTACTGACCGGAAGGTCCGTGGTTCGAACCAAGCCTCTGCATCTCGACATCTGTCCAGGCTGGGCAACCTGGCAGCATCCCAGCCCTCGTGTGGTACGACAACTAGGCACCGAAAGGGCTGAACGATTTGTTTACTGCTGTCCCCGCTTCAGTGCCTTAGTGTCAGAGAAAGACTCACCAACAAGGAACACAACTGCTTTACTGAGAACAAGCGAGTGCAAAAGTTACAAGGGGCCTTGCGGACTTTTGACATTGAATCAGGCTGTCTGAGAGACGTTGGGTGAACACCCACCATCGTCAGCCGTGCTTCTATGAAATACCTAAGCACTCATCATCGTCGGCCGTACTTCTGTGGCATGGCTGAAAACTGGTCGGCTGCTGCTGAATTATTTGACTGGTTGAGCGTTCAACTGGAAGTTGGCTTTTCTTTCCTGGATGCTTGACGGCTTCCCCACTGTGATTTTGGTGGGGTTCGAGTGTCTCAGTAGGTTTCGGGCATTCTGGGACTAGTTTCAGGTAACTGACCTTCCTAACATGGACTTTCCAAGCATGTGGTGAAATTCGACTTACTGACAAGTGTTACTCAGGTGATCGTCAGAGCGAAACCTGCTGAAAGTTACGTGCAGATAAATGTAACGTTGTTTTGAACGAAGGTTCTAGGTTACACTAGAGCAGTCATCCTCTGGTATTGAGTAAGCAGAGCAAAGATACGCCATGGGCGCACGTGAACCGACCGTCATCTTTGTTCATACCTTTCGAAGGCCCAAAAGTAAATGCGAACTAATTGATTCATCACCTGAGATGTATTTTTGGTTTCATCGCGCCTCATATGGCCACGAGAATGAAGAAAAATCATCCTAGTTGTGGGATGCCTTCCACAGAGAAGTGATTTAGACGTCTTTCTAACATCCGGTATTCAATTGTTGTGGTCGTTTTTATTTACTGTTTGTAGGGTTGATGAAAACACCTTAACACCCCCCACCAATTTTTCCAATCTTCAGGCTCATCCGATAGGCGGAGTCCCCGCGTTTTCGTGCTCTTTTTGATATGCCTGAACACCGAATTGCACGCAAATGTTTAAACACACTTGCAAATTTAGTGAAGCCTGAGAGCAGAACGGACTGGGACCCAGATCACAATGTCTTGCTTATAATATTCCTCAAATGAATATGCTGATAGGTCACCTCAAACTTCAGTTGGGACGATTTTCGAGATATCGAAATAAATTTTCTTGACATGATACTATACTACCTATAAGGTCGTCGAAAACTCTTCGACAGAACACTACTCTTGTTGGGGGACCTTTTAAGTGGTGGTTTGTCCAGAAAAATTACTTCGATTTACCGGATATCGTACCAACAGAAACCTAGGGCTGCGTCCAAGCAGTAAATTCAGTTGGAGAATATCATAAACGGTGGATTCCGGTGATGCTGGTTAACAACAACCTAACTCGCAAATGAGCGGATTTCACTACTATGTTATTTCGTTTTATCTACGCCAGCGCAGGCAGTTTTGGAATCCAGAGGAGCCTACCAAGTCCACGGTCTCAAATCCACTTACTTGAAATTTCCGAGTTTACCTAATGGTACATTTAAACGCTAACGGCCATCTGCCTAATTTTCGAAAAAAATTATCATTCGTCATCTCGTTTAATTACGTTGCTGATATTGGGATGAATTAGTGGAGAACCTGCGTTAATGAGAAACTGCAAACTGTTTTAAAATTTGCTGTGCACGATATTTCGCAGGCATATTTTCGTCATTCTTGGTTTAAGCAAAAGTTTGCCTTAACGGTCCTTCCAGACGGAGTACGCCTGTGCAGCTCGAGCACATCGAAATCGTATTGCCATTAGAATGGGAGATTAAATGGGATGTTTGTGGCACCATCCCCGCGACCACGTCCATAAAAAGAAATTGATATTTTTCTGGACCAACAGATATTTCTTGCTTGATTTCCGGGAACACGGAACTAATCGCCACACAGACCACGATCAGTGGCAACCATTATACATTAATCCGATTGTCGACAAAACTCGCATTACTCCAGTGAAATTCCCCACTGTTGTAATTGTGGAACAGAGCTACGACGATGAGCACACCCGCACGGGTGACAATGTAACGTTAATGCCCGTCAAATGAAAACGTATTTCCTACCACATATCGTTGATTTTGTTATCCTATGTAGAAGGAAAATCCTGTCACTTCCTAACTTGTCCCTCTGAAGAGGAGAGGATAAGTACGCCAATGCCAACATAGAGTAAAAATAGGCCACCTGGCTAGCTGTCGAACTCAGTGCTGTTCATGTCTACACCATTCGACAAAGGATACACATGAGCTGTTCACTATCAATGTGCACAATGAAGTGTTTTGCACGTTCGTTGAAGGTCATTTGCACCCTTTTTTCGCATTTAATCGAAGTCACTGGGACACACCAAAAACATTCGCTTGCTCTTTCCAACCCAGACCACTATGCATTTCTTGGCTGTACCGCTCGACTGCGCTTTCCCTTTTGAGATCATTATATGGCACTATAATTAGATGCAATCTAAAACAAAAGTCGAAGAAACCCCTTTTGCAAACGCGAAAACCGTATTGATTTATCCCCAGAGCGACGGTAAGCGCTGAGTCCAAGATATCTTGGCTAGCTCCTCTATTCATTTGAATCGATGGGACTTTAGTGTCTATCTGTTGCTCCTCAAACATCTATTGCTCAGTGAAACGCACAACTATCAACTCGCTCTGACTTTAGGCTAGTTAGCATCGGATAATCAAGTGATTGTTTGATAATGCTAGTGACTGCAGTCTACTTTACAACGTAACGGTTTGGCATACACCTGCGATATGACACAATGGTAAATTGCACTTAAGCGACACGACCAGAAAAACCAACCCGGATTTAAATGATCATTTGGACGATGTGGATGCCCGTAAGTGTTTGGCGTGACGATGTCACAGAACGGCTTTGGTGAATCAGACATACCAAATAGCTCACCAGATGTATGCCCAGACCCTTATTGGAACACAAGCTAACCTCAGGTGCGTGTCACTGATGGGTAATCTATGTGCATCTTCAGGCGAACAAGGTAGACGGACACGAGTATATGGCAGGTTGAGAACACTGCATCAATGCAGACAGTTCCACCAGGCGTAATGTTGCACTGCAGCGAGCCACAGATGCGAAGGCATGTTGCAAAAGCTGCACAGTCTGTGGACCGCCTGAAACAAGGGCGATTTTCTGGCCTTGAAATTTGTTCAGAAGGTGCAATCTCAGAACCATAAAGTGACCGCATAAATACACCGCTTTGTCGATGCTGACGGTGCATCAATTGGCAAGGAGGCTCACTCAAACAAGGAAAGCTGAGAGCAGAGTCAATGGGGTGAGTCTCAGGAACTAGAACAACGGAACAAGCGGAGATTCCAGAACTAATCTTCCGATGGAGACAATAAAGACACCTGTGTATGCAGCAAGTGTAGAAATTTAACTTGTAAATCACATTATAGCAGAATCAATTTCATTCTCCTTTGTGGATGTCGGGATTGACAACATGGGTTGTTAATATACCTGACAAGTAGTAAGCAACCAGCAACTAAGACCCATCCAGGCAATATGGTCAATTGGCGCCTGGATATTTTCCATTTAAATCCACATTTCTGGGCTGATTTTCTAGGATTTTGCTTTCTTCAACCAGGAGGAATGGTGCCACTTTTGTGTTTTACACTTATGATGTGAGCATTTGGGAGTTCAAGATTCTCTACTGGGGACGAATTTGTTAGTGAAAATTTAACAAAAACGGAGAGGGTTCTTCCGCTCCGGCCTAATTAGACCCACAGCACCACGAAGGGCAACAAGTTCCGAACTGATCTCCCTAACTGTTTCATTCATCTGCAAGAAATTTCGTGATTCTTTGTCAGATTGTGATCACACATCCTCAATCTAATAACTATTCTTGTAAAGACTGACGTTGCCTTGGTTCTCAGGTCGTTTTTCTTTGATTGACTGCCAAAACTCTCCCCACGAAATGCAACCCATCTGGAATTCGGATTTCGACTGGTTTATCCTGGCTAATGTGATATTGTCCACGTGCTGGCGTACTCTGGCGTGTATTGTTCGCCGTTATATGCCTAGTTGAATCAGAGTGATGATGCCAATGGCGTTCTTAGACTGTCAAGATCACTCAAACGTCTCAGGTCCAGAGACCTGAATTCGGACCCGGGAACGAAAGAGCGAATAGTGATGGGACTTCATTGAAATATTGAGTAACCGATCCACGACAATTCATGCAGTCGGACAGGGGGTGTCTCCGCGCTCAACATAATACCAGGACGACTTCGCACCACACTGACAACAATGCAGAAGTGAATGGCTGGTGGCATTTCGTCCTCGCGCACGCACCAGTGATATATAAACGACTGCAACTTAGCTGATTGAAAATGAAAACAGCAGAACGTAGTATATGGTCATGTAGCGAATACTCCTAGCAAGAAGAGAAAGCAGCTAGTCCGTGGACGTGATGTAGTCGTACTGCGCTCCACTGAGGTGTTTTCGAAGCCTTTGAACCTGCACCGCGATTTGTTTTATCGTAAATATTTGCTGTCAAGCGAATAAACGCAACGTGGATTGCTGCTATGTATGAGCCCCAGCTAGAGCGAAGCCCACTTACAAACAGGTGTGGTGTCGAGTTTGTAGATTAGATTACATGAAGAAACAAAAGGCTAGTTGTGCCCCAAAACCCGGGCCTGTTGGTATACCACAGGGGAGATTTTGGGAGCTCCATCACCAAGTGGGAGGAATTTCGTTACCGAATTCTAAGTGTGACAGGAAGTGTATCGGCTCATCTGAAGAACCTTCTGTGTCACATCATAAATACTACCACCATTTGTGGAAATCGTGAGCACCCATTTTTCATATTTACTTCGCACGGCTCTAAATACGGTAAATGTTTTGTGAAAGCCATCGTCTTTGACCGTCGTAGTTCACCAATTTTCCAGTGCACACAGATACATCCTGAACGAGAATGAAAAGCTGGACACTTCAGCTGGATTAAAGAGACTCGGGCAACTTTGTGAGTGTGTCAAAGTTCCTGTAAAGTTGCTGCGTTCATTACCTGTGAATCGTTACCTGGAAAATTTGTGAAAAGTAACTTGTTCTAAACGTAACATATGGAGGAATTCAAATATGGTCCGGCTTGTATCCAGGCCAATATACCAGCTTTCTTTCCACTGAAGGATTTAATTTTCTAATTCAAATGGTTTGCAGCACTCAACATATAAACCACGAAGAGTTGCCGCTTAATTATGTATGATGGATCTATTGAGATGGCTTGTTTCCAATCGTTCTGGTGTCAGGTACCCTACAAAATGCACAGAACCTCCGATTAAATAGAAACTGAAACCAGCTTAATCCTATTTCCACTTGATTGAAAACGGCTACGTTCTACTTTTTGACCTCCGGTTCTAGTGCTTTCAGTATCATTTCGCAGGCATGATGGTCATCGTATTTTCCATGAGAATCATGAATAGGCTTGAAAAAAACACAATAGACCGCTCATACGTGACTGGGTTTCCTGAGGAACTTTTTTGCATGCACTGAACCAGGTGGTCTTTTCAAATCATCCATACCTCATCTTCGGGTGGGGCTTCGAAGCGGAGTTGTCACAGAAATTAGTCTTACATTCCTCCGTGTTCCAAGCTCGTTCTTTTGGGACAAAAGAACAATCTGCAGAATCGGAGGCCAGAAAGACTTTAGAAAATACAACTCTAACTCTTCCACCAATCAAATGAGGATTATGGGAAACGGCTAGTTGGTACAAAGGTGGTTTCGTCCTGGAACACTGAATAGGGAGTGATATTGTTCAAGGATCGCCAGTTTGTGACAGCGGTCCGTTAGAACATGTTATACTGGCTTATTTGTCACGATTCAACGAGTAATGTTACCCGCGTACACCTGATTCTGCCCAGCGCCGACTGATTGTAAATCCTGTGCACTAAAAGTGGGAAATAATAAGTGGGGTAAATGTCTAGGAGAACTATCCTTGATTATGCTATTCATTTAAACGAATAAAGTACTCTCTTCTAACAAACAACATAATCACAGTCAACGAGACGTAGCAGAGATCACGTACAGTGACATTGCAATAAAACCGATGCTGTTGAAAGGTTGGTTTCAGTGCATCTCCAAGATGTCACATCCACGAATTGGGGATCCGGGTATTGGTTGTTTGTGTACGTGTTCATAGGCCAGCTTAACATCGGGTTCCGGAGTGGTTTCGGCCTGATCACGGTCCTGTGCAACTTCCTTCTTTACGACGGCGTTGATCTCCTGAAGAGTGACGGGGACAACAAATAAACCATCTACGCAAATGAGAGGGGATCCATGATCCCAACTTCGCACACAAATACACAGGAGATTTCAGGTGGAATTTACGTGGATTTGTCCTCTACTGTCCATTAGTTATGGTTTATTTATTTATTGAACTATTTTAATCCGGCGCATAGGTTAGCGAAAGTAAGCTTCTAAACGTTAATGAGTCAAGCAGCAAATTGCAACTGGGGATAGTATTACCGGGAGACGCACTGCATATCTCGTCTGTAATGGAGTGCACAACAAAGGGAATGGTTTTATCTCCAAGTATTTTCTCACACGAGTTTCCATCAAGCACAAATTCTAAGTTTTCAAAATGGATAAATTGGAATTTCGAAGGTAACCAGAAACCAGCCGAGTTCTCGCATGTGACGATTTCTAGAGGCTACTCAGTGGTGGAAACATTGGTAAATACCCAGAAAGATGTGCTTAGTCTAGTTTTCGACATCAAGCTACCGCTGATCGGTTGAAAGAAAATACATCACACAGATGGTCACCCAGAATCGCACTACAAATAAAGTTCTAAGAAGAACGAAAGTAGCGAACACTGCTTGATTCCTGTCATCTGTCGGAACAATTGCTCTCTCTTGAAACGACCGCAGCTATCTGCGCTTTATACTTACTGTTCGCTGCGAAAATGAGCTCAACTTGCGTCTTCTGAAGCTGACCAAACAACCGTTACTGGGACCACGAATGGTATCCAACCCATGGGTGGTCCGCAGCGGTTGTCTCTTATCTGAGCTTTCCATGATCTGCGCATGTATCTTCGGAAACCAACGGGGGAAGGTGCTGTAGCTTCATTATTCTCGGACGCTACCATAACCCTTTCATTGTTTGCCACCAAAGGCCATATATCAGATGAACCTCGTGTTGCGTTCCATCATCATCATCTTGACAGCAATGAACCAGTACACTGTATACTGGACCTTAACTGTCATACAACCATGGGGTAAGAGCGAGTGGAAGGGAAGAAGAAAGGTGGGGACTTAGCGCGAAGAAGTCTTATGTCCTTAAGGAACACGATCACGAATAAGATACCTGTACACTTGAACAGCATTCAAATAAACACATCCGAGATTCAGTGAGATTGACGCAGCGTACCTTGCGAAGCTCATTCGATATAAGTCCAGTGCATGCCAGGCGAACTTTAGCTAGCCAGTCGGGCTAGGAAATAACCACATGCACACCAACGGGATCGGTTGCGTGCCATGTCCTGCAGGGTTCCCAACTACCTGCAAGTAGGATCAGTGGGCCACAGCTAGAAGGCGTGAAGGTCCCACAGCACTCAGATTGACAGTAGCCTTTTTCATTTCTATTGCCATATAACCGTCCGTCCTTCGCGAACATTGCACCAACAATCGCTCGGAACAGGAAACAACGCTTTCTTCGGTAAACGGTGGTTGGGTAAAGGTATCACACCACAACCACATCAACCTGATGAATTTAACCTGCTGCTCTAAGGATTCGGGTTAGCTACCAAGTGCCCATTTACGCACTACTTCGTTACGCACTCTCAACAGCCAGCTAACTCTTGATGTGCTACGCAGACACCGATGATCGAACACTTGAAGATGCCTAGGGTGCTCCGATCAGAGAGGTCGAGTCTCACAACCACAAACTAGGAGCACTCCTGCAGCAGCTTTGTGGAAGCAACCCTTTAGCTTCAGTAAAATTCGTTCCTGACGACATAAGTTACGCAAGTTGGCGGACGCTGCTCGCGCCTTGATTATCCCTGAGTTGACTTCGTCTGTAATGCTGCAATCAAATTTTGTGAAGCTGCCAAAATATATGAACAAACTGAAGTTCCAGAGAGGCACACGAGGATAGGAAATCCTAAAGTAAGACTTTAAACGTTGAAAGCGACGCATTCTGACTGAACTGAAAGATCTGTGTTTTATCCCCATGGTGCAAAAACAGTTCGTTTCTGATGACGTCATCCTCCGAGGACCTGCACTTTTATGATCGAATCTTCGATTAATTTATCTCACACTTGATGGACAGTAGTGCCCAATTTCTCATGAGGTGATCAATTAAGGGGCCAGATCAGCACAAATGGGCTTAAAGTCACGCAAATAAACCGTTTTGAGAGATCTGTTTCATATCACTTTTGAGTGCAATCAGTGATGACTCGAATAATCAGACCAACTGCTGGTGAATGCACGCTCCAACTGATATTTTACGATTTTCCGTAGTACACACAAATTATAAGATCACTGCATTTTACGGTAGATTCATTTGTTACGCTCATTAGCTAGTGCCGCGAAAATGCAGTGTGATCAGTAGGGCCAAAACATTCCAGCTGGTTGGTAGTATATCGAAATAATAATGTGCGTTTATTTTTTTACCAGGTGGCTGTTGATCTGTTCACCGATCTTAGAAAATTGTTTGCAATCGTTTCACCACCAACCGAGTGTCATCATTGGGGCGTGGTTAGGTGGGTACTTCCCAATCACCTGCTTACACTCATACATCTTTTAAAGACTACCCAATAGCTTTTTGAGTGACTGGCTGACTGAGGGGCGGCTTTCTTGTAATTTCGTTGTTCTGTTAGCGTTGTGGTCCGCATTCCTTGCAATCTATTTTTTTCGTTGCATAGCTCCTTCCCGGTAGTTTCGGTCGCTTTCCTGGTCGGTATGTTCATAACGTGTGTGGCGTTGTGGTCTTGCTCCCTCCAAATCCAAAAACTTCTAGTTTCAGTATTAACCCTTCTTTGTTTTGATTGGCCCGTTGTCAGGTTCCAGTGGGTATTAGTCTAATTTTATTTAATCTGATCGGCTAGCTGCGCTTTCCTGCCTTCTTTCAATTGACTGGCTCCCTGGAGTTTGACGGGTTAAACCGATCCTTTCCTTTGATCCTTTGATTTACTGGTTGACGGTGTACTGGCTAAGTTGGTTTATCCATTATATTTGAGATCCCTACTTCATTTGCAGGTTTCTTTATTTCGAGCGAACTTCATGTGGTGTGATTTCTTGTGGTTAGTTTATCCACCCCTGTCCGGATGCAGTCACTGTGGTGGGTGCTCACCAAGGAGAAGCATAATACTCGGACACACGCTATTGGTACAATAGGCAGCAGTGTGACTAGCGAGGGTCCGAATGCATGTAAGTGACGTAATGTAGTTTTTGCAGAACAACATCTGTCTTACGAAGAGCTGATGAACACTGCAGCCAAATTACACTGGAGGGAATTTTCCTCTTATTCCTCGGGGGCTTAAAAAGGCGCACAGGTCAGAATGGGTGCAGTTGACCGCATTTGAGCTCAATCTTACCGTTCTGGTTATTTTTGTTTGGGCACAGATTGATTATCAGCACCTCATCCCTCATGCTTCCTTCGAAGGGCAGTACGGTTTTACAGTCGCTCGCTGACAGCACCGATCAGATATGTCAGGCTTTCTTGGGTAACCCGGTGGCGCTCCAGCTACAACAGTGGTAAACCTACCCAAAGCAACACACAGACAAGGTATTCTTCATGAGAAACATGAATAAATTGTAGATTGCAACTGATGTATCCACACATAATCAGGTGGTCCAACTAAAAAAACACTAGTTCACAACTCACGCACTTTTGAGATAACATTCCCACAGCCGAGGACAGTCACAGTACGGAGAGTTTAAGTCAACAAAATGGGGAAGGACGTGGAGAACTGACAGAATTTCCGCTTACCTTAACTTCTGCATCGGTCAACAAACCAGCTGATATCACACTTTGAGAGAAGAGATTAATGGGGTCCCGTTGTTTTCGAACGAGATCGATTTCGTCCCGAGTGCGGTAGCTCGTTCCAGGGTCACTCATACTGTGCCCAAAGTAACGGTATGTCTCTGCCTCAAAAACAATGGGACCATTGCCTGCCATAATCCAATTCCGGCAGAATCGTATCGCCTCCCGAACGGCCAAGACATCCATACCATTCACCTGGAACAAACGAATTAGCAAGGCGCTATTCATACTGTACGCAGAAAATTCAAATTGTGGTTTGGATGTAGTGAAACAGTAATACTTGTTGGGAAGAATGGTAATTAAAATCAATATCTCACAAGTCTTTCAACAGTATGCGAGCGGTGCTCGGGCCAGCACGGGTCAGCCTCCTTGTGACCGAACTCCAAGTAAGTGAGGAGATATCGCGTGTCAGACTGAACAACTTTTGGCTGAACCAAACGATTCAGTCCACAGCGCACACATGACTACAGAGTAACAGCGAGAGCAGTTCACGTTAAGGGTTACGCGCCTTTTTGTTTTTCATGATAGGAATTCGAAAACGCCTTAGTAACAGTAGCCAGCAATCCAAGCCGTCCATTAATACACAGATCTAAAAACGACTATTTTACCAAGTCGCTTCATTGTCATCTTTGGTCATTAGCGACATCAAGGATCAACATCTCATAATTACATTAATCATGTTCCGATACATTTGAATATCCAATAAAATAGGTAAAAAACCGCAGAATATACTGTTTCTTCCGCGGTGAAAGCCTGCGGTTTTGTAATAATGGACTAGATTTTTGTGGACTAATCCGAGCTCTTTCTAGGGCGGACTTGGAGCAAAATGTGCTCGTAGATTGTGGTGTGTTGAATAATCTGCCGGAAGCAACAAACTTAAACAGTTTTGTCTTCTTTGTAATAATTTCAAACCACACGGCTCGACTCGGTACGTTCCCCTACCTTGAGAATCGATATTTTGTGGTGAAAGCGTGGGTGGCACAGCCAACTGACTTTTGTGGCGATGCGCTTACTACTAATATCAGATTCAGTAGTTATAACTTACTGGACAAGACTGAGTGGGGTGTAAGCTTGACGTGGATCGCAAGTGCAAGGAACTCGTGCACTACTGTGGGATTATATTCAATATCATTTAACCTCCGCAACGAGCTTCAAAACCGTTTTTTCACTCAAAACTCAACTGAAAGAGGTCAACTAGTAGTGACACGTTGACAAGGGCAAAAATAACGCTGACAAAAGTATTAACAGGATTTTAATGTCCCAGGGTACCCTGGATAGAAGACCCTAGCACCGATGCATACGCGTCATACATGCTGATAGCCGCTGGTACGTCTGAATATATCCCAGGAACACTAATTCTTACGAAAGACAATCCCCACATTTTGAGGTCTCAGGCATCCTGACAACTCAGAGTGAAAATTAGGGAGATTTAGAACTCTGGTAAACCTCACATGACCTACAACGTGCATGGCTGCAGTAGTTTTCAAATATACGGAGTTCAGTCGCCATTGACAACAGACATACACTTCTGTGAGTTGGTTCCAGCGTTCGATGCCTTAAACTGCCTCTTTTTGTCATTTCCGTTGATACAGAGCGGTCAACACAGCGTTCTTTTTAGCTACATGTCTTCCTATCCTGTGATGTACATATTCGTGACGTCTTTGTAATATACTTGAATGTCGAATGTATAGATCCAACCGAACGTCTCAACGCAACGGAAGTTCATAGACAACCATAAGGAGACCAAAACAGCCACGCAATTTCAGTAACAAATAACACACGTATGTGCTTTCCTCATGAAAGCAAGCTTTATTCGAAGGTTACTCTTTCGGGTGGAGGCGATATTATACTCACAAACGCAGGCACACTCTATAAAACACGATTACTATCCAAAGGGAACATCCGTGAAATCAAGGAGCGTCCGATCCAACTAGGTGTGTGAGCTCTTAGGACGCACATTCAGGAAGTACACACAACGTTTATTCACCAAAACAAAATTCCACAACTGCTTAGTCCAGAGGTTAGTTGTGTTTCAGCCCCTGTTTTACAGTATTATCTGACCGTAGAAGCGTTTGTACTGTCTACAAGGAATGTGCTTGTTCAACCCACCAATGAAAAGTGGATGTACGTAGCATAACCAACTCGCATGCACTGAACTTTATACATTCGCGTAACATTACAGTTGCCCGAAGTTTTTGGAGCTTCAGTTGACGCTAGCCTGATGCAGCATAATCTGCATCATGAAGAACTTCAGCTGTTGTTTCAATCAAACGTTTCAAAGCAGGACACTCATGGGATGTAATGATCGCATTCACTGTTCGCGGTCAACAACACAGGGTGCGTTCAATTTATTGCCCAGGCTGGAATTTTACCGCAGCCAACGGACAAATTCGTTTAACTTGTTAGTCGGACCACTACGAAAGCCAGCAACTGTGTGCCACGCCGGTTCATGGGAAGATAGAGCAACAGACCAAACAGTAACTGGTATGTCATTCAGGCTACCAAGGACGAAACAGTCCAGCTGAAAAGCAAATGTCTAATCGATAATTGAACATTCGCCATAAAAAAACTGATAGGTTTAATCTGTTTCCCAGGGTCTGGTACTTGAGTATACACTAGCTATTTCATTCTGGATGGAACACGGTGCCTGAGATTCCATACTCTTCCAATAAGTAATATTTTGAAAACAAACCCCAATTCCAGCTCCAATAAAGTGGGCGGTTTGTGATGCATCAAGCAGCTACAAAGTCGCATTATGTAATTGCTAAGAAGGCTGGATCATGACCACCTTAGCGTGCATACAGTGCGAGGGCTGGGTAACGGAACAGAACTGCTAGAGCAGCGAATAAAAATTATGAAGCTAAGGTGAACAGAGCAGGCACTACACGCCCAACCAGCGTCTACGAGAGAAAGTGCTGTTTTTCACCCAGAACCCTCGCTAGAGGTGAGTTCTTGGGAGATGGTCCATTACATGGTATTAGTAAATACAAGCGGGTAGAGCCAAACACGGTGCCGTGGGATCTCTGCGTCTTCCTAGTTAGGGTCCATGTGATTCACCTCCTGTGTGGCTGCAAATTCGACAAGACGCGGCACGACATCGTTTACAAGGTTGATGGGAACCCACTGACAAGCGTTCTAAGCGAGAATGTACTAAACTAATTGTCGCATTCGAGATGGCTCTGTGGTTAAGGCGAGAACTTACTGACTGGAAAGTCCGTGGTTTGAGCTAACCTCGGCCTCTGGACTGGTCCTGTCAAGGCTTGGACCACCTGGCAGTATTTCAGTCCTCGTGCTTCCTTCAGGCGGCATTGCAGCTAGGCGCCAAAAAGTTGTTACGGATGAACGATTGGAATTAGTTAAATTAAAACTAAGTGTTGGTGTTCAACGGAAACATCTAGAAATTTCGAATAAGTGGTGACAAAAAGGGCCAAAAACAGGTGTGAATAAGTTAGTGCATGCTTCATGTTCAACAGGGTTTGTCTTCGGACTTTTAACACCTTAAAGGTTTTGGTTTGCACACTACGCTCATTACAGCTTATGAGATGTCAAACTATGGCATACATCAGGCAGAAATAGGAGAATTCCCCCCCCCCACACACACACACACACACATACATGCACTAAATAAGTTATTTTGGCCACGCGAAACGAATCGTGGCTATCTTATCAGGCAAGCAATAGCAAATTCATCAGCTCCCTATTTGACAGCAACGTCGATGTGAGAACGATGGTGTTAAACTGGCGTCCAATCGTGATTACTTGTTGAACTGAGACCCTATAATGAAGAGAAGAACAACAAGAGAAACCGACCCAGAACCAACCTACCATAGACTACCAAAATGTCTAAACCTCTCAAAATTCATTCATCAAAGTTTACGGGATGAACGTTACTGACAGTAGTGGTTGACGGTTGATGGCCATTTTTTGCGGTATCTCCACCGGAACCCGAGGACTACGTGAACCCTATCCTGGAAGGCGAACAGCAAGGACAACACCCAAACCTTTCCTATCATAAATGTGAGATTCAGCTGGGTTTCAGGTGAGCCTCCCGTCAAAATCAAATTGGCATCATTTTGGTGCACAGCCTCAGGTAAGCTAAGAGAAAGCCCGAGAGCCAAATCTCCTCACAATACCAACAATCCATAAGTAGTTAAGGGGGAGAATAAACTCACAAATGAGTGAAGCCTCTGCCTGGGAAGTCGTCACCTGGGGAGCCAGCCAACACATGACCACCTGATACGGATTCTATTATTGAAGAATGAGTGGCGATATATCGTGTCTAAATGTGAGGTAATCACACTGTTGATCAGCCGCTCATGGCCGAATGGTAATATATTCAGCTACTAGTCCCTAGGTCCCGGCTACGGAATGGCCTGGAGCTTCCGATGAGTCCCTGTAAGAATGAAACAGTTGTCTAGTGCTTCTTGGCTTTTCAGCGTAGACTAGCTTTACCCACAGGACGAAATCTCAATTAGGAATTTCTAGATGACCTCATACTACCAACAAAGACGAGCGCCACGAAACAAGAAGTAGTAAACAATTCACTAGAGATTGACGCCTTCGAGTCGGTTATACTCTGGTGCATGAAAGTAGTAAAAGTATGGAGCATCGTTCAATGTTTCACCCTTTTCATGGGAGGCAAGCTTGGCGGAATTATTCTCGGAATTGCCGAGGACAGAATGAATGACCTGGAAAATTTTACGGAAACCATAGCAATTCTACAGATATTCGTGCTTGAACCCACATACGAAGGTACGAGGGCAGAATTTGAAGATAAGTTTGTACCCGCAAGAGATGCCTCAAATAATTGAAATATCCCACTGCACATATCAGCGGAACATTAGTGCGGAAAAGTGAAATTTGTTAACTATTTCCCACTGAGCCAAGACCAGAATTAGGTGCACAAAATTTTTAGAGTGCAAAGCTAAAGCTTTCCGTATATTAGGAAGAATGCGCTTCGGGTGATATAACTTCATAGGTCGCTGTGATGGGCTATATGGAGTTTGACATTTTTCTGAGTCGTTGAATGGAAGAAGTCCGGTATGATTGAAAGCCCGTTGGCAGTTAACTCTGTGTTTCATTTTGTAAAGTCAATGAAGGGATCTTACAAATGAGAAGTTAACCACTGATGGTTTGTCATGTCTGCTTACGTCCAAACATAATGCGGCCCTGAGACATACAAACACGGTTTCATGAGGTTTTGATTAGGGGCTAGTAGCTCAGATTATGAATGCGTGAGTGAGCACACGTAGCACAGCTGAAAATTATTTGAGTGGCTGACTCGAATCAACCGTAGTATGGGTGCGCAATGGCGAATGGCTACTGCCGCTGTGCCATGCCCGTAAAATCTCTTTGTGCAGCAGTAACTACCGGCAAGACCGATATCTCTGGCTGAATGGTGCGCTTCAAAAGCGAACGGCCCATGAACCGAAATCGATGCCATCACCATCAGCTATCCATGGCGTGGATCAATTACTGGCTATTGCTTCTTTCGGAACACGTGTATGAGATCAGATCATACCGTGTTGTCTTCCTTTATGCTTTCCGTGAACATTTTGCGACACAGATCCAGGGGTTAAACGGGCCAATCAGAATAACCCTCCGGATTTTACACCAGCTGATTTACTATACGGTGCTAATTAGAAGTGAAATGTGACCCGTGCATAATACTGGGAGTTCCGCCTACGATGCAGTGGAGCAAGCTCCAATTAAAAACACCGGACATGAGACAGAATAGTGGCATTGCCTGAGTCTCGGAGCAATGTTCCTGTCTGTCCAGATTGTAACCGAATCCAATCCAACTGGGGTGCGGGTCGACCTTGAGGCCTGACCGTCACGGAAAACTGAGCAAGCGGAAGAGGCGAAGAATTCAGGGTATGCTTTAGGAATACCCAGTTAATCCTTACAACAGATCTTCGAAAACCTATCAGCGAGATCATCAAAAATCAAATTGTCTCGACGATCTCCACGATCTTCACCGATAGCTCAGCCGAGCACTACGTACAATTTTCGTGGACATCCGCACTTCTTTGGATTCTCCAACTGCATTAGAAAGCTGGATTTTGGATGTGAAATGCTCTGCAACTCCGATAGTTTATGATGGCATGCTACTTCTCAGGCTCTACCCAGCGCTTAGTCTGTAAGACCGCTCAGACGCATTTCTCAAGGGTAAAGTATTCAGTCACTGTTTATCCGTCTTATTTGCACCTTTTTGGAAGAAAGAAAGCGTTCCAGAGAAACTGACTGAATCAATGAAAAGTGTCCCCAATGAGTGCGACAATTAGAAGGGGATCACGTGACTCCTGTTGTAAAGAGACCTCTGAAGCCACTTGTTTCTCGTCGTCTTGTAATGGTCCATTAAGCATTGACTCGAGCGCAGCAAGTAGGAATTCGGCCTCGCGGAATTTGCGTTGACTAAATCATCGCACTCGCTACGTGCTAGAACAACGGAAGATGTATAGGTACCCACAAATATATTCCTTGACTCTCAGGCCAGTTTGATCTTGTTGGCCAATCTGTTCTCCGTAACATGTTCACTCAACAGGAGATATTCCGGAAGTTCGTGATTATAATAAATGTTCTGCATTTTCATAATTGCAAATGTGTGGGTGTATAAGAGGCATTCCAAAAGCTCTCACACAGAAAGTAGTGTCCAGCAAGAATGTCCACCTTATCCATCTCTAGTCCACTTTGCGGTCGAAGGGATAATGAGACGAACCCTGGGAAGTCTTCAAAACGTTACTGTTTAGATGATTGTGGGGTAAACGCTTGTCGGCGCGGAATATGCAGACAATATCGTTCTCGTCATCGAAGAGGTGTTTTGAGATGAAGTAACCAGAGAGTTATCCTGTAATTTGGAATGTGCCTTGCATCCATAAACAACAAGGTCATTCTCCCGGACACCACTTGTATATCAAGGAGGTACTAGGTACACGGATCTTCGAATCACGCTGAATGCAGTGCGACAAATGAAGATCGGATGGCATTTGTTAATTTGCGACAACTATTGCAACAAAACGGTATGTCCCTGGTTCTCAAAGAGGGTTTATATCAGGGTTGTTCCGTTGTATGGTTGTGGGACATGGCTTCTGGGATCAGCGAAACTTATGGTCATCATCAGCCATTGTCTCAGAACTACATGCTGTGTGGACTGGTGTCGACGGGCACGCAATAAAAGTTAGAATCAAAATGCAGTACATCCATTACCGGATGTTCTGACGACTAGGTTACGTATTGCAAATACCGGGAAATCGTCTACCAAAAAGTGTTGTACTCCGCATGTAACTTGGAGTGGCACATTTGGAGCGGCTGTCAACCTAGCAGAAAGATATGAAATGGATGGAAGATGGAGTAAATAGGATCCTCTAAAGACGTGGCTAAAGACGTGAAAACATACGGTCAAAACAAGAAGAAATTACAAACCATACATAAAAGCTTCTGTCTGCAAATGCAAAACCTGTGCAGAAAAACAAGTAAGTGAGGAGGAAATGTGGAGTATAAAGAAAATGGATTTACCCATAAGCCAGGTATGTAGGAAGCACGAGTGTAGTAGTCGATGCAGGCGCTGGATCGGCAATCCGCGGTACCCATACCATACTTGTTGTTCTCACAAAGGAAGATTACTGGGAGTTTCCACAACTTGGCCAGGTTGAAAGCCTCAAAAACCTGTCCCTGATTAGCTGCACCGTCTCCGTACATGTCGACACAAACATTTGCTTGTTTTCTGTATTTCATCGCTAGTGCAACACCGGCGCCTAAGGGAACCTGCAAGAAAGCATCGAAATTAGTGAATTCTACAAGGATAAAGGCCACAACAAACAGGCCAAATTTCTAGTGATGAACTGAGAACTTCGTCGTTCTTCAGCACTGGATTTGTTGCAAATAATCGCAAAAATTAACATGAAGGTACAGATTTCTCGAGGAAAGGACTGTAATAATCTGCAAAGCAAGTATCCTAGGTTTAGTTTAATCGGCCACGGATAGAATTTCGAAGCACCATGTATCTAAGTTGCACCATTTTCAGATCCCGGAAACTGGGAAATGGGTGATATTTGTAATACAGTTAAACTTTCTACTGCATTATTGCCCGCCAAAATCATCTGACCTTGGCATGTTCACAAATAGGTACTATTTCTGCGAGCACGGCTTCCTACAGAAAAGCATCACTTTCACTGTACAGATAAAAACTCATCTGTAAATTAAGTAAGTATCATCGGGAGGCTCAAATGCACCAGCTGAATCTCTCGTCCAGAACATTCTTCAACTGAATGAAATGGGTCATTTTGAGGTTGCCGGGCAGATAAATGTTTCAGTTTTTTCCCTCAGATGAAGTAGTATAACAGTATGTGAATAGTTGTGACGCTATCCTAGTATATTCAGAATGAGAAAGACGAGAGCAGCACTTTGCTGTTCGCTTTAGCATACACCAAGGTCAACTACCAGCTGCCTCGCTGATTCTCGGAGCCTAGCGCAATACAGTGAAGTAAACTTTTGCTCTCACTTTGAACTCCGGTACGGTGATCACGCGGGCTCAAAGAAACCAATAACAGATTCTCTTCACAGGGGGGATGCCATGAATGACTGAAACAAAAAACAGCCAACGACTGTCCCTATAGCCAGCAGCCTTGGCATTAGTAAAACGCGACTGTGCAACATTAGGAAACACAGGGAGAATGTACCTCAACAATGGGACTTGGAAGTTTCTAGCACAAGGTCGAACGCAAGCTTAAAGATGAAGATATGCTGGTATCAGAAGTAGCATTCGACTAAGTGAGAACGCTTGTCGACTGCATTTGGCAGTATCTCTTGTGTAATGAACATTATTCAACTGAAGTGTAAACATCTGACAGTAGCTAAACCACTGAAGCGGAAAAAAACAGGTGTAGAGGTGGAAACTGGAAGAGGTATTTCACGTCAAAGTCTAGAACGCTGCGTGATCAAGACAAGCCTATATCAACGAAATTAAAGTGGTTCAGTTCAGTTTAGTCTACCAGCTATATACCATGTACCAAGCGTACGCTGATTCCAGCTGCTACAGTTTCCTCTAATCGGAAAATGGGAGAATGGAAGATACAGTCATGCATCAGGAGCGATGGCACAATCAGTTAGTTCCTATTGAATCAATCTAGTTATCTGAAGGAATGGGGAACGCAACAGCTACACACTGAAGGCGATAGATTTAATTCAAAAGAGCCATATGAGCCATATGATTGAGCCATATTAGAGATTGCCATTAAGCATTGACGCGTTAAGTCCCTGGGTCCCCCTCCAGGGAGGCGGCAGTTGTCAACCCAACAGAGTTTACAAGTTAGTGCTTTGATGGTTGGTTGCCCGATCAGTTAATTCTACTCATCACAGTGCGGGTGAAAACAGCACTGCAAAGTAGACGGTGAGTAGCCCATCCATCGCGGGAGAGTTCTTTCTTCCTAAAATCATTAGGCTTATTTGAGTATTGCTATCCGATGTCCCCACTAGACCCAGTCAGTCTTTCGGAGAGAAATATGGTCAAATGCCAGCAGTTTCCGTACATCCTCTGCGCGTCGAGACCACATTTCTGCTCTATAAAGCACTATGAATCACATCGTTGCAGTGTAAATTGTCCCTAACGAGCAAACTAACATCAAACCAGCGCCATAAGTGTCGGAGATTAGCAAAAGCTGCACTGGCCTCCCCGATCTCGATGGCAGCCAGGCCACCCGAACTGATCAGGTGAATAAATTTATCCAACCATGTCTATTGGCTCATCTTTAAGCGTAAGGTTTGGGCTTGATGCCACCCAGTCTTGTAGCAGCAGTTTCCACTTTACAGGCGTGAAGTTCATACCAAACCGTGAGACAATTATCTAGGTTATTTAAAATGGATTGCAACTTTAATAGATCTGAACCAAGCAGAGCAATATTGTCCAGGTACTCAATGCCTGTGGGCGAACATCCCGAGAGCACTTCGATCCTAGACGTTCCACAGGAAAGCAGGGAAGTTTCAGGCAGCACGGGTCAAGGAGAGAGGGCCAGCTTCTCTTACACCACTGAAAATACTGAACTCAGGCGACATCTTGCATTATCCCCGTACACGTCCACATGAGCTAGCATACAGTGCCCTTATAATGCATCGAAATCTAGAAGAGATATCCTTGATTGCCAGGTACCACCAAAATTTCTGACGAAGCCTAGCCTGATTCTCACGAACCTGTCTCTCCCAATAATCAATCTACCTGCGAATAATAATGCCACAGAGCACTTTGGATGTTATGGCTACCAGGCTGATGCCACGATGATTATGGCATGACGTTCTTGCGTTCTTTTGAATATTGGGATCATAGTCGAGGCGCTCCTTCCCACTGGTACCATCCGTCCCAAATCCTCCGCAGTAGGACCTTCAGACTGTGCACCAGAGTTTCACCACCTTCTTTGTAAACAAAATGAAGTGGTGATCTTCTGGAGGCTACAAACACAGCAACATAAAGAACAACAATGTAACCACAAAATTACTGAAAACTTTGCACCATTCCACAAACTGAATGAAGACAATCCTCATCAGCAGAGTACTATCGAAAGTCGGGGACGATAAAACAGCATAGCAAGCTGCGACTTATAGTGGTACTGGATCATTCTGACCTAGCGCTGACGTAAAGCTAACTAATGCTGTCGAAGTAAACAAGATAAAAGACGCTGAAGACGAAACGGAATCACAGTCGTTTGTTACGCAAACACATGGATTATAAAGGAATACATAGGCAGCAAAACACCAAGTAGAACACGAAAATTCAGCGATCGAAGGTCAACTCCCCGTTTGTTAAAAGCTGGCATCGGGTATGAGTCTCGGAATCCCATCACTTTACTGGCTAGCACCATGAGCACTAAAGCCCATACAACTCACTTCTGAACAAATACACGAATCCCTATACCAAGGCTTCCGCGGCAGCCAGGATCTACGTTTTTATAAGCATGGGTAGACACGTGCAAAAGCTGTTGAGCGATTCACATAGTGTCCCCTATCCGGCAAACGACTATTTCTAGATCCGAAGGTGCCACAAAAAAGCACGAATAGGCTGAAGACATAAGATGACATATGGTGAGAACCTTAATGTACCCAAGATCCTCAGACTATATATTCACTGACAGATTACATCACAAATATGCACTGATTACTCAGTGAAGGACCTAGCAATTGGTGCAAGTTTCGGCCAAGAAGCTAACGTCTTGACTATTTCCCACAAAGTTGCCAATTTTCCTCACTGAACACTGCTCATAAGGTGCCTGGAAGTTCTCCAACATCCCCGACCTGTATCACTTCTTTGAGCGCATCAGGTGATCACAGTACCAGGTTCTCTAAACGTTATGTTCCATTTCCTAAAGAACAAAACATTCCTACGAAAAATGTGTAATACTTGTTGTATTCTATGTAACGTATAAGTTTAATGATAAGGCGCACTACAGTCCAAATGAAGACCGACCCTGCAACCACCATGGACAGGATCGTATGACTCGATTCTGTTCACGCTATGATGCTTGGCAATTTCCATCGAATCGGCTATCAGCCGCTGTGCTGTGAATAGCAGTCCCCGTCTTAAAACTTTCACATTATCCAAATCTATTCCATGTCCCGTGTCTAAGGCATGTACCACCATCGCTGAATCTTTGGCCAGCGTTTGGTATTCTTCCGCATTCCATGGTGGTATGTTTATCCTCCTTTTATGCTCACCAATTCTGGTGTGCAATTCCCTGCCAGTTTGTCCCATGTAAACCATAGTGCAATCGTTGAATTTAATGGTATCCACACAGTTTCTAGTCCTTTCAACGGGGAGGGGATCTTTCAATTGCACCAAAACTGAGCGTAACGTTTTTCCCTTTTGGAAAGCTACTCGGATGTTGGCTAAGTTCAGCAGTCTTCGAATAACCTCCGATGTTCCTGCTTTATATGGAATGACTGCTGTGCCATCCATTTCTTACTGGGTCCTGATACTGGAACCGACATCCTTCTTAAGTGCCGCCTAATCAAACTCACTAGGTATCCTATTTCTTGAATTCTGTTGGCAGATATGCAGGGCTCTGTGGATCGCCTGACTCAGTCGCACCGGGTGCACTCGTTCCTGAGCGACAGGAGCATTGAATTCATGTCTGTCGCAAACCAAATACTCGAAGAGAAGCATCGACGGCGCTCCATGCTATGATGCGTGTACCATGCGCAAGCAATTCCGTGTGCACAGTCGCGGGGAGACGTACTGTGCATCTTGTATGACCGGAAAACTGCAGTACCACCTCGGACTTTGTGGAGGCGCGCAAAGTGCGACGTTCCAGGTATGAATTTTCGCCAGTACTCGGAGGATCAGTCGAATCATTTCAAACAAAAGGCAATGCAATTTCATATGATTAGACAGCTATCGACCATCAGTTGGGCTATGGGATTGCCCTCTTCTCTTCTCCTTGAGGTTTCATGCCGTCGAGTGTACACTGGGCTGGGGATATTAACCTGGTTCCGCATGCGGCTCCGCGTGAACTGCATGTGCTTGAGGGGCCAGCACCACAGTGACGGGCGCATCTGGAAACGGATGTCAACCCACCATGTGCATGGGGAATCCACTGGAAGCAAGAACTGATTGTCAGAGGATTCAACGATTGCAAACGTCTGCATTTGAACACAGCTTAGAGTTAGTAGATATGCCACGTTGGGTGCACTATGAAGTACGACAGGCACAGGGAATGACATCATACTTGAAGAATAGTTTCGTCAACTTCCAGCTGGAACCCAGCTGAGTATGCCACTTCAACTGATGTCGGGATATCAAAACAGATCTTCGGTTTGTTTACACGATGCGTGTGAGTACGGTTCAAACTCAGCGTGAAACAGCTTTACAGGGAACTGTCAGCTTAACTTATTCTGGTGATTCCTAGCACTTCGGAAGTGCCACCATTACGAAGTCTGATCGCTCTTTATCGCTCTTTTCAGGTCATTTTTCCGTCTGCAACAGAGGATGATTCCGGGCTGTATCTCTTTGCATCAGCTCATTTTAGTCTTCATCAGTTGCATGATGGATCGCCTTAAGGTTCGACTACCAAGAGGGTGTACACGTTCGCCATCCTCGCCCACTTGAATTCAGACCCAGTCATCGACCAACCGCCATCACTACCCCAACCCACTAGAAATGGGGTAAACACCCCACCCGACTGGGATGCCTACAAATGCAATAGGTCAATCTTGAGAAGCAACAAATTTGAAAAAATGCACCAAAACGGTGCACCGACGCACAAATTTTGTAATGAGTCCGATGGACGGACTATTCGAACCGTTTTGGATTGGTAGCACATTTCCTTCCTGACCATTTCCCTATTACTGAGAGTTGAAAGAAAAAAAGGACTATGCAGTATTTCACTCAATTGGAAAATGTTTGGGACCGATTGGGTAGTCATCATTTCAGAGAGGTTTGGTAAACAATAAGTGGGCAACGTTTCACTTTTTGACAAATAGGCTTCATCAGACGAAGTGAGTAAGTAACCAGGTTGATCGGGTTTTAAGGCAGTCAGGGAACCAATCCTAGACAGAAATAGCAAGGCCGCAAAATCCGGTTTCAACATGAAGATAATCCCCCGTAAGAAATCTATCGCACATGTTAGTCATCCTCAATAACCAACAAACAGGAGCTTCAGACAAACACCTAGCACTGATCAAGTCGGCTGGTCACAAGAAACCTCACGAATTGGTTCCCTGAGTGCCTTAAAACCCGATCGACCTGGTTACTTACTCGTTTGGCCTGACGAAGCTTTTGTCAAAAACTAAACGTTGCCCAACAATAAATCCACTGATTGCTTACCAAACCTCTCTGAAACTATGCGGTATATTACCCAATGCGTGAATTGCTGACTTTGTGGACAGTAATGTCTCAGACTTTTCAACATCCCCTGTCCGTATACGCTAAATTCGTTGCAAAAAGAGAGCAGTTTGAATGTACCGTTTTAGTATTCCTCCCCTACTTCAGTAGCAATGTTCTAGTGAGTAACCTGTCGAGGAATACGGGCTGACACCTGCACACATAGCAGACAAAAAAAGTAGCCCTGACTGAAGTACAACTTATGCGTATTTGAACAATAAATCTGGACCATTTCCACAGGTCTGCATAGTCAACAACGTGAGTTCCATAATTTTTCGTGTGTTACAGTGATATTTTTGCTTTCGGATGAAAGACGATGAAGAAACTGCAGCTCTACTGCTGGCGACAGACCAAGACCAAAATTATGGAACCTAGCCTCGAGCGGAAGGCCCATGAACACAGCTTGTGCTGGGTTTTAGAACACAGTTTATCTTATCCTACCGGATCTTTGTGATACAAAATTATGGAAAAAAGACTGAACTTAAGTGTCAAAGGACGTCTGGGTAGAAAGAGGGACTCGGACAAGGGAACAGCTGTTAGTGGACCATGACGTGGCTGCACTGTGAGCATGCCCTCAGATTGCTGAGGATGTTTGTTAAAATTAGAAAAAGGATGGCGCGGAATTAAAAAACATAAAAGCCTTAGAGAGAGGATAACACTGCAAAAATGGTTAAACAGAAGATGGCCATAGCAAAATCAGGCGAGGTAACGATCGACAAGAAAGGATTTTGGACAAGATGGAGGCATTCCCTTTTTGAAACACGAAGATAAGTCGTTTTGTCTTGTCTGCAAAATTGTCGGTATTCTTCGTATTAACACCACACTTTGTTTTGTCGCAGACATCGTTTTCAGTTTCAATTACGTGCTTCGCTTTTGTCTTCACATTTGCCTTCATGCATTTGCAGACATCCATTTCAACCGTTTCACTTATCAAATTTCCGAATTGCCGAGCTGACATTCATCAAGCTTACCTTCATAACGGAAATGAACAATAAATTGTTCACACACTCGGTGCACGATCACCACATGGCCCAGTTTTGGCCACCGCCTGGTCACTGTGCTAGTCTGGAATCGTCATCGTCCGTCGTTTCTACTCCGCATAGATTGGAGAACATGACCATCGATATTCCAATAATGAATTGAATTGACAAGTTGATTCTATTCACAGATTGGGGCGTATATTCCGGTAACCCCTGTCATCGGTTTCTGGTTACACTCGTCAGCTAGAGACCAAAAGTAGTCTCATTCCATTCATTATAGACGGGTTTCTAGAGTTAAACTATTTATGGTACCATAAATCCGTCGCGGGTTGTAGGTAAAGAGGTAGGTAAAGACAGAGGAATCGGTCTAAGCTGATCGATCGGCATTGAAACGTTCAGCAAAGGACGGCCAAGTTTGTCCTAAATTAGGGTCATGCAGCGCGCTGTCCTAGCCTCCTTTCGGCTGGCGCGCAGACAACTGTCTGGATCACGTGCAACGAAGTCCATCGAAATCCGGCAGGAAAGCACGTGTGTTCGGTACCACAAGCCTAGACCACTGCCGGCAAACTAGCACTCGCCAATCAAATCAACAGCATAGACAATCTGGAGTTGCACGGCCTAGTCTCTGCTGCGCTGCTCCTATTCCCAAGATTCTCAATAGATGTATGCGAAAACGCTCCAGATGAGGTACCATTTACCGAAAATCAGATAACATGTTCTAATTTAAGTGACGTTCATAAGTAACATCACCTGATCCCCATAACAACACCTTCAGAAAGTGTGATATCAACAGCGGTAGCATGGACAGTACTACATGAGTGGCAAGTATTGGTGCTTGATGCCACAGTACACAATAAAATTCCGAACTTTTTGTTTTGATGTTCGACTGACGACCAGCTTGGTTAAAATAATCGCACCGTTGGCCGGATGTGAATGAAAAAATAACGCTGCCCGGGAAAAAACAACACAACGTTAGGGGCCAGCAGCTAGGTCACCGTCTTGGGGTCGACAGTGTAAGAGACGATCCAGGAACGACCTAGCTACCAAGTCAGTCGGAGCAACGCGCTTAAAAATGCAGAACCTGACTTTTCAGGATTGTCGGCAGGGGATCTCCAAATTACTTACAGAAATACAACGGAAAAGTACGAGATAGAGATTGCACAAAGAGCAGAATCAAACAAAACATTCAAAGTCCACTATTTTGGTATCAACAATGCAGGATTGTTTTTGCCGGTGAAACTCTCAAGTATAATCCACATGTCATTCGATTTCACCAGGTTGCATAAGGAGTGAGTCAGTGCGAACTAACAGCCGTCAAACAGCATCCAGAATATGTCCCATATTTTCGATCGGTTGGAAACGTTTGAAACCGATTGAGTAGTCATAATTTTCGGGAAGAAAAAAAAATTTGGCGTTATGTTGACGATACTTTTGTTGTAATCAAGTGAGATACCGTGAATAGCTTCCACGACTATCTCAACAGTTTAAATCCAAACATCAAGTTTAGCATGGAGATGGAGTCCATCTCGGGCACATTACCCTTCCTGGACTTAATGATACATAAGTGGTGGAAAATTAGAAACTACAATCTACCAGAAACCAACAGACACAGGAACCGTCATAAACTACTCATCAGCACACCCAAAGTCTGTTTACGCCAGTATTGTCTCATCGATGTTTCGTCGAGTCAGAGCGCTGTGCACAGAAGAGACCGACCAAACGGCAGCTCAAATCGAGATTGCCAACAGACTTCAAGAAATAGGATACCTAATGAGTTTGATTAGGCGGCACTTAAGAAGGATGTCGGCTCCAGTATCAGGACCCAGTAAGAAATGGATGGCACAACAGTCATTCCATATAAGGCAGGAACATCGGAGGTTATTCGAAGACTGCTGAACTTAGCCAACATCCGAGTAGCTTTCCAAAAGGGAAGAACGTTACGCTCAGTCTTGGTGCAATTGAAAGATCCCCTCCCCGTTGAAAGGACTAGAAACCGGGTGGATACCATTAAATTCAACGATTGCACTATGGTTTACATGGGACAAACTGGCAGGGAATTGCACACCAGAATTGGTGAGCATAAAAGGAGGATAAACATACCACCATGGAATGCGGAAGAATACCAAACGCTGGCCAAAGATTCAGCGATGGTGGTACATGCCTTAGACACGGGACATGGAATAGATTTGGATAATGTGAAAGTTTTAAGACGGGGACTGCTATTCACAGCACAGCGGCTGATAGCCGATTCGATGGAAATTGCCAAGCATCACAGCGCGAGTAGAATCGAGGGAGTGGAAATGGCGAGAGCTGATACGTGACTGTGTGTGTTTGTCAATGCACGTAGAATCATTAGGAATAAAAGGTGGACAGAAATTCCAACCTGGCCAACCTGACACAACTGTGGTAGCACTAGCCCCACCACACAGACGGACGAAAAGTGCAAACGACGTTCAATGGGGATCCTCACGTAAACCGAACAGGAAGAACTAGACCCTAAGCTGAACTTAACACTTGGTGACCCACCCTAACACACAATATCCCTTGGCTGACACCTAACACAGATTTAGCTTGACTTAGCTGATTGGTTCTCCTTCCGCCTTAAATCTCGACCCACTTCGTAACCTCGTCACGTGGCTTGACAAAGCTTTTGTGCCAAAAGCGAAACGTTGCCCAGCAATAAATCTACGGATTTTTCCCAAACTTTTCCGAGAAAATGTCCATATTTGTTCAGGCGGACTCAATGCGTGTGATGCAACTGTAGAATGGCGCTAAACTCACGCACTTTTTCCGTATTGCAGGTCACGGGATAGTATTACTAACATTATGACCAGAACACCAGCTGATTACTCCTTTGAGACACTATTATTTATTACGTTGACAAAAAATTTGACAGCTAAAACAATCCTCATTTGCAGTGAGTGCTTAGCCCCACGTTACGTGATATTATTTGAAGTGTCATCAGTGTGTCATCGTCTTCGTACGATGCGAGGAAATAGAGAGATACGATTTCTGATACTTCGCTGGATTACCGCGTGGGATTCAAAATGAATGTAGTCCAACTTATTATAAAATACTTGCACAGTCCCCTCCTTTGAAACCCAGACCCATGATTTATTCTTTTCTTCCACAGTTGAATATAAGCGAGAATCCAGCGCTTTCTGTCTGGATGCAACAGGTTTTTGTTTGTTTGGTTTATTCCCTTAGCTGCTGATAAACTTTCGCTTTGTCTTCCAGTCAGTGAATAAACATCTTTTGTGTTCACCATTCCACAGATGATTCCGTTCTTATACATTCCACAGCCTTCAAGATAGTACTAACATAAAAATAGTTTTCTACGCGATTTCCCGCAGTTTCAGTGAAAAAGCTAGAACGAACACGGTGTTTAAAAAATCGTTCACCTGTGGCACCGTTTCGGTGCCTGGCTGCCATGCCAACGGAAGGAGGCGCGAGGACTAGGATACTGCCACGTTGCCCAAGCCTAGACAGGAACAGTTGAGACGCTGATTTTGGGTTCGAACCACGGAACTTCCCGTCCGTAAGCTGGCGCCATAAGCATAGTACTATCTCGAGCCCACCTTAACTCCTGGTTGAAGGAGCGAATCGCCAGAACCATCGCATCCATCATCCATAACCTTTTATCCTCGGTGGTTCTAATGCCGCAGACGGAATGTTGTACGTTTACATCCCACTAGCCCGGTACGGTGGTTTGCCAGAAATACATCGCATTACGACCAAGTGAGATTGGATTTCATCATAGTTTGTATCGTTCGACATCGAGCCAAACTGACAGCCCTAATTTTATGCAAGGAAATTTCGTGACCTTCACACTAGAACGGGTTGGACCGACGACAACAGGATCTACAATGCTGTGCTACCTTCAGGTGCCGTTGGATTTGGTTGTCACCCCACACTGTGCCATTCTCATGTAGTTGCGCGGGAACCTAGGGTTTCTAGGCAAAAACGACAGCCAATTACGGGATATCGCCTAGTTTTTCAGAGCTTCATGCTGATTCAGACCTGGCCTGACTGCGGACCCACAATTAACGTGGTTGCAAGCGTGCAGTGAAAGTGTTTCGTATTTCACTCTGAATTAAAATAAGACTGCTGTCCATGAGATCAGCACCCATATGATCGAAATCTGGTAAGTAATGAAACCTGAAGGATGCTTCAGGTGGACATTTGCGTAAAGTCAGTTAATCGGAGAAGGATACTGTTTGCTGATGTAGTACGTCATGAGTTCTCATCCACTGATCCTACACTGTAAAAACTTTTATTCAGCTGAGGCGAGTAAACAGCTACTCATGGGAAAGCAGTCGAAAACAAGCAAAATAGTTTGCTTCATTTCCATCACGGCTCACACATGTACTCTCCGTGGAAAATGAAGCCAGCTATTGATACTTTCATTGTGTTTGTATTCAAATCAGGCTTATCTGACAACCGCTCCTGTGCTGATATAATTATTCTGGTAAGTCTACGCCAAAGCGTTGAATCCCTTGGTTTGAGTTCCCCCCTTATTAGTGATCACCACCACTGCATATACCTAGCGGCCCAAGGGTTTGAACTCCGGGTATTTGGCATGCAAAGCTAGTGTTTCACCACTACTCCTTCAGCTTAAACTGGGCGAATATTAATTATCATGCTTCTGAGCAGACGAAGACGTCCCTGCCTAGTCACGTGGCCGAATAAGCTTTTTAAAATGGTTTGCTTTTCTAAATCTGATCTAAGAGGAGGAATATCATCAGTGAACTGAATGTTTGAGCGTACGTTTTGGGAAAATTCTGACCCCCAAGCCATTAGAGGCAGCAAGGTAAGACTCATGGTCTAGGAAATAAGCTGATATATTTAAGGAAATTAAGGACTCGCGATTATTCATCATTGTTCAAAATTTTTCATGAGCTTAATAATTACAAAGCCGTGGGTTCGGAGTAAGAGCTATAATGTAGAAAAGGTTGGTCCTAGTTTGCCTGTCCATTACAAACCAATTCTGAATTCAGGAAGCATATCAATAAGAAGACTGAGAAGAGATGGTGACAAGGAACAGTCCTACTTGATACCACTTGGTTAGGTGAACTCGGGTAAGAGTTTGCCGCAAACACCTACGCATCCACGGAGGTTGATGACAATAATTTGGATGGCAGTTTTGATCAAAGGACATTCATAGCATCTCATGATCACCAAATGGGAAGGCGGCCGTCGTATAAAGCGAAAAACTACTGTCCCTCACTGGTCGCGATGGTGATATTGCTACGTTATAGGATTGAAGACTTGTTCTCAAATCCAAATGTCGTCACTGCCAAGTCCCTTTGACGACCCATATTCTGGCAAGTTGGTGACCAAAATGCGGTTGCCGGTTTGTCTCCCTTTACCTAAAGTTTGTTAAACCTGTCTCATCATAAGTTTCTGTGTATGCACTTGATTTCTGTCCGATATCAAGTTGACGTAACAGCGAAATGGTGCACCCATAGACCGAACTAGGGAAAATGTGGAGGACGCGTGGTATTTTTCAGTTTCTTTGCTTAGTGTCCTACCTCTTCCTTAGTCCGCAGCAAATTGTAAAGATCAATCATGGTTGACCGTAACAACTTCTGAATCATTCTCCTTGTCTGGTTTATGACTGATTATACCTGCGGTTCAAACCGAACCCTGGATTTTCGATTGCTCTTGTTTAGACTTGGGTAACATAGTATAAGCTCAGTTATTGTGCTTTCATTACAGTGCATGGCAGCAGTGTACTGAAAGAACCCTTCAGCGGAGGTTTTTTCTGTTTTGCACCTTCAGTTCAATTCAGTACCACAGGACTCGATTGGCCATTTCGCATAGTGCACAGCAATTTATAATTCCACTACAGGCCTACGGGTCATATTTCTGCGCAACGATTGTAGTAGACGGATGTCTTTCTAGTGCTCATCGTCAAGCAGCTATGGGAAAAGGTCGGAATAGATATAGGAACCTCCGAGTATGGGAAGTTACTTACTGCATAGGTCTACATACCCCCAGGTAGAATGGTGGAGAGCACCGTAAATGTACCTGAGTAACTGGGATAAACATACCTAAGAAACATGTTGAAGTAATATTTTAACGGAGACTCCCTACGAACCGTGATGAACACAGCTCACGAAAGACAAACTTCAATTGAACAGTTTGGCTGAGAAACACGGCCATAACTGAGACCGGTCATGTAGGTTCTCCAGTTAAACACAAGCAAAGTCAGGTGAAAAGTACGACAATTCCACAGTACCCAGGTTGAGATAAAACACTGCACCGTCATTTTCGCTAAGGGTTGGGAGCGGGAAAAGATATGTTAAATGAGGAGTATGTACGGTACATGTTTCAATTACTTTGGTACTTGTAAGGTGCAGCCATCGATTCGATCTAATTAAACAAGTAAGATCCCGAACTCATACGAAGACTTCAACCCAACCCGTTTTTCATCGAATTGCAGCATAATTTTCAATCGCATGGACCTTCCAAGATGAAAGAGGTGCTATCGAACGCTTATTCTTTCTAACAAAAAGGCGAGTGGCAATAACTTTGAGTGGTTAGTTATAAAGCTCAGGCTTTGAAAGGTAAGTAGAATTCTAAACAGTTGACGATTTATGTTGCGCCATGTTTGCCTATATGCCTGCACATATAACACAAACATGTACAATTTGAGGTGAGAAGTGCATAAAAGCACACGAAAATTCTCGCGAGAATGGGTTCCTAAGAGCATTACAATAAATGTTAGCAAACAGTCGCGCCCCTCCCCCGACCCCTCTATGCCACCTGTTGAGTCCCGGTGAAGACAAATGTCTGTAAGGATAACTTTTCCGGGGTCCAACAGCGCATAAACTGCAAGCATCATGCAGCGCTGATAGCTCGCAAGTAGATGTTGTTATTATGTAGATGCTACCTTACTAAGATCGGTGTACGCCAGTATATTGAGAAACTGGGTCAGATTGACACGAAAGATAAGATATGGATATCAACTACCTACCTGTGCTCCAACTATCCCATTTCCTCCATAGAAATCCTTGTAATACATGTGCATACTCCCACCTTTGCCCATAGATGCGCCAGTTGTGCGTCCAGTAAGTTCGGAAATAACACTCAGCACTGAAGCGCCACGAGTAACCATCAAACCATGGCATCGATAAGATGTAATCATGGCATCACCCGGCTTTAGGCCCGCCTCAACTCCAACACCAACAGCCTCCTATAGAAAGTAAGTAGGAAGTATTTGACAAGCAAAAAACAGTTTACCTATAAGTTGCAGGTTTCAACAGTATCCAGAGAGCTGGAGGTCTCACTCTTGTAGTTACTTTGTAGGACAAAAAAGCTATGAGTCTAACAGACGTGCAAATTACTTCCTCTCATTAGTCATATCATTTTTGCCTCATCAACGGCTGTGTTTAAAAACTGGACCTACACATTTTCAACGAGCAGATATTATGAACACGCTTGGAGTAGCTACACCACATATGAACATTATATTTATTTCTGTTACACGTGTCACCACAGTTCCAACCAGTTCTCCCATGGAATGTTATCAGCTTCTATTCTACAGTTTTATTTACCTACTACAAAACGTAAGTTGAGGCACAAATAGTAAACGCTAAAGGAGACGTCGGGCAAATGGGAAGAATTCAGTGATAGTGGCTCAGCAAACGGGCCACGAAGGCCACCATAAGCTAAGCAAAGGGACACAAGTCTGATTTTAACAATGGTGATAGATAAATAAATAAGACAGAAAGACTTCTAGGAAACCAACCCGTTAAAGACCACTCACTTGTCCAGCGTAAAGGTGACAGAAGCCTCGTACTTTTCGCTCTTTGTAGAGGTTCGAACACGCATTTTCCATCTGCCTAATGCGCACCATTTGTTCTATGTAGTTCTTAGCTTCCTCCTTGTTGCACACAGTTTGTTTGGGTGGCCCGTTGTCCAGCATATACAATTTATACTCGCTGAGGTTGAATGTGACGGATTCCGCAGGGTTCCGTATTCCCACGCTGAACCCCCGTTGCAGAAGGCTCTTTACACGCTTAGAAAGTTCAAAACACCGAGCGCGACGGCCAAACATAGTTGTGGCAATTCGTTTGAGATGCAAGGGGCTGACGCAGTTGAAGAGGCTTTATGTTTAGAAAGTAATGGGACCAACAAATGAGAAAATGGCGTAATAACAGTGGGAGGTTACATGAGTTGTTGATTACTTTCGATTTACATTTTTAGATTTACATTTTAGATCCGCCCAATGGATCACATAGCTCGAATTATTGCAGAGACTCTAAGCCAGGTGGAACAGAGCCAGTAAACGGAATAAAAAGTAAAGATCTTTGCAGTTGGCATCACCTTCCCTCCTACAATAGGCATCATACATGGACCTCTCTTCCGTAGTACCTCTAGCTACAGTTCGGGGAAGGAGACTTCGGTTGGCACCTCAGGATAGGGTTTTGGTTGGTTGGAAAGAACGATTATAGCTCTGTTTGACCCGTTACCCCATCATCTCACTTTGTAGTTTGTCTCCGAGGGCGACTTTTCCACTATATACGGCCTTTGCAATTCGGTTGAACTCAACAGTGTTATTCTTTGACGAGTCAGTAACAGCGGCTATACCGGGGGTACCAAAGGTTTTTTACTTTGTTGATGCTTTTGGTGCCTTCGCGTGTTTTCCTGTTTTCCTCATAACCATGTGAAGTGCATGTTGAGTTGGATGTAATCCACTACTGGCGTTCGGTCCGGATACATTGTGCGGACTCATACATCATAAGAAGAACAGTGTTTGGTCGGTGGGTTTGTGGAACCAACTAGTGCCTGATAAATGGTATCTAGACAATATGTGGTCCCACAAGCTGGGACTCTTCTGCGAATGCCTTCGTAAGTACCCTAAAGGACATAGCTGTTCATTCGACTGTCCCGTATCCTTGTGAGAGGCCGTCTGTGGGGCGAGTTTTGTCCATCTGCAGAGCGTTGCATGTCTCGTGTATCAAAGCTCTTTAGAAACTTGATCAAAAGTCAGTATACAACCCACCAAAACCATCTCCAAAGACGGACCTAGTACACCATGGTTGCGGTTGCAACAAAGGCTGCCTCAACCTGACAGACTGATACTGTCCTGCACTGTTTTGTGAAGCACTCCACTAGCGCGAATTGGCGCAGCATGACGTTGAGGCCGTGTTGGAAACAGGCAGTCGAGGCCTAGAAGAATGGCTCAGAAGCTAAGGCGCGCGCTACTGCACGTTCAACCACAGTGAGAATCTGCTGCGCCTCGGGTTATAATCCAATCACACCGAATGCAGACCGAATTGGTGCTTTATGTTACGAGAATAAGTAAGGAGAAGTTAGCAAATGATGTTAGTCGATCCCAGTGGTGCTGGTGAGATTGCGACCGGGTGTTGACTAGCAAGAGTTCCACGGTAATGTGTAAGTGATACATTTGACTTTCTCGCATGTAGAAAATACTTCAACACCATAGTTCTGGTCTTTGATTATTACCAGGTAGATAGAGGGAAAGGAGGACCTAAAACGGTCCTTTCGGTGCACCTGACCAGTCGAAATCCAAATAATTTTTCGGTTCCATAAACTCTCCAATGAACTCCAAAAAGGTTTACAGATAAAGCATTGCAACAGCTTAATTCACGCAAGTATCTGGAATGCTCAGATGGTTTTGGGGTTTATGGGAAATCTGCCCATGAATGCCATGCAAACCAATAGATATTGGACAATCAGTAAAAGTCAGGACTTATCCCAAAACCCTTCAAAAGTAGCTAAGTTCGTTGGGACATGTAGTACACGTACCCAAGTGCTGCTTACCGCTTCAATTCAGTACTCTTGTCGACAGAAGGCCTGTGGGGGACGGTTGACGACTTAGAAACGCTAAATGAAAGCGGATAACGTCAAAGTGAAGGCTAGTGGACCTCCGTGCCTTCAAGGTTAGGATCCACCTGATTCATCTCACACGCGGTTGTACATCTTAGAAGACTTGACAAGTAACCATCCCCAGTCGCGAGTGTGCTTCCAGATGCTAGTTGGGTTGTCTAGCTAGTTTATCTGTCGCAATATTGTGGGCCCATGTCGAATGAGGTTCGCAAAGGAATTTAGGTCAACTAAACCTATGGCGGCTCACTTCGATAGTACGTTCAAGTGTTGCCTTCCAAAGGCATAGGCACCTTGTTCTTGATCGTTTTGCATAAAGATATCAGACCGTTTGTGAAAAAGCCCCTCCCTTTCCCTTTCACTTTTTATAAAATATTTTTACTCATGATCGTAAGGCATCTAAGCACTAATATTTACAAGTGTTCCTGATGATGATTATGATGATGACACCAAACGACAATTTTTACGCCAACTTGCGTACCTGGGGCACAGGTTTATCACATATGGAAAACAAGATTAACCGGAAATTTACACGGCAGAAACCACAGGACTCAGAGTAAGTCATCATCACCATCATCATCATCATCATCATCATCATCATGTTTAAGACTGATACTTCGCTGCCCCAGGCTTTATTTGTTTGTACACCTTACTGTGAAAAATAGTAAAAGCGCTAGCCTACTACGACCATTTCTATACGTGCAAACACTCACTTAGACGATCTGGATGGAAACTGGCGGGGAGGACGCCATTGATATCGATCAGCAGCCATACGCTGCAGCGTCCCTGCCATGCAGAGCAGGGAAGGCAAGTCGCACCGAAAGTGTTCCAACTCTTCGTAATCGATTTTAATGTCCTATGCTAGGTCAAAGGTTGACACCCTCTCTGCCTGTGCTACTCTAAATTGAGAACAAAAGACAGTGTTCTTTTCAGCAGATGGCAATTTGGCACGTGCAATACATGACAAACCGCTACAGCTTTTGATGCTGGACACATGCTTCGACTGAAATCCCCGTTGAACAACTGAGCACTCGCTTTCTGTCTCTCTGTGTATTCGTAGCCACCAGCTCACACGAAAAAAACATTGCCAAAACCTGAAGATTCCACAGTTCCGGTGCTCGCGGACGCCGCGTCTCACAACCAGCCCGCACTGCGGATGCAAAAGTCCGTTAAGATACACGGAATCGCCGCTCTGTATCCATAAGTGTCCGAAATTTGCAAGCACGACCAGAGCCTCAGAGATTCATGCACTGACCTCATCTGTCACACTGCAGTAGTAGCTTATTCATGTCCTAAAATGCATAAAAATATCCAAAACCTCTATTCTCTCTTCTGGGGTTGCAAGCGGCATGTTCAATGACTGCAGCTCTAGCAATATGATCCTAGATTATGTTGGGGTACAGAGCATACCAAAGGATAGGGCGACTTCAGTTAGATCATCTGAGAACACCTTTGCCTTTTCCTCCTCGAAGACGGAAACGATGTACTCTACTTATTCCAGATTGGCAAGGATTTCGTCAACAACCATTTAAGCACCGAGATTTTCAGGACTTTCTAATGCTCGTCTTAGTAGCCCGTCGATCACACAGCAATCCTGTCTTTCATCGCAAAAGAAGAGGTTGGAAAAGGTTTTCAGTGATAGCAAGAAGCGGTGAACAGTATCTATCGTATCGCCAGTACTGAAGATGAGCAAGATAATATTTATCAAGATCTCATACGACTGTTTTGTTTGTCATCCTGGTAGGGGGGATGAACGTTGGACGACTAAGCCCGGAAAAACCACAACGGAGGGTAGATTCGCAGTGAACACTTAGCGTACGGATTATGGACAGCAACTTTGCTGTTGAGTGCTGAACATGATCTTCTCCTGACCAGAACAAACTTTCAGAACAAGCGCTCACACCGAATTACTCTGAAGCTACCAACCGCAAGCCAGCTGGGGATCCAGTTGAATCATAGTACCGATGCAGAGCCTTCATTAAGGATTACCGTTCTTTCTGGGGTACGCAGCATGACTCCGACCATTCCAATGTGTAGGCCTGGTTAGCACTTCGCTTTCCCCAACAATTATGCATGCTGTTGCGGAGCAATTATTTCTATCAACATCGACGATTTACAGGATCTCAACAATATCGGAGTAATGTGGCCAGAAAGTTGTTGGAAACGCACTGTTACACTGATGAATAAGACTGGTTGAAGAATGAATGAAAGATGGCGAAAGAAGCTTTGCTCTCAGCCTTTATAACTGATTGTCCAAGAGGTCCGACTCTATTAGATGAAGACTGGACATCTTTGAGGTCAGACTTTATTGATGCCAGAAAAGCCATACCGGAAACTAGTAACTGCGCCAGTGCACGCATATATTCCGAACAAATAATAATGAAGAGTTTGGAGGATTTCGAAGGACCAAAAGTTGGGGAAGAATTCTGACATAGGTCCATTTTAGCTAATTCGATCAACTGGCCAAAAGAATGTGTTTCGGAAAAAAACAATTTGCGAAGCAAAATTCATTCCAGCGTCACGTGGGTGGTCCTGGAGGTAGTTGCTCTAGTGGAAATTCTAGGGGCGTTAACGATATTTGCGCTAAATTTGTTGCCGCTTTTTGTATACCTAATTAAGAAGTAACAAAACATTACATTCGCCTACAAGTCATAATGTTAAAAAAATAAGTGAAATTCTCCACGAGCAAAGTTTATTCACTTCAGGCTTGCTCGTATATACTATAGTATATAATGATTATCTACTTAAGTGGCTAGCGTGTTCTTAAGTTCTAGACATGAATTTCACTCTGTTCTAACCCTTGTTGCCAACGCATATGTTTGTTAGACCACCTCATCAAGTATAACACCGCTGCTTCCCGAAAATCGCACTTGGAAATTTCAGGTAGGTGGATATATTTCAGTCGCCTGCAGCTCGCACTGAAGGTATCGGTCCGTCCAGGCGAACATATAATTGTACCACAAACTATCTTCCACTCAGAAGAGAACGTATACAACTAGGAGTTTCCTTTTCTCCGAACTGCCAACAACCAACCTATGCATCATACGCAGAATGTGGAAATACACCTGTCTAATCTACATTTTTCACCAGGCCAAACTATAACAAAGGTCGGTGGTACCAATGGCCTCAGCTGAAAAATCTAAATCATTCTCACTCATAAGTCCTTTTACAGGTAACGCGCAATTATCTGCAATGTAGATTGTTTCGGCCACATAGCCGGGTGTATCTGACATCCCTAACGCCATCAGACAGTTCATCATGACTATCTAGTCGATAACGACGTCAGACGTGAAGGTGCTTTCTCGGCTTTCTCATCCTGTCATCCTGAAACTGTCTTTGAACCCACGTACATTGAGAACTACTCCTTGATCGTGCCCGAAGAATCGCGAAATGGCTGCTATGTCAGTGTCTGGGTGGCTTGTTTTCAGTTTAGCAGCATTTCTTGCAGGTTCACGACATTCTGACACTTCAGGCGGACATTGATAGACCGCAGATACATGAATATGCTGGAACAGAGTTGCGGTCTATAAGGGAGAGTGTAGGCGCACCGTTCATTAGCAAACCGTTTGTCAGTAAACGCTCTTCTGTTTGTGGTAAACCAAATCTGCTGAAAAACCACCTCCGGAACTTTGGGGAATAAATGGAGAAGAGGCCTTGGCAGACGAAATTGTGCTTCCAAATTAGAACGTCACCGCGGGGGGTGAGTCGGGGTACGTAATACGCAGCAGTGTCGCTCGAGCTTGTGTGCGGCAAGTAAAAAGCCATGCAAACTATCTTTGTTGTGACATACGTTCTCAGAAAGGTATACGACACTTATCTTATTGGATAACTTTCCCGAAACCCTAGTGTTATACCTTGGCTTCACCACCAAACACGGCAGTACGCCATGCGTAGTTTCAGCTGTCGAAGGCCGTCTTACTTGACACCATAAGTGTTTACAACTCCAGGACCTCTTTATTCATGCCATTTCCTCGTATTCACTGGGTATATTTTCTGTCAACCCCTTAAAGCGCTTTATATTATGTTCTCCAACATCATGTTAATTGCAAAAACCTTTGATTACCTTCTGCAAACAACTCGGTTGTTAACAACAATAGGCATGATTATGCCTATTTTACATTCTATCAAGATCATTAGGGTATCTGTTTAGACAACTGGGTCTCATAGTGTATATCTTCCCTGGTTGCCGAATCCATCTCCACGTGAGACGTGGGTGTCATAAATCGAAGCCGTCTGGCCCTTGAACGAACATGCAGTTTCAACGTCTGCTGAAGTTCTACCTAGTACCTGAGACCGGAAAATATGTCCTTAAGGAAGTGTAAATTCGAAAGGGCAAAACAGTACTTAGCCATAACTGGCTTGGAAACCTATTCTGAGGCGAAAGCTTCCGGGAAGATGGCCGTGAAAGCCCACATTCTCCTCGACGGGTGCTGTCGCATGGAAGCCAACTATCCCGATGATTCAAAGGCCAGAATTTCGCAATTTATGCAGTGGTTTCGGGGACCGACAGTTGTGTGGGCGCATATTACGCACATCGCAAGCAGGCCACAGGGAGGAAAATCACTTCCCCGTATTAGACAGTAGAAATACACACTTAAGAAACAAGCTCACTGCAACGGCCTGTTTCCTAATTTATACTCATCAATGAATGAATGAAAAGTTTATGCTTTGTTGCAACCCGAGAAAACTAGCCTCAATATTGCTGATACCGGTATTTTCGGTACATGGGAATCGCACAGCTTGTTGGGTTCGCTGCCAAGTGCCCAGTTCGTCGTCGGAAGTTCATTGCGCATTCAAATAAGTGCAGGAACAAGTCTTAGTTCAGGGCTTTCATACAAGCTTCGATCCGCTCTAAGGGAGACGTGTGGGTGTGCAATCCGATCCAGGGTTTTATGAAGTCTCAAACAATGTTCAGCGTGATTTATTTCCCCTATCTATTTTTCGTCGTGAATAGAAAATGTGAATAGAACATGTCGTATCTGACGGAGCACCAGTGATTAATGTAAGAAATTTTCTGTAAAACGTGGTGGATAGCAGAAAAATTTCCGCTAGGACGCCGCACAGCTTCGTATATGCACGTAAAATCTGTAATCTGCGTTACACTCCATGGAAGCTGCTTCAATTTACCTTCATTCGTATTTTTTTCGCGCATCCAATTTCGAAGTTGCGCTGGCACGACTCGGCCAGGTTTGGGCTCGAATTCGAGTATGTTTGTTCGGAAATTGATGGTTGCCCCGTTTTCGTTCTTCACAACCTTTGAGAAGGCATGAAGTAAATATATGCAGGAAGACTACGTAGTACTCTGCGTGCGGCGGACAAAAGAATGCACCAACGGTATTTTGCTCTATGAGCAGCTGTAATTAAAATGCCACAGGCGAGTTATCAAACCTAGCGAGAAACGAGGAATCAGAGGAATCTAGCGAGCACATTCCCCAATCACAAGCAGTAAGCTACGCATTTGTTGCTCAGTTTGGTTTTGTCCAAGAAGGTACGAAGTCCATCTATCGATCACCTCCTACCGACTTGCTGGCAATAATAAGATTGCCGAATTTTTGTACAACCAGCCGCCTGTAAGCAGGTGGCTAATGAAAGAGGAGGTGAGCACGTGCGGTGCTTTGCTAAAACACGGAAGGCTGTTGTCTGAGATGTGGCAGCTCATTTCGTTTCATTCCCCATACCACGTGTAGACAGTAGCCATCGCCGTCCAGAATTACCCTCCGGCCACAATAATGCGGCGTTTGCATCCCATTTTCCTGCATAAGCCACTTAGCGGGTAGTGAAATCTTCTGTGTCGTCCACTCGTAACTGTCGTAATCATGTACTCGTTCTTTCAAGCGACCGTTGTCTTTCACTAGACGGTTGTTGGTCGTATCACCAAAGCGAACCATCCCGGATTGTGCGTGGGCCGTTCGCTAGCACGTGACACGAAGCTAATGGGCCGTGAAATAGGAGCCAAATTGTGGGAAAGTGCGGAGCAGTGTTTTCAAGCTGTGGTGGAATTTGTGAGCCATGAAGGTGATGAAAACAGAACCCGCTTGGTTTGAGGGTTTGTCCGTGTCATTTGTGGTTCAGCCGCTCATAACGCAAAAGACCGTTGGCGCATTCTTTTATCCGCTGAGGGCACAAAAGCGTGTAGCTTTCCTTCGGGTACTTGCTTCGTGCCTTCTCAAAGGTTGTGAAGAATCAAAAAAGGCAACCACTAATTTCTGAACAAACATTTTCGAAGTTAGGCCCACCGACCACTAGAATCACACCTTAAATTTCTCTCAAACCACAGTTCGGTGGAAGGAAATTTAGCATAAAGATTTAGCATTTGATGTTATTTATTCGAGAGCATGGAATCTCTCCTTAGAATGCGTTTAAACCAACTATGGCGCAGGAGTTATATTTCTATTGGTTGACATGGATCAGCATGATATGTCTGTGAAGGTGGTGGACGATTTTGTAGTGAATTTAGCTCGTCAATGCTTTTTCTCCCTCAATGCATTTGAAGATGCTTTGGAACAGTACATGATCCGTAATTTCGTGGCCTTCGTCCGCCTAAATTCAAAAGGGAGAATCCATTCGCTGTTTTTGTATCAAAAAGTTTTGTAACGTTGCAGCAGATGTCCTTGTAGGTCAAGCATGGGCCGCGTAATTCGCCGGAGCTAATAAGTGTCCATTCATGTTTATGGTCGACAGCACACGCTGTACCGGATGCCCGGCCAGATTCTATATTCGCTGGCACAATGACGACTTGAGTTTTTTTCCGGCAACCCGGAGGACAACCACGTGCTGAGCAGGTTTCTTTTTGACAGGCTTCACATCAGCCGGCACCTGACAAGCGACGAAATAAAGGAGTGAAGTTCGCTCTTGAAGTATGGGACGCCGCCGTCGGAGGTTTGTCGATTTGTCGCAGATCAACTTCGGAAGGTGCTGACTTTCCTAGATGTATACAACTATCGCATCAAGTGCCGAGTCTAATTAGTAAGGAGGTGTATGGTTATTTTTTCATTCTTAGATGAGATGTCGCTGGTTCTATCCAAACTTCGACAGTGTGGTCGTGTACTTTTGGAGGAGTCCGACGGTGGTATTTTCAGCCATATATGTTTTTCCCGCACGCAGCAAATCGCATTATTTCATCACTTCCCGGACGTCGTGAACGTTGATGATACGCACGGCACTAGCCGTCTTGGAAGGCTAGCTTTGTGCATCGGACATACAATGTGTGGGTTTCAGCAATACACTTTTCTTGTGACGGATGGGCATCGGGCGGTCCGTCATGTATGCCCTTGTCAAAAGCGAGCATTTTGCTCCCGTGCGCAAGCTAGTCAGCTTGTTTAAGGACATGATGGGTGGTCAGTACGCCGTCAAGACGTAAGTCATGAATAAGAGGACATCGCAGATGCAGGCTGCCAAAGCCGTGTTTGGCACGCGCCTCGCGCCGATAGCATGGAGCATGACATCCAGAACGTCTCCAGGCATAGCGAGTGGCTCATAGGCGGGTATAAGGTACACAAATTCATTCTTGTTTTAAGCATTAAAACAGCCATTCAAAACTGTAGTCAAATCCCATGACGCCCATGGCCCTTAACTTCCGACGCCCTTGGATGCCAATTCATGTGATAGCCTTCTTCACACGGCCGCCCACGCCGCGTCCATACGGTGATTCACAGCCCGTTAGATGCGTCTTATGCTAGTTCTAAAAGGTGCGAGAATGTTTTTCACCGAAAGCAAAAATACGTAAAAGGCGGTGCTACATGTGTTTTATTTTCCGCTTTTTAACTATCGCAAGAAACCTTCCCTGCTACTTCGCTTGCGAAACCCCACTTATCTGTCCACCAATTCAGAATGTTTTGCTCACCATCATCATTGTAGTCACGCATGCTATTTTTGATACAGGTACTATCTCCACATCTTCCAAAAGGAGAGAAACTCGCTTGTTAGGTAAAATCCAATTTGAATCTGGTGAAACTTGAACGCTGTTGGCGTGCCTTTGGAGGGCAGTTCCCGATTTTCATTCCAATCATGAAACATGCCGCTTTTAAACTAATCCATATAGCTTATCCGTCAACCTTAATCTCTCAGCGGTCTTTTATGGTTGTCCGCTTTCCTCTTCGCCATCACCTTGGCCGCCTCTCAAATACAAATTTTGGATATCGGGATGCGACACCGCCCACATTAGCGGTCGAATTTTTCTCTAGATACCACTTTATTCGACTCATTTGCCGAGGGAACCAGGGATTCTATTACGAGCTTCATTTTACTTTAGTCTTTGAATCGTGGTTAAAAAATTACCAAGATAATTTTTCATCATATTCGAGTGTGGAGGTGATGCACAGCATACACTTCCTCAGTCAGCACGCTTCTGCGTCCGGGTGTGGAGCCTGCGGTGATCTTTCTGCTTTACTAGCGAGGCTTTATTCCGAGATATATAGATACTTTCGGCATGCATCAAAGCGCCTTTGGTCGTCTCATTCTAAGGAGAAGGTACTATACACTGCTTTCCAGGGTCCTTGTGGAATGGAATCAGTCGATCGATTTCTTTAGTGTGTTGTTGCACCACTTGAGAGTGTTTTCCGTTCGGCGTGTGTCCCGAGTGCCTGGGAGAGTGAGCTATGCCGTATTGTGAAATGCTTCACGCCTGCTAGGTTAACGTGTACAAAAATTAGACACGATGTTCTTCCTTTTCAATTACTCGCCAGTGCCCCCGAAATTCGTTCGTATTGCGCATAGATGCTCGCCCAGAACAACCACTCACAGGAATGTACATCATGTGGTCGCAGCGACGGGTTGTTCTCTTTGCTCAACAGATGAAAGCGTTTACAAATCCTTCTTTGTGGGTAAGGTTCATAAGAAACCAGGCGACAATCTCCGGATATGTCCGAAATGAATGCCTAAGAGGCTATACTGAACCGCGCATTACAGTGCTGTTTACCGCAGCTGGTTTCACCAATCCGTACCATTATTACCTTCAACCTAGAAGGACATTCAACACCACATTCCCTGAAAAACCACCACATTTATCCAGACAACAAGGCACGTCACGGTTACATTACCATCTAATGACCACTTAGCATGGCTAATTGCTGGTGATTTGCACCATTAGGACTGCCATATAACCGCTTTTGTGGTTATCTGGAGGTTAAATAACTGACTCCAAACCGCGGTCGTACGTTATGTACCAGAGTGATAACCGTGGAACAACCGTGATTCCGGTTATTGGACGGTTATGTAACCGTCATTTAAACGCATTTTGACATTAAATAACCACCATATAACCGTATTTCGCTGTCATTAGACTTATTTAACCGTGTTATGATGGCTTTCACCGTACACGAAATGACCGCATTTTACGGTTACAGCGACGTTGAATAACGGCGCCATAACCAAGTTTTACGGCTAAATAACATTGAAAAACGATTTTTGGGTAGCTGCTGTGAGATCGTGTGGCTGCTCCCAAACGCTTTTTACGGCAAACAACTGCAACATAACTATAACGTTACAACCTATACCGGTAACCACACGGTTAAGCGTGGAAATCGTCGGACCCGTTGCAGCAATTAGGGCCTGGTAACCATATCGTTACACTTTGTTGCACATCTACTTTCTTGTTGCTTAAGGAAATGGTTCAATAACCTGGGTGATTCGGCGTCATCATTGGCCGATTACGCAGAGCAAGTAAAGAACGGAAAACAAGGATACAAAAAATATATTAAACATATTAAAATAAATTTTTTACAACCAACATGCCTCAGTCTGATAAAGGCAGGTACAGTGAGAACACCCTGGCCGCTTGTTCCAATGCAGACGTTCGAAACAGCGACAAACTTACGTTCAAGCATGCAATGTGTCAAGTATGTTACTACCGACTGAACTGCTTAAGTGAAAAAAACAAAACACACTGCCAGCTGATCCAGGCACGTTTTCTGGGCCAGTCGGTGTTGCGCTTGAGGGTAACCATTTCTGGATTTCCTTTCCGAATTCCTGTCGCGTGCAGTCTTTGAAAACTGTGTGAGCAAGGACTGTGTCTAAAAAGACATTTGGCAAGCCACCTCTGATCACTTACCTACTACAAGGTACACATTCTGGTCTATCAGAAGGGGAGTTTGCCCACTGCCTCAGCGCAGGCCACGTTGACGGCGACTTCGTCAACCAACGCCGGCCTGAGATGGAGGCGCACCAGGTCCTCCATGGTGGTTGCAATAAGAGACTCAAAATACTTCGTCTGCGGCAAATAAATGAGATGAACAACACTGAATTACCGGTTACAAATGGTGGGGTTTCCCTACAAAGTTCCCTTTAAGCTTTCCCACACACTCTTGCCTCGCAGAGGAAAGCAAAATTGGTGATTCCAGCAGACTTATTAAATGCCATCATTAAGTTTTCTATGCGAATCTTGGGATGCCAAATTTCTCCCGCGATCGCGTCAACTTTCCGGAGAACCTGCTTGTTCTGCTGGATCAGCGCAGCGACTATTGGAGTTGGGCAAATGGGTGCAGACTGTGGGGTTAATACGGAAAAAGTTAATTTGGTCAACTTATCACCCAGAGTAAATCTGGACCACTTCGCAAGTAAGCTTCATCGATCCTGCTTGTGGCTCTTAGTGAAGGCGTACGGCCATATAGATGTCCTTGAAATCGACCTTTGGCCATGAAGCATCATCATCATGAAGCTACCAATCCATGAAGAACTGAGCACTGCACACTGCCATTGCCCTTGTTCGAAGAACTATAGTAGAACATAAGCCTAGAAATAAGGAGAAAGTGATGGGCTGCGTGATGTAGAATAGTTACTCCAGTGCCGCAGATAAAATAACAACGAGGGCATTGCCGTAGCGAGTGTGATGAGGGAATAATTACAAACAGTTCATCATGTGGAAGGACTGCGCACTTGCACTGCGCAAGCGAGAGGGGACAGCTGCTTCCAACTGTTGACAATTTTTTAACTAAAGCAATGCTTAGCATAAGAGAAGTAACGGAATGTGTAACAGTGGTAAATCAGGGGAAATAAATGAGACATGCGTTATTGAGCTGCCGCCTTTATCCGCATATTCCAGCCCTGTTGCAATACACGGAGAATCATCAACGAGTACAACGTTATCCGGTGGACTGGTAGAGAGGGCAACTCCACTATAGTAAAAGAAAAGCTTTTTGTTTGACACGCCTTAAGGGGAATCCGACGACGCAATCAGCATGGGCACCTAAGGCGTCTATGAGGTAGGGTCCTAACACCTGAAGCTTTTAAAAATGTTCCTTACAGGTTGGGCGGGACGTTGTACCAACCGTTTAAGAGTAAGCATATGCACCTCATGAGGAAAAGCCGAAAAATTATCCAAAAGGGCCGTGAGACGAGACGTGGTCCGGAAAGTACTGCAGACAATAAACATTTTGCACCATCTTCTGCAACTCATAGTTTCTGGGACTTGTTAACAAATGCCGGCAATAAATGTCGTGAAAAATTGATGTGGGAAACATAATAGCCACTATAAGAAAGCAAATGCACAGACAGAAATAAATCTATAAAATTTTGATAAGGTTCATGGGGAAGAATATCCTAAAAAGCAGTCAGAGTAATGTAAAACAACATTTGACGAAACTGTATCGCTTTACACTGTGCGTACAGTGTAATTTCCTTACGCGGGCAATCCAGGGGGATGGGTACACTTACTTCGAGGCATGTGATCCACCCTGGCCAGCAGGCCCAATACGTACAGCTTGATCACCATTTACGAAAATAAAAACTG
>SJOL01000852.1:41727-66970 GCA_004794785.1 Opisthorchis felineus | reverse complement strand
ATTTACTGAGTGCCGTTGGGGTACCTAGGCTGAGCAGTGGTTTTGCTTCTTTTGTTCTTCGCTCGTTTTTCTCGTGATTCCATTTTTTGGTCCCCGCTGCTTGTCATACCAAGCGGCACCTCATGGACTGGGACAGAACTCCTTTTTCAGGGTTTGGTATTCCAGGAGCGGACTGTAGGCCAAGATGCAGCACAGGCACCGCCCTGTATTTCTGGGATGGAGTTTATCCGTCACACATTTGACGACTGGCTCCACAACAGAACGATGTTAGGTTTCCTTTTTATTTTCCACTGGACCATTGTCTTGACGGCAGTCAGTAAACTGGGTTGCAGATTCGGTGTCATTTTATTCAGCATTCAGCCCACACCTGATTCTCAGTCTCAAAACCTACTGGGGAAATAGTGGCTAATGAAGGCCCAAGAGGTGGAGAAGACGGCAGAGATTAGAATTAGTGGAAATCCTTTCCGAATTATCCGTAAAACTGAGCCAAGGTAACCACCGGTCAGTTACGTGATTACGGGAGAAGACAGTTCAAAAGTCTACTCCAATTCCTGCCACCTACTTCAGTGAACGGAACGCTTCAGAGAATAGTTAAGCCGGCTTGGGATGCCCGGTTTGACGATCGACGCACCAAAAGTTGGATGCGGAATGCTCGGTACCAACAGGAGATGAAGTCGAAAACAAAATCAAATTTTTTGGAGCGAAGCAAAGCATGGATCCTGACTGTTACCTTCCGCCTTGGCTAATGACGGATGAGAAAGACTAGTTTGCAAAACTCATGCATAATATCTGGAAGATGAATGAAGTGCCAGAAGAATTGCAGGCATCTTCCTATGTTCAAAAATGGTATTAGATTTCAACGCGTGAGTCATCCTTTAATCGCCACCGCTTCCAAGTTACTCCAACTCCTAATGGCGCGTGAATGGTAGAGCATTCACCTGAATTCATCACCAATAACGGTGTCCGCCAGATTAGCTCTTTTCGTTTTTCATATTTAACTTAGTAGTCGACTTAATTAACGAGAGACCCTTTTCCCGGGGACTTAGAGCATGCAGATGCTAATGAACTACTTGGTTCAAGTTCAATCCAGATGCGCAACTCATAAAACAATTCAAGTAGTATTACATTGTCTTTTGGAATGCGCTTTAAGTTTTCCAATTGCGAAGTGGTATTAGAAAATTTTGCGAATGCACCATCCACGCCGGTCACAGCTTCAGAAGCACTGGAGATAATGGACAAATTTATTTATCTGGATAGTTGCATTGCGTCCGATGGTAGCATTGCTAGTGAATGCTAGAATCACAAAAATTCGTCCTGCTTCCCTTCAAGATAGGCAACTTTGGAGTCGACGTGACAGGCTGGGTCTACAGGAGGGCAGTGCGTCCAGTATTGCTTTGCGGTTGTGTGGCCTGGCCGCTGTGCGTTGAAAGCAAGGGACTATTGTCTCTGAACGTCGGGGTCTTCGATTCACTGCATATTTATCATGGGAACATCGAGTTAGCAGTGCTGAAGTGCGACTAATTATTTTTGGCAACAAGCCGACTGACTGTCCAATCGACAAGTTGATTCGGGTACACCAACTAAATTGGTCGTGTGCTCCATATGCCAAGCCGCCGATTGGCTCACCCTGTTTGCCATACAGAGGGCATATGACCTGGAGACAGAGCGTGAAAAGCATAACGTAAGGTATTGTCTGCACCGGTACATGTCGTTTACCGAGTTTGGACCATCAAAGACCTACCACATCAATGGCTGAAGGTACTCACTGACACGTTTTCTCGCAACAAGTGGCGGTGTTGTGTTTATTCTCTTGTTCGTAATTCCTCACCGCTGTTCTTTTCTGCCGTCTTTGTTTTTTGCACCTCCTGTGCCGTACGCCACTCGTTGCTCTAAGCTGCGGCTACCCGAACCACCGTGCGTGCACACACAGTTCACGGTTGTCAAACTGAACTGTGGTTGTACGGCAGTGAAACATCAGTGTAAACACGACCTTGCTGTTTTTGATGTGGATGGTGGTGATAGTGATGAGGGTTCCAGTCGAGCGGCGTAGCTTTGGCCCTATCACTAAGAGAGATACCGACACCTGCGCATTTTTTTTCAGCGCTTCCTGGTGCGTAAAAATGTGCAGTTTGTATGTCCTGTCGGAATGTGCTGCATGGGTGATGGAACTTAAATCTAGGATTCGGGTGACCTGCGGAAGTCATATCTGTCTATGGTGAGGTTACCGAATGTGTATCCATCATGTCTTTTGTGTCCTTAGTGTATCAAGCGTGCAAGTTAAATGAGCCCGTCTGGGGGTGTGAGAGAAAAGAAAAGAGAGAAGCCTTAACCAAACTTCAATTCGGCGGCAACATTTTTAAGACGAGAAAACGATAGGGATAATTGGGGCCAACGTTTACTGAACGGAGTAGTGGTCTGTCAGGAGTGCTCGGAAGTTTTGTGTACTGTGAGCGAAATAAGAGATTGGTAGGCTCCATGCATCCAAATAATCAGCTTTCTGTATTATACGGATAAAGGATAAACAGGTTACTGAACGGCAAGGTTCTGAAGAAAACGACCTTCGGAGACATCAGATCCTTCATGTCAAAGAGGAAGACACCAGGATGGGAAGGTACAAAAAGGTACAAAAAGTGCCACCAAAATGTCTTGGTCAGGCCATATAGATTTTGTAGGCGCATTCGATTGTGCCTCAGCCTTCCGACTGATGGATTTGTCTTTCCTTCTACTAGAGACAACTTTGCAAGTCGTGTGAACAACCCTGACAGGCGGGGAGGATACCGAACCCAGGTTCAGACCAATGACTCCTTCCGGCGACCCCATGGATAAACCGCTCTAGAGAGGAATTTTTATTGGGTTTGGAAGATTGGCGAATGAACAGGTACATGCCAGTGATGGGAGCTTCCGGTAATTCCGCAGACAAAATCCCCAAGGATCTGGAGGAAGAATAGGCGCATATTGTCCTGGGCCAACGGAGGATAAAGGACACTTTGGGACGGTGGAGAGTTCTTCAAGGACAGTGGTATGGGAATACGTAAGAATCACGGAAAGGGCAGAAGGCAGCGCAAATAATGGAATTGGCTGTGAACGTCCAGAGATTGTGAGGTATCACCGTCACGGTCCAGGACGTAAGAAATAGACTCTGCCTGACAAACAGCCTGATTTCTGGAGTTTATTGCAGCCATTTGAAGTTGCTTGGCTTAAGAGATAACTTATGGGCTGGAATGGCCGCCTCTCCGCAAATGAACTCGCCGGTTCTGTGGTGCAAAGTTAGGGTCGAGGCACAGGAATAGCTGTGTTGTGTTGAACTTGTCACAGGATCGGCCACCATTGCTCTCAGTATGGTTTTTTACTGGTCTGTCATCTTGTTTGGTGACACGTACGGTGTGCGACGCTTCACCCTAACTCATAACTGGAGTAGATCTGGATCGAACCCTTGTGGCCTTCCTCACGACCGAAGATAATCATTTCGCATCTGAGAACCGAAAACACCTTATTTCTAACAGTGTGCTCGTCTAAGGACCCGGACTATTTGGTTGCTTTGCTAGCCACATAACAGCTTTCACGAGTGATTGAGTTCACAGTACTTGTAAGCGTTAGTAGCGTTGACATGAAAAGCCAGACTGGTCATTGTTGCGCCCATGCTCTTGATTCGTTGTATTACACAAGCCGCGAAGCCATCTGTTTGTGCTGACAGTTCAGTTATCAAGCTCATTATTCAGTATCAGGAGTGCGTACCAATATTAGTGGAGCTAAACGTAGCTTGGGAGTTCCTGGCCTACCTACCTAACAGATATCAATTGCTACGCCAAGTAGTGTTCGTATTTCCATATTTCTGAGGAAAAGCCTCTGTTACCGGGCGGTAAGACCGAAATGGTTGACATTTTCTAATATATCTTTTGCATTTTGCCCATCAACCCAATGCTAAAGTTCGAAAAACTGGGGCAAAGTGGTCCCTTTAGGAGGGCGTCCCCTATCTGGGGAAACAGCTTCGGTGGAGTATTGCATTAGCACGGAACCCCGATACTGCTGGCTCATTTGTGTAAAAGTCATGTCAGCAATTGAGTCTGAAGACATACTGTAATTCCCGTCAAGCAATCACAGTTCCTCCATTTTTTTTGCAGCTGATGTCGCTTCGTCTTGGAGATCAACATTGACCGCTCTGCTTATTTATGCTTCAATGTGTATGCGTGTATCCCCCGCTGATTCTGGAAATAGTGGTATACTCTTCGTGGGCTTCAATCAGGATTATGGTAAGTTTGAACAGCTCATCTGTTCCTTGGGTAACGGCGCACACAACTAAAGCCCAGGCAGTTGATTACGTATTTTTATGTCAGCTCCAAGTCTGCATTGTTGATCTCCCAAGGATTTCCAAGGCATGCACATGACTGTCTTCCGAGAGAGAATGAAATTCCGATAATACAGTTTAGCGAAGTTGTATTCGGAAGGTCCGGTTGGGCTTTTACAGTTACAGGTTGATGTGTGAACACAAAAGTTGGATGCAAAAGTACAACGTCGGAGTTACGGCAGATGAACTCATGGATTTCACCCATGCGATTGGAGCAAATTCGCTCTCATCTGGTCATTCGATAGTCAGTCCAGTCGGGCTGAATGAGTAAATAGTTTCTCCGAGCATAGAATAGCGCTCAGTAGTCCGACAGCGATAGATTCACCCATGTTCGACCGATCCACTGGAGCCCGTTTACTGATATTAAGTGGTTCGAGAGGTTTGACCTGGTGGCTTGTATGTAGTAAGTGGTGTGCGGTTGCACCGTCGCCTGACTTTTCACCCCCTCCCATTTCCGGAGCCGCTTTGAATGGTGCTCACTGATGCTCACTGTGGCGCACCGGATCGTACGACCGATGTATTTTGTGGAGCATATGCAAACAAGGGAGTGGGTCACCAGTGAGGAGTTGAGGACTAATGTGTTTTCAGGAGTAGTAATGAGCATCGGTGCACGATGTTTCGACCGTATGAAATGTTAATAAAGCTGTCTAATTTCGTGTATTGGCCAGTCCTTGTCCGTCTACTATAGATTCTTCGTCCTAGAATGGCATCAGTCTCGCTTCTGGGAGTCCCATTCGGAACACAAGAGCAAGTTACTTGTTCCGCACTGAATTGGATAAATGGGCATAGAGTGTCGAATCGGGTAAATTAATCGTCAGCGGTGGTTTTGAACTCATCGGCTGCAACTATGTTATCTTCGTAGCGCCGGTGAATTTAAGTTGACTTGGATATGGATTAAGTGAACAATTTTCGAGCTAAAAGAGGTCCGAGGAAGTGAAGCCATAGTTACTCCATCTTGTCATCTACGAACGATGCCGCTGTACATGAATTGAATGTTAACTGTGCACAAATGTCGTCTTCTAGGAAGGCAGTTTGAAGTCAATTCTGAGAGCACTGATAACGTAGTGGTTTATAGCAAGGGCATGTCGAGGGGGGAGATAGTTTTGTCCATCACTCAGAGATTCTGGGTCGAGTCACTGAATTAAAATGTTTCGTAAACCGAATGTATTGTTGTGTGGGCATAGGTTCGGGGAGCCTGTATGGTACTTGGAATCCGTCACGGGCCGGGAAGCGTAAGCCTGTTTACTTCTAGAAGTTCCCTGTAGGCTTGAGACACTCCGTTTTTAAAACTTCCCCCTTTTTCCGAGCGCCTATACAGTTAGTGTGTCGCATTTCCGTGACCACCGATGTCTTGGTAGCCTCACAAGCGTTAACTAGCTGTAGTATGTCTGATGGAGTGGACCGTATGCGGAACCACTTGAGCAGCACACAAAGCCTTGTCAGGTTAAGGTGCTTATGAATGGTACTACGTGCGCTCGACTACCATCTATCAAAGAAAGCCGTGTTTTCCACTCCAAGCTCTTGTTAGGGTAAGGTTCGTCGAAGAGAAAGCATGAAGCGACGACGCAAAATAAAGGCTGCTGCTGCCGGATCTTCGCGCCTTCTTTGGTTGGATCCATGTGATTCCCATCCAAGTGACATGTCACTTCCTGGCCGGACTGCCTAGCTGTAGTTGTATGCTGAGCTTGTGCAAGTTGAGGCTTACCAATGTTGCTGGTCAATCCCGCAGATGGCGTCTTGCTTGAACATGATGCTCAGATGTGCGTTCAACGATTTGAGAAGGTATAGACACCTTTCTCCCAAGCAATTTCCCCGGGGAGATAGGGCTTTTTGCAATAAATCTCCCTACCCTTTTCTGTTTACTAACCTGGGGACTTCTTCCTCTGTGGTCGTACATCAGTTCCTACTACTGGTATGTTACTGTCCCTGGCGATGACAATGTTTCCATATTAGCAACTCGTTCATCCCGCGGAACGTTGTCCGGTCGAGTAAAATAATTGGCATTTTTCCGATATAGTGGCATTTGTGTATAAGAACTGTTCATGCACCCTATCCAATCGTGCTGGACCTGTCATTTAATTCTTTTGCGTGTTTTCTTGTCTTGGGTTAGTACTGGTGATAAAGTGAGCTGCATCGATAAGTTCAGAAAACATTCGTTCTGAATACTACTATCCATCCTGTCCAAAAGCATAAATTTTCGAGTTGAGCTACTGTTTCTTGGTGGTAATGCTTGTTGCATTGACATAAAAGGCTTGGGTCTAAGGAAAGTACCCTAAATAGCTAAAGTTGGACCGTATATTTTGTCCACATACTTATCAGGCTGTTCAGAAAAAAATGGGCTCAATGAGCTGGCTCTTCTGTTGTTCGTCGGTTTTCACGATCCACTCCGCACTTATTGGCTCCATAAGCTGATCAGACACATTGGGTCCATTGCTTGCTAGCCGGTCCAGTGCAGATTCCATCGAACGATTGTCCGTTTGAGATCACACAATTTGGATCTCAGTGCATCTACTTGAGTTTCTGCGTATCATCTGAGTGGGTGGGTGTCAGATCTGGTCCGGCTTCTGTGGAGCACCTCTAATATTGTTTTGAATGAATGTCACGAATGAATTCGTTAATGGAAGTCTGGTTCGAAAACTCAGATACCAGTTGGGTTGCTTGATAACCAGGGGGCTCTTGTGAGATTTACTAGTCAGCTGATCTGCTGATATGTTTTCGGCAAGTCCCGTTTGGCTTTGAGAACTGCGAAACGCTATAGAACGAACAAAAACAGAATGAAAAATTGAATAACTCAGCTTCCGGTTTCCAAAAGCCATGCCACCCGAAGGAAGCATGAGGCTTGAGATAGTACCAGGTTGCCAAAGCCTAGACAGGAGCAGTCAAATTTCTGGGGACGGATTCAAAACCACGGACTTTCCTCTCAATAGGTTGGCGCCTTAAGCACTCAGACGTTTCAAGCTCAGACATAACCAAAAAGTTTGCAGTGTAGGCTGGTGCCAACGAATCCGCAACGAGACAACTTGAAAACGAGTGCTCGGCTCTGAAATGGAGACTTAATCGGAGAGTATGTCTGGTACAGAAGCTGTGGCGGTTGGGTCATGTATGGCGCATGACGGATCATCGTCCACCGAACCTAGTACTCTTTTCCTGATCTAGGGTGGCGGAAGCAGAAAGCTGGCAAACTTTCCATCTGGCAAAGGGGTATTAGAGTGAATACGAAAAGTCTGGGTGCTGTCGGTGCGACCCGCTTTCCAGAATGGGGTCTCAGTGATCTTTCCTGATCCTTGATGGTGTTATAAATTTCTATTTCGATTGAATGAGTGTATGGAGGCGTAGACACCCTAGAATACTTTCAGAAGGCGAATACACTGTACCTTCCCTTTACCCACTTATCATTTCCTCACAACCGGGCCTTCAAACAAGTTACGATTATACAACAGCGAAGCATCAATGTCGAACACTGGTGTTGTGCTGTCGGCCGTGATGTTGATGACGATGGTGATGATGAAATACAGGTCTTATAACTCGCGTTTCATCATTCTTCTCTACCGAGTCTATCATATTTGTAACCTGTAGCGATTTTTTCGACGGTATCGTTTGTTCCCAGTATTTGGACCTTCAGGTATGGGGCCATTTTTCGAGGCTTGTTAGGCCCGCTTATACCTGCTGCTGTTTCTATGTCGGTGAAATCGAATAACCGATTTCCCATCTTTCTTTGTTACGCAGATTCCACTGAATTCAGATACCCTGCTTATTAGAAAAGCTTTACTATTCAATCTCTGCATCTTTCTTACACTGTCCTTTTTACAACTCGGGAATTTCCGGTTTTGAATGAGGGACTTGCTTTGTTTCATCGTTTTGCCTTTTGTGGTACCGAATAGTTTGCAAAACTATTTCGCATGGCAACCACTCACTCTCCTGCTATTGCCTTGGTAACACTATGATTTGTTCGGCTTTCAAGGAGTTCAACCCACACCGATGTGTTATCAGTAATGCTTGTCTATCGGTCTATGGTTGCTTTTGAAGACTGATCAACGGCCATTTACTTTTCTCCACTCCCACTACTTCTCAATTCCCAGGTTGTTTCGCTGTTGGAATGCAAAATGGATTTCGGATTTTCAACACAGACCCGCTGAAACAGTTGGAACGTTACGGTGAGTGGTGACCAACGTTTTGTGTTTCACTTGTAAGCACAATATTTCGTCATGATGGTGAAAATATAGAATACCTTCCTCAGTTGAATACTAATGTTGTGTTGTTGATGATGATGATGACGATGATGACGCATCGATGTCGCATGACCATTGCTATTCTATCTGCATAGATCCCATTATTTCGCGCATTCATTTTTAAGATCATCTGTGAATAACAGGTACCTGGGATCTTGTAAGTGAGTGAACACTGGCTCTACTGTCTAATAATAGGGCAAAATTGTCGCTTTTCTTCCATACCATCGGTTTCGATGCGGTCACTGTCACGTTACCATAAATAGATATGTCGTAAGAGTTACTCATTCTGGAAAAGTCCTTTAGGCCTGTTGTAGATTCTAATTATTTTCTTCCGTTGTTCGCGCAATTCGTACGACAAAACATACACTTAAATTATGTGATGACTTGGTGTTTCTGTTGGAAGTTCCTTTGCTGATCCATTCTTGAAGTTAAGTTTCAGCTGCATCCTTTCCCGCACTTCTGTTGTGTTTACAGAGGCTGGTAGCCAACCTATGAGCATGAGTACTGTATCAACAGTAATGAACGTTGTCACACCGCACCGTCGTTTGTACCACCGGATATAACTGGAGGGGGCCGGACAATAGGCCTACGTAACAGGCTTTTTCAGTGGGAGCTGGAAGTGATAACAGCGCGCTTGCCCAAATGGGTTGTTGTCGTTGTCAGTAGCCACTAAGGGCTGAATTCCGAGTGGTTTCACTTGCAGTAGATCAGTGCACGCTGTAATTATGAGTGCGCTATTTGGATGACCGCCCAAGTTTGCCAAACCTTGCCAAACCTATTATTGTTCTGCAGTAATAGGCCACCACGATTTGCGCATGCAGTCTATGCCTTTATTAGTGTGTTTGTCTTATTCACCATGCTTTGTATGATGAGTTAAAAATGAATCTACCGGAACCTCGAATTTTTGTTGATTGCTTTTGTAACGAAACGTCGCCGCCAATTTTGGCTGTAATTGGTCCTTGAATGAAAGTAGCCCCCAAACCAGTTTGTGCGTTTGAAGGACATTTCATTACAATATTCCCGAGAGAAAGTTGTGCGCATATACCCCACCGTTTTACTTTGACTTCGGTTTGCTACAAACAACTGTAGTTAAATTTGACCGTATCCATCCATTAACCGCAACAGCATCCCGCTTGAAAAAAATTCCTCAGGCGACAAAACGATATCTTTTGGTTTTTGTTTGTCTTTGTTTAATTCCATCTGCAGATAATATCTCGGCTTGACTCGACGCTTGCCATGAGAACCATCTAATGCACATACTGCCGACTATGGGTTGACTTATTGTGCGAATAGTATAATGTGACAGCAGCTTCGGATGAAAACTAGTGACGAAGGATGAGGACACAGGTTTCTTCTTCAGTTCTGTCCGATTACCACAAACTATTTCCCATAGACTGAGTTGTACTCATTGCCCTACTGGTAAGACCTGTTATATCGGGGTTGGCAGGATTATGCTGACGTCCGGATGCTACGTCCAAGAAAAAAATAACAGCTTTAAACTTCTACCGACCTTAGAAGCTCTGTTCGCCTAGAGGTGCTGTGAATTCCAGTAGGTGGCTGTTTCAGTAAAGTGACTGACACCGAGAACTAATCAACAGATAAAATTTTGGAGTGATAAATAGTTGTTTTCTTCCTCCTCACTTCTCTTTTTATCTTCTAAGCATCTTTCGAAATTCCGACTGACGAAACACATGTAGTGGAAATGCCAAACGGTCTGTTTTTCCAACATTTCACTGTTAATGTGATGCAAGGTGACACAAGTGTGTTTGTAGATGGTGAGGCGAGTTTGAAATTTCCATTGAGATTCTATCCCGCAAGTGAGATTGGTAACTTTTTAACAGCCGAGAAGCACCGTACAACTGTTTTATACTTGTTTGGAATCGGCAGTAGCGCGCATCTGCTGAACCTCTAGGAATATTCGAGCCCACGACCTAACGGTTAGCACCTGAACGCTGTACCACTCAGTCACGAGTGGCCAGTCAGCGACGTGATAGTCTTACACTCAGACAGCACACAGCACTATCATCCTCCGGCCACGCAGTTCAGTTCAGGCGGTGTTGCCTGACTCCTCAGGAGACGTTTCCTCAGAACGCCCACGTTACTTGTGAGAGTCTTCCCTTTATGAGTAGATCACCTATAAACGGAAAAACACTCACTTAAAAACTACTACGGTTAACGTGAGGCTTAACGTAATCCCCGTTAGGACCACTTTACTTTTCGAATGGGTCCTTATCTGCACACTCGTCCAATTCGGTATTCAAGCACAAAATAAGACTAATGGGAACTTAAAAACTGGATCGAAAAGCGAACCTGGTAATTGACAGTCCAGAGGTTTGCACCATCTTTATAGTGTCATACCAAGAAAAAACGTCTTGAGTTTCTTTCCACCTGAAACATGAGGCGCTTTTTGTGTGGCGCAGTCAGTTGAAGAATAGGACAAACGAGAGGTTTAGATGAGATCAAGTGACAGAAAATGTCAAGGACGAATGAGAAACAAGATCACCCCACATTATGCCAGCGAAACATCGTTGACATAGATTTACAGACGTCAACCAGAATGTCTACGTTTGGTGCGTAAGGGTTAGACAGATTAATCTGCCTACGTCTAGTACACCAGTGTGTGCAAAAGCAGTTGAGTGAGTACATGCATCCTTGAAGTGACCGATTTTCGTGCCAACGATGAATGGTTGGATAGGCTTTAGAAGCGAAATAATGTTAGTTCCAAACTGCTGAACGGTGAATCGGCCTCATTCCCTTCACTTAGTCTGTTGATGTGACTGGACGGAGTCAACGTTTTATGCTATGGTCGTTTTTGAGAGGTTTGGTAAACAATTCGTTGATTTATTGCTGTCATACTAAAAAAAAAGACCCACTAAGCCCTAATGAGATTATTTTCTTTCGTCTAAACAGAACTGTTGCCGCGAATAATCACCCTTGTGTTGGAAGTAAAAAGGTAGGGGACGGAATGATTTCTTTGGTAGCATGCATAGCGACCGGCGTTTTTACTGCCCGACCTCCACATTCCATACTATGAATTAGCCAGTCCGTGGTCGTTGGGGATCATTTCAGTAAATATGTTGTTAGCATAGGGCTTACTGTCGGACTGTGCACGAAATGTCACAAAGTGTCAGACCTACTGCAGGGTTGCCGTTCTTAAGAGATGACTTGGGGGAAAATGCACCAGTTCAGCTTGTAAATAACTTATGGGAGCGTGACTTGTGCAAATGAGGTGCCGGGAAAGATAGTCTTAGTGAAGACAAAATGGACGGACGCAACCAGAATTACAGCATCTGAAAGGCATTCACTGCTACTCACTGCTCTGGAATATTTGCACTCAAATTGCCTTGGCAATTCATGTCAGAGATTCAGGCGTTTGAATTAGAGCTAACCTAGTTGGAAAACTTATTGAGTAACGAACAAATGCGTTTTCCAAATAAACCGTAGTAGTAATAAGAACTTCACACTTTAAAAAACTGCCTCATTCGGATAGACTGCTTCTGCCAACAAGACAATATTTACTGGTTGTAGCTTCCTTGTTCAGGTATCAATACACAACTTGATTATCTTTAAGTCGTTAGTTCCCTTTACAGAGCTGGGCTAACAAAGTCATGGGAAACAGATCACCTACTAACATACCCAGTTAATGGCTTGTTTCCTCTGCCATAATTTTGCCGGTCACTCCGGCGTACCTCAGTTGAAGTTCAACTTAATAGTTGGGGGTTCGTTGGTCTGCCAATCACTATACCATTTTCTGTGAATCGCTAATCTTGGATTGTTTTTATTTTCAAGTAGACATGTTTGGTAAAGATCCACATTTGTCTATGTTTTCGTTATTCATAGAATTCGATGTCCGCGACGGCACAGGCGTGGGCTACCTTGAAATGCTATTTCGAACCAACCTCCTCGGGATCCTTGGTGGTGGACACCATGCGCGGTTACCCAGCAACGTCGCGTGCCTTTGGGATGGTCTAAAACAACAGTTTCTATTAGAAATTGCGTGCTCCTCAGATGTCAAAGCTATTCGCCTCAGGCGAGATCGGTACGTAGTTCTAGTGGAGAGTAATCCTGATCGTTCAGTAGGTTGCTCCTGTTTATTGTTTTTCCTGAATTCAGTAACAGTATTCTACGTATCCCGTGGACGAAGCACTTCCATAACGAAACCATATTGAACACCCATGGCACCACCGTATTTCGATTCCAGTCAGTACTTTTGTCGCAGTTATTAAACGTACTTCAGGTATTTCTGCGTAGCATCGGTCAATACCTGCCACGTATTGGTTCATTAAACTGGATTCGATTCGATTGATCAGGTGTATTCATCATGTCCATCGATAATCTGTCGCACCAAGTTCGTCCACGTTCATCCACTTTTTTTATGACTCGGACGTCACAACCTAGGGACAGTGCCGAAATTTCCCTAATTTGGGGGGTGTTTACTCCAGTTTGGTGTGGTGCTTTCAACAGGTATTCCCAGGCCGTTTCCCCGTTTCATGTTATTTGACTCGAACTTTCGTTTGCTTTGTGGCACCACTATTAACACTCATTTTCGACGAACAGCAACCCCCCTGAGGTGCTGGCCTTACTAGCTGAAAACTCGTTCCTTAAGGTTAGAATATATCGGTAGGGTCAAGAGTGAGCAGTCAGATAGAAAACAATCCCCCCAAGTTTTTCGGGTAATTGTAATATGGGAAAATCTGGAGTTAAATTCATACTGGTCTCCGACAGGAATGTGAAGACCAAGGGATTTCCACACGGTGACCAGCGTTTGTGTATTTATGGGGGCAGCGATGTTTCCCTTCCTCGAAGTAAGACGGATTGAAAAAGATCGCCTTCGCCCAATACCACGCTCCAGACGTACAACAGTTGACCATGACCACTGCCGCCCTACTCGGTATTGTCGAAAATGTAGATACTTCCTAGGGCTCCAACTGCATCTCTTATGCTCAGCTATATCAGGAGTCAGACTTCTGCGAGTGACCCGTCGAGCTCCTAGGCTACGTCAGCCCGTCGAATCCAGGCGGTTTAGTCTATTAAGTTAGAGGCTACGGGCTCGGTCACTCACACAATTCTATTTTTTCCCGCTGCTTCGTGAGTCAACCTCATGAGTTTCGTGGTGAGCTACTTCAAGCAATACCCCCCATTCAACCTGGAGATCTAGGGACTAATATTTCTAATTCATCCATCCATCCATCCATCCATCCATCAATAAATTTATCAGCTACAAACCGTGTACCTTAGGTACATTGGTTCCAGCTGCTACACTTTCTAATGCCGTAATGTGGGAGAGTGTAGGATATACAATCAAGCATTAGAAGCGATGGCATGTTTAGTCGGTTCGAGAAATGGATAGCTACGCACCAAAGGCGATAGCTTTGATGTACGAGCGTCACCGACAGCGCGTTTGGGTCATTTCTGCCAGTGTCACTAACCATTGGTGAGTTGAGTCCCCGGGGTCCCCATTCAGGGAGACGGCATTTGTCAACCCGACTCAGTTTGCTGCCTAGTGTTTTCATACTTAGTTGCCAGATCATACACTGTCCACCTCTCGGTCGCTTCCACTCAGCACAGGGCTAGGCAAAAGGAGATTTGCGAGGCAGACGGTCTTCTGGTATGCGGAGTATATGTCCATGTGTACATGCGTAACCTATGAGGCGAGAGTAATTCATCTATCGCGGGAGTGTTCCTTCTTCCTAGAACCATCTGGCGTACCTTAGTATTACTAATCCGATGTTCCCACCAGACCCGATCAACGTTTCGGAGACACCGATAGTCAAACACTGACATCTTCCATATGTCCTCTGCGCGTAGGGGACACGTTTCTGATCCATAAAGCAGTATGGATCGCACTGCCGCAGCGTAACTCCTGCCATTAACAAACAAACGGACGTCAAGTCGGGGCCATAGGTGTCAGAGGTTGGCAAAAAATGCCCTGGCCTTCCCGATTCGAAACGTAGCCTCATCTGCAGCCAGTCCACCAGAACGTATACAACTACCCAGATAAACAAATTTATCTACCGCGTCGACTGGCTCGTCTGCAAGCATCAGGTTTGGGTTTGATCCCACCCAGTCTTGTGGCAGCGCTTTACACTTTGCAAGTGTGAAGTGCATACCAAACCGTGCGGCAGAGTTATTTAGTTTATGTAAATTGGTTTGTATTTTTGAAGGATCCGAACTGTGGAAAGCAATGTCGTCTGCATACTCAATATCCGTGAGGAAACGTTCCGGGAACATTTCGACCTCTGAGGTTTCGGAGGCAGCACATCAATAACAAAGTTGAAGGCTTACACCACTGGACGTGGTGAATTCAGGTGAAAGCTTGCCATATACTTGTACGAGCCCATAGGAGTTCGCATACAGTACCCTTATAAGGGATTTGGAAGGGACACCTTTGATCGCCAGACACCGCCAAAGTTTCTGACGATCGACAGAGTCAAAACCAGATTTCAGATCAAGAAAAACGACCAACGTGGGACGTTTGTAACAGTGGAGCTGTTCAAGAACCTGTCTTAAGGTAAAGATATGGTCAATGCACTATCGGGCAGTGCGAAACCCAGCTTGATCCTCACGAATCTGTCTCTCCCGATAATCGATCCACCTGCGCAAAATAATGCTAGAGAGCACCTTGGATACGACGGATACCAGGCTGATACCACGATGGTTTCCGCATGACGTTCTTGTGCCATTTTTGAAGACTAGGATGACGGTTGAGGAGCTTCATTCGGCTGGTGTTCTGTTTTCGTTCCAAATCTTCTTCAGTATAGTTGTCAGACCGTACACCAGGACCTCGCCACTTTCTTTGAAGAGTGCGGGGTGCAGATCACCCGGGCCAGGTGCCTTGTTGCGTTGGAGGATTGATATCTCACGTTAGATTTCTGTTGTTGATGGCGGGCTGGTGTCGATGTTCCATTCAGGCCCGCTGGGTTCTTCCAGTGGTTGTGTTGAAGGAGACCAGCTAAACTGTTCTTTTAAGCTGTCAGCCCATCGCTCAAGACGACGTTTGGGGGAGTGAATTGCCGTTCCGTCTTTTTCGCTAACAATTGTCTTCTTTTGACTGGTTGATCGAATCAGTTGAAACAGGGCGCGGCTGTTGCCTGCAGCGAAAGCCTTCTCAATGTCCTGGGCCTTCGAAATCCACCAGCGTTCTCTGCCATTCTTCAAGCCCCTGATTATCCGGTGTTTGAGGGATCTGCGTGCGCCATCGTAGTCGCTGGTTGCTGGTATGGTATTTCTGACCGCAATAAGGCCTGTTAACCTGGACGATATTCAGTGTTAATTTAGTCGAGTCGGATGGCTTGGACAGACAGTTCTGGAAGCTGAGAGCATGGCCTCCTTAACCCGCTTTCATTCAACCTTCAAGCAGTCTTCGTCATCCACATGACTGTGCGCTTCCAGTAGCTTTGTAGCCAGATCAGCTCGATACTCTTGAGTTACTGAAACTTGTTGAAGTTGGTGAATTTAACTGCTCTGCTTTGGCACGCGTAATGCTGACGGAAATCGCAGTGATAACCGGTCTCGCACGATAGCAATTACTATCTGCCCCCATGTCTTAGAAACATTGGACAGTCACTTTTATTTATCGGTTTCATTTCAAATTGTTGCATCTCCATGTGAACCCAGTGCGTGTTCCTTAGTCTATCAATACAGTATTCATTTATAGCCTCCTACTCGGAAAGATAAGAATGAATATATTCAACCCTTTAGCACTTAGTGAACGTACCCCCTATCAAAGAGGTCGGTTGAGACCCCTCGCTCCCCTCCTGCCCTACTTCAAGATTGAGATTGATGTCACGAGACGATACTGCGGTACTGCATCTCAGTTTGGCTCATACCAAGTCAGCTTCCTCTCGCTTTACTCATTGTCGGATGATCCAGAAATGGCATCCTGTGGTCTCATTAGTGTTGGTATTACGTTAATTACAGAACTGAATACGCTCTGCTTGGTTGAATTTCTGTGAACAAGCGACTGTTCAATCAGAACTATCTAATTGCTGGGCTTCCAGCCGAACGACAGGACTGCTAGTCAGGCTGGACGAGGAAAACTTATATAAGTGGGCTAGCCAATAGACCGAGCAAGCGGGTCAGTCAGGATGGAGGAACAAAACTCTTGAAATAGAAACATTTAACGAACTGGTCAAGTACGAGGAAACGAAATCACATCTCAACACGGTTTCCAGATGGATCGATCAAGCTATGCGAAGACCACTCCGTAACTAACCAACCACGGTGGAGCTTTTAGGTACTCTACATAAATGCAAGCAGGCGGGGTGCGATACCTGCTCAATCGCGTACTGATGCTATCTCCTCAACTGAAGGCGAAGTGTTCGCAATCTAACTATCAAACCCGGCGAATACACCAACAACCAGACAGGCCGCATCTATGAGAATCCATTTCCCATACTTGCCCTTTAACCTTGCACCTGCTCACAAAAGTGCATCAGCGACGCCGTTGAGGGCACCCTTCACGGAGAACTTTCCAGATGTCTCTAAATGACAACATGCACGGATTTCACTATCTTGGCGGGTGATTTGAAAGCTCAAGTTGAAAGGTTCGAGAAACATGGAAGCTTTCCAGGGGCAAAATTCGTGTGGTTGCTGTTCAAACTCACAGTGGCGATCGATTCATATAAGTGTGCGCCAATAACCTATCTGTCATCAGCACAAACGAGCGCCGCGTTACTTGACACCCCAGTTGTTACCAATCGATTACTCAGATCGCTTAAATAATTGTGACTGGTAGATGGCGATTTTGTGTTCGAGACTCAATCTTTTTGGAACACATGTGCAGACACAGTTCCACCCTGGTTTGTGCCCCTGCTATAGCTGTTTTTCTGCAGCCGGGACGAAAACCATTGACCATCGTGACCACCTAAAAGATGCATCCATCAAAATTTCCATCAGCAATGGATGTCCGGGTGACTCTTGAACTTGGAACAAACTGAGCAGCCTGATGAAGGATGGTTCGAAATTCGAATTGCTGTAGATTTGGCGTTTGACTCTGTGCACCCTAAAACGAAACCGCGACCATATCCAAATGGTATCTTAAGTGGTCCGTGTCCCTGCTCGAGCCGAGAAAACTCATCTCACCAGATCAACAGTATCTGTCAGCAACGAGACCACCGATGCTCATCCATTTTGTGCACTCGCGACCTTCCCATCGTTCATCACTATCCGCCCCCGCGGGCTGCGGTGACTCAAGCCGTCGTACACGTGTGCACGCTCAACGGTTGTCAAGCCAGAGTGCCATGAGCCCATTCATCTTCCTTCGTACAAGTATGTAGAACTAACTGTTGAGTGAAGGTTTCCAAGTGAATGAAAATCGTTTGAGTTTTAAGCTTGAACGGACGCACAGAAACTATTCAAAAGGTATTTATGCATTTTAACCATCTAACAGCTACTCTGGTCGTGTAGTTCGATTTGAGACCATTGGTAAGACAAAAACCATTCGGAATGCGTAGAAGCAAGTGCTTCAAGCACAAAGCAAGACGGATTGCGGATCCACATTATAGAGGCTTGCTCCTGTGAACTTATGGTCTACACTCCCTTGGAACCTTGAAATTCCTCTCGTTGGGATCTACTTCTCTCGTCTCCCATTGAGCGTATGCAGGTTGTCTGTTTTCTGGTGTGAGAAGGTTGCGAAATTAGTCATTCGACCTTTGATATCTTCTACATCTTTTCAGCTGCTTTTCATTCGTTTTGCTGACAGAGTTGCGCCAGTGCGCTCCATATCGCGTGTCGTCACTCGTAGTATGCGCGAACTGCACTAAAGTCAGATACAAATAAACGCGGGCCAATAGGGAACGACACGTGGAGTGGGACAACTCTGGACACGTCCTGAACATAACGACCCTGGACACCTGCTGAGTGGAGTGACCGTGAGTTGAGAGAAGTACTGCCATTCGCACGATGAGGAGCTCGGCATGTGATGTTTCTGAAGGCCCACGAAATAAGCATTGGATTTCAGAACAGTCATTGTGGCTCCTAGATGTGGGACGTCGTACCCCTTCGAACGCTGAGCGTAATTCAACCAGAAGGACTGTTGGACGTCAGCTCAACCATAGTTTGCGTGCGAGTAGACAAACCTGGTGGAGCCAGATATCTCTGGAAATGGAGCAACCTAGTGAGGCTTGTAATGTCCGGAGACTTTTTCACCTGATGCGCAAAACGGACTGACTACCGTCATACCATCTTTCGGCATGCGCCTTGCACCTTCAAAGTACAGAGTCATACTTCTGAACGTACAGTTTCTGAACATACCCCTAAAAATTCAAGGGGAATCACTGGAAGTTGTTGAAAATGTCACATACCTTGCTCTGACGGAAGTGTCTTGTGAAGTCAGTGCAAGAATCTCAAAGGCTGGAATCACGTTTGCTGACTTGCGTCACTTGTGGCGTCAAAAGGTATATCACTAGATCTTAAGGGCCGCGTGTACCAGGCTACAGTAAGGGCTGTGTTGCTGTATGGGTGCCAGACGTGGCCTCTGCGGACAGATGATGTGAGGTGTCTTCAGGTTTTTGACCACCGATGCCTCAGAAGCGTTGCTGGTTTTGGATGGCGTCAACGGATCAGTAACGAGGTGATTAGAAAGCGGGTATTTGGTTCTACACCAGGTACTTCAATCGCGGAGAACATCCAGCACATCGACTACGATGGCTCGGCCATGTTCTATGCGTACCGAAAGACCGCCTACCGAGACCAGCGTTATTCTCCCTGCCTCTTTTAGAAGGACTCAAACCGCGAGGTGGACAACGTTTGACTTGGCAGAATCGTGTGAAAGAGATTACGAACAGCTTGGGTGTTGTTGGTGTTGTACGCTTTCCAGAATGGGGTCTCCGTGACCCCGCCTGCGTTTGGCTGGTAACATTGCAAGAAATGGCGGCTGATCCATGCCAGTGGCGTTCGTGCTGTCAGTTTCTTTCCAGATTGTCTGATTGAGCACTGGAGGTCTAGGTACCTCAGAATGCTCGGTATAGGCCAGTACTTGGTCTTCTCCATCACCCACTCTTTTCTCTTCTTTTCACTCTCAGGCTTGAAATATAGTTAGATGAACTCTGGTTGTACGGCAGAGAATCATCAGTGTCAACACTGATGTTGCTGTCTGTGATGATGGTTCACCAATGGTGCTGAGTCAATCCAACCAATGGCACATTACTCCAACATTATGCTCACATGTGTTTACCTATGGTGCTGGATGATGTAGGCAGCTTGCTCTATAATGTTTTCTCTGGAGACAGGTCTTTTCACAATAGATCCCCACCCATCTCTTCACTTTTCACCCTTTAGTAGGCCGGTGATCGTGTGGCAGTTGGGCACCAGTTTTCACTAATACACCACTGTCCATGCTGATGCTGCGGATATCGGTCTCTCGGATTATCCCATGAATTCTTTTGAAAGCACAGGCGCCAAGTCCATTTGCTGCTTCAATATACCAGCCATTTTTCCCTATGGTGCTAGACTTTGTTGCGATAATTTGTTGCCCTATACAGTAGCAGGGAATACCACAAGCTATGTCTAAGCCGTTATGTCACATGCGGCATCATGTGATTTTTTTGCTATTGGTTGTCATGTGCTCTTTGTTTTCGATACTGCCTTGACTGCTGGAAGTGTATTGTAGAATGTATGATATATGTAATTCCGAGACAGCAATGGTATCACTGTTGGGCCAAAACTGTACTAAGCTTTTTTACAGCGGAACAAACTATTGTAGAAGCAACCTTTATCCCCAAGTAGTCTAACCGTATGACACACTGTTGGGGTGCTACTCAGTTCCTTTACTTATTCTATCCTAGTTCCTAGTTATATTAGAAAAAGCTATAGTCCTCCAACGTGTATGTAACAAGGGATGCTTCTCCGTACCAGCCGGCTTGCCCGTGGCGTTTGTCCTAATCCCAGCTCGTTCCTCAGCTTGTTTGAGCAAGGACGGACGTCAGTATTTCGATACCAGTCACCTGAAACCTTCTCTAAATCAGTAAATAATTAGCACAGCACACTATTAATTCGACAATCAGCAGTTTTTGACCGCATCACGTGCACCCCTGGCACAATTACGAAAATCTTTTGGCGCTGTCTATTTGAAGGAGATTTCGGTGATATTCCCAAGCTACTCCGACCCAAGAACTCTGTAAATCATCTTGCTGCACTCCCAATGAGTGTATGGATGACATTTTGACTGTCTGTTCCATTTCAAGTACCATTAATATGTTCGTTTCCGAACCAGTACTACTAGCCTGGGGTTGGTTTCTTCCGTATAGGTTTGGTGCTTGTTTAGTTCATCGACATTGGAGTTCTGACCATTAGTATGCATTTCTCTGTACTCACCTCATTACCGACACTGACAGTAAGGACTGCCTTCTTACATTTGATGCACTCGCACTTGAGTTGAAAGCCTTTTCCGGTTATGAAATCAGCAAATTGGCGACACCAAATGGTGAATGAGGCTCTGATGCCTACGTTCAGACATTTGAATACCTGCTGGTTCCACTCTTTGTTATGACCAGACCGGAGGGTACAGCACAGTGTTTCAAGCCTGATTGAAATCCTACCAAGTGCACAAGCATGATGAGTGGTATGTGATCCCAAAATTGGCTTGGGGGTCGCCCTAAGAACAGGATTGGTGAAAAGTCAGTCGAAATATTTTCCGTGCACATTAGAAGTGTTGCGAAGTGACTTATAAGAGGTTTGAGGCGAAACTATCGGGACATACCGTCGAACTCTATCTGTCGACAAGACGGTTCTCTGGGATGGTTCCATAGTTTTGTCGCGCGCATTTAATGTTCAGGTACTGTTATCGGAAATTCAGGAAGCGACTTCCGACAGGATTTTCAGCTGCTGACCAAAAAACCATTCAATCTTATCGACAGGGAGTGGACTAATGTTGAGAAGTGTGGTCCTACAGCTTTGTCACCGATGTCTACTTGCCCTCATAAAGATCGTTGCATTTCTAGACTAGGGGCGACGATTTTTTTCTTCCTAGTGATCGGATGTTCACTTGGTGCCAACCCGACCGACGCCTCAAGGCTTTAACGGAATGTACGGTTATTTCGTTCTAATTGGGTAGCAGCTGCACTACAATTCGAGAATTCGGCCCAAACCTCCAGTCTTTGCGTTGTTGTAGATGGTTGCATTATTTGTAGAGTCTGCATTCACATTACTCGTTTGAAAAGTCATCCTCCTGTGTTGGTACAACTATTCTGGGGAGTTTGCGCCGGATAGTTCGCTCATCAGATAGGCTTAATGTACTTACTGTACGAAACGCCACCTGGGCTATATGTTTTGCTTAATTTCCTCCGCTTCCGTTCACCTCAGAACTTACACGTTTTTAATGTCTGTCACCTGAAATCATGGTTCACTGAATCTATCAGCAGTTTTCACTTGGTACGCAATCCATTCCTGCTGTGTGTTGAGAGAGCGTGAAACAATAAATTTCCCGGAGCTACACTCGGGCGGTTCGTGTCCACAGAATCTACCTCTGATGCTTCAAGGTGGCAGTCACAGCGTTCGTAATCGTCATTAGCGCTCACCAATAAGTTACTCCCCGTTCAGTCAAGTGAAGTATAGTACTTGAATCTTCGTTATCATTCTCGGAAGAAGAGATTGGGCGTGCCTTCTAGTATGCTGGTATAAGAAACGTATACGGTGCAACGGAATTCGCTTGATCAGACTGTCTGACCGATCTGCCTAGGTAAGAAATCAAGAATAACTTGTTTACCACATACTCTTTACGGTAGTACAGAGCGGAAATTTCTTAGGGCTGTAACTAACCAGATAGCAAGTTACCTCATAAAAAACTGGTTCCTCAATTTGCCTTTGAGAAGCAGGAATGTCCAGCAAGTGCCAAGCACACGAATGTGCTCTATCAACCAGGATGCAAATGATACATAGAGTCAAGCGAACAGAAGATAGTATCCCAAACGATCATGAACGGTAGAAATTAATGCTCACTAATGATCTGGACAGTTCAGATGGCTGGATTGGCTGCTGGCGCGGCATGTTATGATAAATAAACATCAGATGGTTAAGCCACACGAAATAATCACGATCGATCGCCGTATCATGAAATTTGACGATCCCGATTCATCTTCTAAGAAGAAAGTAAACAAATGATCCTTCCATGTATAACAGCGCTCGGAAGCTCATCAACATGGCCACTCTGTGCAATGGTAATCAGCCCGTCATCCGGATTATTGAGAACAGCTCTGTCATCTACTCAGACGTGAAAGAGGAGTCAAAAAGAGATAACTAGATAAGATATTTCTATTCTTGTATTGCGACAAAACGGCTGTCCTCAATAAATATGAGGTTTTATTGCGTTGTTTTATTTCATTACAACCGATTGTTATCATTCAAAGTACTGCCATGCACAGAGCCTAGGCTGAGTTAGCTATCGAGTCACGTGTGTGGGAAGCCGCTGGTAGCACACGGTAGTGTATCAGGTGTACTAGTGGCACCAGCATATCGTCGACTGGTAAATTTCTGTTATTGGCAAGGCCTTTCCATCTAGACTTTCTCGTGAGGAAGATAGAGCAGCGTTTCGCAAACCGGAAAGCCTCCGGTAGTGCCTGTTTGTTGGGGGGGGGAGAGACTGTTTGCCTCAAGAGTTGTTTCACCAAAGAATTATTTTCTTACAAAGAAGGTACCGCATGTTATTGGGCGCTTGAGCGCATAGCATCAGTTGTTGTTACTTTCATTAACTTCATTTCTTGGCATATTCTCGCAATGCTATGCTGTCCTGTCGTTTTCCCAAGAAATTTCTTCGTTTACCCCTTACACAGCATTGTCATCGTTTTGGCGGAAGCTGTGAAGGTGTATACTTTTGGCCCTTCCCCACAACTTGTCTACGAATCAAACACGTGTTCCAATCCCCTAGGCTTGTGTCACATATGTCATGCAGTGGATAATCCTCTGATTGCAGTTCCTGGTCGGAGACCTGGCACAGTCCTCCTGGTTAGTGTGGGAAACGTGGATGGTACACCAGTGACCCCCTCTTCGACCACCACCAGTCCTACTTCTACCGGAGCAAACAACATGCCTCCCAGAGAAATAGCGGCCCACGAGAATGCGCTGGCTGCACTAGAGATGAACTTCCTTGGTACTCTTCTGGCCACTGCGTCTCAGAAAGGTACCCTCGTTCGTGTGTTCGCCACAAAGGATTGTCAGTTGCTACACGAACTCCGCCGGGGCATCAATCCAGCGACGATTACTTCTATCTCTTTCAATCACACTGGAGATTTATTGTGTGTTGCCAGTGAACGGGGTACAGCGCATATTTTTAGCCTGTGGAAGGATAATGCATCCGATCATAAGCGTCGAAGTCATTCGTCCAAGTCCGGTTGCCGGAATAGCGGGTCCCGTGGATCTGGGTAAGTTAGTCTCTCATTTCAGTCTGCTATCTAAAATCATCGGTCAGCAAACTGGAGCGTCCATCCGCATTTGACGTGACTGTTTGTTCACCGATTCTTGCATAAGTTTGGAATCAGATGTTCCGTTTGCGTCAACTGAACAGTTTCTTCAGCAGGATTGACTTTTGGTCGTTGAGGACAAATCAAATATTTTTGTCGTTACAACAACACTAGTGAAAATCCGTCATGACCGTCTGTCAACGGTGTGCATGCTTTTAATATTTTCTTTCACCGGTGAACTTTACAAAGCTTGGGGTCGACACACTTTAATAATACTCTATTTTCTTCAAGTCTCTGAATGGCGTACTAACCATAACCCTGAAGCATAATGGAAACGCAGATTTCCTGATTTACAAGCCCTGTGTTTCGAAACCCGTTTGTCCCCCCTCTTCGAAATAACCCATATATTTCTAACAGGTAGCTTGGCAGCTCTGCCTTGAACACCCGGTCGCCAAGCAAGATGTTCTTTGAAAAATCTTGTCGATTTTCGCCCTCTAGTACAAATAAGTGACTGGCATCTGATTTGAACCTGCTGGTCAACAGTGGTTGAACCTCCGGTCGCCTGCGCTAAGGTGGACAATCGCACACAATTCGCATGGAGCAGAATGTTGTGCTGAATCCAAGAACTTGACGCCGATGTGGACCCAAGGGAATAAGATTTATAAGCGAGCATGTAGTGGCTTGTTGCATTCAGTTGGCCTAAACGTGATGGCATACAAATGAGCACTGACACCAGTTGCTTGTCTATCCTATAGATACCGATATTGTTTGTCGGGTATTTTAAGGTTTAGTGTGATGGCGCACTTCCTCGTTTGAGATACCGCACGAATGTTTCCCGGGAACAACCATTAACACCTTTTTTGTTGGCACTGGATATTCCACTGGCATTCCATTAACCATATTGTTAGTGAAATTATCTTCGGTAGGATGGCATTATGTCAGCAGCTACTGATTGAACGGCGAAGCAAACTCACCTCAGTCCAGTTGTTTATGTTAAGTGGGTAAGCTGATGTTAGTTGACCTACAAAACCGATCCTACCAAGGTATGCGCATGATGAGCAAGTCCATATATTCGTGGTTGTAGTGTGGAGACCGAACCTAGGTATAAGATTTCAAAAGGCGACAGATCCAGCATAGAGTTGAGAACACGGAACACAAGGACCCAAATGAACATGTGTGCACATACGTGGTCAAAACAGCCGCAGTTAAGCAAGAAAGGCTGATCGACCTAAAAAGCACTAGACAAAAAGATCGATATATATATATATATATAT
>SJOL01000852.1:0-40505 GCA_004794785.1 Opisthorchis felineus | reverse complement strand
TCCTGGTGGCCATCCGCGGCCACTCATTTGGATCCTATAACTGAAGTAGAATCCTGCAGGTCGAATCTGAAACCCCTACAGCCTCGAAGGCCTATGACTGCATATGTTCTCCCAAGCGCCACCGAGTACCTGATCCGGATGATCTCTCACCCACATTGTCCAAAGATGGGGCGAAGTCCTCAGTCAGCGCTTTTCTGTTTTGTTTGCCTGCATCTGGGAAAAGGATACTGTCCCAGACAACTGGGGCGATAGTGTCCATTTTCAAAAAAGGGGCCCTTGGTGAGTGTGATAATCAAAGGGGGTCAGCTTGACTCCAGTCGTGGCGAGACTCTTGGCGTCACTTATGCTTTGTCGCCTTATGGTGGCTTGTGAAACACTGGCTTTCGAACGGCAAGTGGGGTTTCGGCCTGGTAGAGGTTGCCTTCACACTCCGTCAGGTGCTAGGAAAACACCATACGTATTCCTTGATTTAGAAAGCGCGTTCATCTCGGTTGACCGGTTTGTGCTCCTCAACACGCTTGCAAGGCACATAATGCCCTGGAAGCTTGTGAACTCAATAAGTTGTTTGTATTTTCACACTTCCGGGGGTGTGAAGTTATACGGAGAGGTCTCTGAAGGCTATAGTACGGGCTGTTTCGTTGTTTGGCTGTGAGACGTGGCATCTTCGGGCAGAGGTACGACGCCTTCAGGTCTTGGAACACCGTTCCCTGAGAACCAGAGCTGGTTTCTGTGAATCCGTAAGGAGACAACTGGAAAGCGAGTGATCGGTTGTGCAACGGGGACTTCCATTGAAGCATGTGTCCAGCACCAGAAGTTGCGGCGGCTAGGCCATGTATTGCACACGCCAAGTCATCGTTTGCCGAAGATAGTGCTGTTTTCCTTGCTCAGTTTAGAGTGATGCAAACGGAAAGGTAGTCTACCTTTGACCTGGATCACGGAAAGTCTGGGTGCTGTCGTTGCGACTTGCCTTCCAGGATGAGAGTCCGCGGGATCCTCACTGTGTCTGGTTGGAGACGCTGCAAGATATGGCTGCTAATCGACGTCATTGGCGTTCTTGTTGTCACTTTCTATCCCGATTGCGTGACTGATTGTCTGGAGGTGTAGGCACCTTGGAACGGTTGTGGTAAGCTAACACTAAGTCCCTTTCCAATCCGCTCTTATTCTTTTCTTCACAATAAGGCTTTCAAATAAATCATGGTTGTACGGCAGTGAAGCATCCGTGTTGAACGTTGATATGTTGTCGATGATGATGATGGTGAGGGCTTGTCTCTCCTCAAGTTGGCCTGTCTAGAAGGAACAATCGTATTCTGGTTGACATTGAAGTGCTTGTGCGTGTTGTAGGATACCCATCATAAAGGCGAATACACTAAGGTGTCCTTGTGTGTTAAACCTGAGCAGTATGCATATCGAATGACACTTGGTCACTGGTTAAATTATGATATAGACGCCTAAGCGGCAGTACAGCGCACAATTTGAAAGCAGTTAAACCAATAAAATGAACTTCACACGCCTTGGGCATGTGTTGTTTCATTGTACCATTTTTTAAACTCGCACAATTTTTACAGTCGCTCAGCTTCGTCAGTACAGCACCGGTGTTCAACACCGGTGTTGGTTTCCCCCCTAACGGCACATGTGATAAATTCTCTTACATGGCTTTGACTGTTCTGGGACGCCCCAACTCAACGATCACCATTAGGATTTCTCTGCTTCATTCCTTTCTATTCCTAGTTAATCCCTCCCTGCTTTCTCTATTCTGCAGTTTTAGCTGCTGATGGATCCTACTACAAGTACAGTTTCACTCGAAACGGATCCGTCACGAAAGTGTCGTTTGTCAATTTCCTAGATTTCTACGACGACGAGGCCGACTTTTGATTGCCATCCGCTTACCCACTCAGTCAATCACTCCGTATTTTGTGTTTGAACGGTATTTCTGCGACGTGTTTTCATAATTTGTCCACACGTTGCTCGTTTTATTCCGTTTTTTCGCGTTCTCTATTACTTTAATTTTTATATCGTCTGTCCCGACCAAGTTGAAATACTTTTTCTAGATTACAGTCTTTCTGTCATCACTTGACCCATGCCCCCTATTTGTGCGGATTGGGGTTATTTTTTCTAACTTAGCTAGCTAGTAGACGCTGAAAGTCGAGCTGCTGCAGTTAGGGTATTCCGATCTGAGCAAGTGTTTATTCGTATCCTCTACTGGAGTTTCCATGCTCCCAATCCTCGTGTTTTGTCGTTCATACCTTCATATGGGCTCATGGGTACTGCTTATTCCCATCGCCCAGGCTGTCCCTCGTACTGAACGAAAGTTCTGCTCAAATGTACGAATTAGTTTTTTGACTTGTGGATCTAGATGTTCCACCGTGTCTCAGGAGCAAGAATTTCATCGACTGAAGACCACGTGCCAGTGAAGAGTGGACACTTCGCTGTGGGACTAGGCGGTCACCAAACACATTTTTTTGGGGTCTCAATTTCTACAGGCGATTGAAAATGTCCCTATCTGGTTGGATTTCACTTTCTGGGAATCAGATGATAAATGGACCGAAATCATTCCGTACAACCCCTCGGGCTTGTATTTGAAAAAAAAATGGAATGGTATGCAATGGTCGGTTATCCGAGTATGGTCAAGGGCGTGTGATTTTAAATTGAATTTTGCTGTTCTTCATTTACTGCCATATCTTCGGTTCATCCGACGGCTTACCATCCATGGTCATTTGGATTCGGCATCTCTAGTTGATGCGAACTCTTCGTTTTCGTGTGCGGTCAGCATCGCCTAGTTCCAACTGGCTTGGTGTCTCAAGGTACCAGCCAGCCCCAGAGCTCATGAATGTACTGATGCCGGCTTTCCTAAAGCCTATGTATATCAGCATCTACAAATTAAGGAATTTCCGAAGTCACCGGCCTATCAGAACACAGGACTTATGAACAAGATTTGAGTTTTTCTGCTCTGGACTCTATTAGCTAGTCAATTACAAGATAACTCCATCATATTGATCTTGAAATCGTTCATCGTTGTGCTTTCATGGTAAATCGTAAGCCACTTATGGGTTTGCTTCTGGCTGGTTATTCAGTTAATTACTATGTCCAATGGTAATTTCAGTCATCAGTTTCTATTGCTTAAAAATTTGTCTTTGTGTTGTCCGCGTGCAGTTTCTCTTGGCCTGTGCCATTCTCGTCCCACGCTTCCTCTCACCCTTAGTTATCCTGAAAGGTCTTGATTATCAACATATTACTATGTTTGTTTTACGGGACACTGGTCACGTGCAGCATGTTTCCGGTGTGTTCACTAAAACAAATCACACCGGTCGTTGTGAATTGTTTCGTAAACTTTCGTGCAGTTCTCCAAGCCAATTAGTCCGCCTATGTCTGTAGGTTATTGCTAGCCGTTTGAGTAAACTATGTGGTTCCGTGAATTAAAACTAAACAGGTGATATCGATTTTGTCTGTGCGCAGTTTCCAAAACCCCAGTGAACATGCGACTGGATTTGGTCTGTCGGTACATTTGCGCAAAGTCGCTGTGCCAGTCCTCAACAAATCCGTCAGGATGTTTGGTGGATTCCAACAACCTGATACTATCCCACCAAATTAATAAGAAGAATCGGATAATATGTGGACTCCACCATCAGGAATTCCGGTGGACAAGACCGTTCTTTCAAGGTTCTAACTGACAGTCTTGGAATGGGAATGTGTAATAGTGAAGCGGATTGATGATCAGAATCCTGGTTGCAAAAAGCGGGAACGAACAGGCAACGAAAAAAGGAGTTTGTGCAATTGTTGAGCAATACGCTTACAGCAGAGCACCGATAGTGCGGATAGGTAAGGGATAATCAAGTTACTGAACGGACAGTTGCGATTCACTGTGGGTTATCCGATGTGATTGGCCAAAGGTCTTCAAATCTAGCTAAGACGTGATCGGATTTGAATCGCGAATTCTACGAGCGGTGTGGCTGACAGTTGGGAAGAAAGTGGGTGGAGTCTACTGATGAAAAGACTGATCATGAATTATCACATTTCTGTGCACCGCACCCCTCCTGTAGATGATTCCTTTCGTGTTGTTGATAAATAAATATTTTTCAGGTGGGTGCAGTCAAATCAGTTGACGATAGAAGAATGTCTGAATTAGACAAGGAGCTGAAAACCTCAGGTTGTAACAGAAACCAATGGTATTGTCATAGAGACTCAATTTTTGGTTTTCCTTAGGTATATGTTGCCATCTTGCAGATAACTAGGGACAAAGCTGATGGACATCCAGCTTGACGATGAACAGCCGGACCCCAATTTTCCTCCCTCAGCAGCTACAACGACGTCAGGCATCACGATCGAGGTAATTCCCTATATGTTCGTCATCCGGATTGTGGAATGTGTGTGTGTCTGAAACCTTGCGGGTGTACACGATCGGTCTTGATATCCAGTGTATAAATGCTATCAAGGTCACAGGTGTTCTCTAATTCTTCTGCACCGTCCAAGTTCGAGCACTCGCCTTTACAACTTAGATCATCGAGGCAGTCCTTATTGGGTTTAGGATAAATTTTATTTTTCATGTACAGAACTGAAAGATTATAGCGTCTTTTGGGTGACTCCGAGGTGCCGTTATGGTCACTTCGTTGATCACACCGTTAAACGCTCCTGAACCGCACTTGACGTGGGCGTTGCTCTTGGATACAACCAGTAATGCTGTGTTCGTGATCGTAACTGATACTCACAACTAGGTTCTGCTCCCATTGGTTTTGAGGGTTAGATGAGTCCAACAAGCGCTGTGCGATACTGTGTATTTGAAACCTGAGGTACAGAGTCCAGTCATCGGAAGCCTATGCCTGAATGCATCACGTGAAGAATAAGTTGATGATCGGTGAAGACAGAAGGAGCCGTCTGGATGGTCCATATAGCTGGACTAATGTAGGAAAAGAAGAGTCAATTAGCAGCGGCCGAAATTGAAACAGAGCATTTTTGTGGCTTAGAGTTCCATTTCTGTGATATGTAACAATCGGTACGGTCGATTCCTACATCAAGACAGCTACCGGTCACCTCTTTCAGTTGTTCTGTGAATGTCGAGTGGACGAAGTTAGTTTTCAACAAGGCAACATCTGCAGATGTTGTGATCAATGAGGTTATTGTTTCTCTTTATTAGAAGAGCCAGCTGTGAACGTAACTGGACTACACAGCTGCCAATGGAATAACCCTTTTCGTTGAGACAGATTTAATTGGTTGTTCGTCACTTGCCCTTGACAGATGGGTTCTATTTTTAGTATAACTTTTTGGCCGCGTGAGCTTCATAAACAGCCCGTTTTCGACTGCACACGACACGCCTGTACACGTCAGTATTCAATAGATCAGCTGATTCTCACGTCCATTGGTTTTCTGGTTTGGCTAAGCGCATCAGGCTATCAAGCGGCTATCCAGACTCGGGTTCACGGTATTAAGAAGGCATTAAGAAAACTTTGGTCCACAACACTTCTAGACAGCTGATGGTCAGACCGTCCTGGACATAGTAACGGATATAAACCCGTTCACTAACACGTGGGTTATAAGGTCTGTATATAAGTGAAAACGTCCCTCCGATACTGCACAGAGGATATGCAGTAGAGATTATAAACAAAACTTCTGTATAATTCATTGAGAAATACACAACAATAGTATCCTATAGTGGCGAATGAGGAAAGAGGTTCGACATTCTGAAATGTACTGAATTCTGCATTTAGTCTGATTTGACCACAATAGCGCATCGCCCTTTTTCGGCACTTGACATTGTCTTTTGGAAGTTCGATGTGTCCCAAAATGAAATTAATCGTAAATTCTGTGAACAGCTGCCTTGATTGGTGGCATGACACCCAATGTATCAGAGTGACCACTTCTTCACTTGGATCAAGTGAACTCAAGTTCGAAATCAGTTATAGGTCTAATGGGACCTTTAGAAAGTGGGTCGCTATTAATCTGGTAGCAGAGGATGGGTCCACTTCGTCCGCAAGCCAACTACGCTGTTCCTTCCGTGAAAGTAAGGAATGGACGTAAACCCTCCCCTAGTATATTCGATTTTACAGTCAAACTGGAGGCTAAAACATCCATATCGTTTTCCATCGGTTTCCTGAACGGCCACTGTAGAACGTCTTACTGTACTCCGGCGAAATGGCCAGTTGTATTATTATCCAGCATTCGTGCCTGGCTGTGCAGCTGAAAAATGCTAGTGGCAGCATGTTTATGGAAGTGTGGTTCAGATGAGCATATTGACTGTTCTTTGGTGGAAGGAAATACCCACCCAAACGCTCACTAACGATGTTTCTTCAGATGGGGACCAAATGTTTTCAAGCCAACTACCAAACTTGACAAACAGATCAGCTATCGTCTGATCAACAGCCAGTTTTATTATTACTTCAATTTGTCAGTAATATGTATTTAGTACAGGTGGTTGTGGGATTTATAGAATATTTGTCCGCATCTCTCTACTTCGAACGATCATCCTCGTGTCCTTGCGAAATTCTGGTGAGTCTTCACAAAATGAGAAGCACTGGACTAGGGTTTCTCTTTTATTAGAGTCCACCAGCAGTTCGTATTATTAGTTATGCTGTGATTCAAACCGCCGACATCTCACATGTGAGGCGAGCATATTATTGTACCAGGACGTGCCTGAATTATCGCAGCTGGTCAGGCCAACATGTTAACACTTATGCAATATGATTGACTTGCCCAACATCTCGAACAACTACTCAGTAGCTACCCTGGCTGTGTCGATTGGTCGACCCATTTGTCAGGCCTTCCCAATAGGATGGCATTACCAAAGCTTGAAACTTGCTGGACGATTTCTGGTTGGTAGTAGGTGTTTGCGGGATTTGCACAGTTCTTATTGATACCTTGGCAAATCAAACTATTATTTTTCTAAGTGTGCGGAAACCGAAAGGGTCTACGAAGATGAATAGTACTTTGGACATGGTGGTTTCCGAACGATGTGACGTATGAGGGTACAGCTTGCCTCCTACACCGACCACACTTAGTGGCGAGCCTTTTTGGCTTGTCCTTCCTAAACTACCTTCCTATTCGAAAAAGAGAATATTTTGTCTGAAATCCTTTCCAAATGGCTAACCTAGACTCATACCAATTTGTCTATTGCAGTTATTTATCACACTTGTAAACGGTAAGACGAAGCTGACACAAATCCATTCGTCATTCTGGGTTAGCCACGTGATTGTGCGCATCATACGCTAATTCTGTAACATTACTGTACAGGGATTGGGCTTCTTGCAGGGTTGTACCCTGAAACGAATAGAGGGGGCGGAATTTACGTGAGTTTCGTCTTGTTTGAATGGCCCTGACCTTTCATAGCCGCTTGTGTTCTTGTCCAGAGTGGTAGATTGGATTCCAAGACATTCAGAAACTTTTATTAAGCGCATTTTTTGTTAGACGTATCGTCTTTTTTGTGTTGAAATGCTGAATGAATTAGGTCATCACACAAGAGTGCTGGGATGGATTCCACCTATCGATTTGTGGTGCTACGTTCATACGTTGGCCGCAGCCATTAGTTCGGCATTCTGATCTAATTCAAACTGGAATAGTTCTAGTGACACGCAGTCTATCGCTGTGAGGTGGTAACATGTGACAGAAGATATCTGACTCCGAGCAAAGTTAGCACATTGTGAATGTGAACCAAGTACGTTTTTGGTTTTTGGTTTGTCCATCCGAAATAATATAGTGGAAAAACGGTTCAGGGTTAGGGTTTGTGTCTGGTAGGACTTCCTCGTCCAGAGGGTACTAAGAAAGTATTACAGTAGGTAGAACCACATCAAGCTCATATTCATCAGCATAAGTTTCAGCTGTAAATTTTGCTGTGAGTTTTGTTTCTACTTATAAAACTGGCTAATGAAATTTGAACGTAAGACAAAGGTATCGACGTTAAATTTCCCGTCATAGATGAATGGTTCGAACGAACCTATGGAATGATATGTGGGCCAACAGTCCCAGGATCCGCAGGTTTTTTAGTCGAAGCATTGTTTCCGTCTGCCTTATATTTTTGAAAAGGGCAAGCTCGTTCAGTTGGCAAATGGCGTTATCTTCAAAGAGATATGCTTCAGCTAAACGTGAAATGAGGTATGATGCAAGCAATGAGTCATAGGTGACGCAAGAACTGTTGGTGTATTGGTCGCAAAATGTCATGGACCACATAGGCTTGTAGAAAGGTTTTCGCTAACATTGAAGCTAATAAATGTTTGTACGTATGACCTGACTTCACTATTCTGACACACAACACAGAAGCATGTTTTACTCTTTTATACGCCCGAATGACGCAATATAGTATGCTAACTCACGGAAGATGTTCGTATTCGTCAGGCGAACTTTATCGTTGTGAAAAGTCGAATCTTCTGCAGAAAGATTTGCATTCGAGCCATGTTCAAACAATACCGGTCAACATAGGTAAAAACGTACGTTTGTTTGTGGGCGCGCCTTCAAAAAGGAGTCATCTACTGACCAGCAACTGCTGTAGATGCATTAAAACTACTTTCTGTATGGGACACAGTTTTGCTTAACAATACTATCAAATCCCAGTCAGCCCCAGTTCGTCAGCCTCTGTGTACATTCCTTCGCAAGTAGATGACCGTTCACACAAGTGCATTGGGTTCCTCCTTCACAGACTCTATCGGCTTCAGGTCTTGCTCGAATTACAACTTCAACCCTTTTGTTAGGTTGTTGTGGCGCACTTTCCACTCAAGCATCCACTCGTGAGTGAACTTCTGATAGAGCTTTACTAGGAAGGCCGTACAAGTTGCTTTCTCTTTTTTGGGTTCACACAACCGCTCCCTATACACCTCTGAGTTGGCTACTTTGCAGCAGTGGACAACAATGTGCGAGTCAAACTACAATACAATGACCGTACTAAACTATATCATGTTGACGGCGTTCGTGTGTCCCACTGCTCCAGAAACTCCAAGTATGGATCCTTTCTTGCAATTCGGACTTTTGTCATAAAGCATTTATCTGCTCTAGTCGCTAATTCTGCTTCGCCGCTGGGCTGGCTGCTAGTCTGATGCTTAAAACACCAAGTTGCTCGGAAAGTTTCAAACCCTGTGTTCTTAGATTAGTGTCCAGCATCCGACACCGGAAAGTCAGAAATTCTACATCGTGCAAAGTGAGACAGGCTGCTTGCCGCTGATGTAGCCATGTTGATGGTCAGCAGATGGACTTCAAAAAACCACTGTCGTAGTATACTACTACAAAATTGTGCTTCTGACTGAATTCGAAACGATTCACTTCTGCTAGTGATCGTGACTGAGACTCAGTAGTTGTCGTCGAAACATAGGTTCTGTATTTACTTCATGTGTCGATGGTTTGACAGACGATGTACTTGGAGATGCGATTTCTGGTTTCATTGGCCAGTAGCAGGGATTTTTTGGGCCATTTGGATGTTACGGTTGACTTCACCATGCGAGAAAATAGCACTGTGCATCATTTCCTTTTGGAGATCACTGGGTACACACGAAATAAAAATCCTGGATATCAACCAATCCTGGTCCTGATTAAATGCCGGTCCTCGATGAAGCCTCTGCCTCCCAATGGACACTATTCTTTCGTAGTCAACCAGCCTGTATCAAGTCTTGCGGAAACCAAATCTTTTCCAGTGGCCACTCCAATTCTATGTCAGTTCCTCGTCCAGGATGAAAATGGTATCGACAGAACTAAGTAGTTCAAACTCCCGACCCTCACTGCCTTCTGGTTCGTATGATTCACAGGCTATGTCACTAATAATAGTTAGCTTCCTGGCTGACGTAAAACTTCACAGTCATACTTTTTTCTTCATGTGATAGTCCCAGGAGAACGTTTTGGCACTTCAATGAGAGGGTCCTTTGAGGATGGAGGTGAGAGATGTGTAGCCTATAATCACAACTTTCTTGCGAACATGCGTTGAAGCGTTTTTGGGCGAACTATACTTCTGACGTCTCTCTGCTTGCGCCAGTCCATGTTCAATTTACGAAAGACTGCGATTTTCATCTATTTGCCGGCCTACTTGAGGCAACACCTCTCTTGAACCGGAGTAGCTGCCCTTGCATTGGTCTGTTAATCTGTTGATCTGGATGGTGGGAAGCTAAAACAGTTGCGCCTATCACTGCTTTCATTCGTTCAATACATGAAAAACAAGAAGCATTTTGAAGAGGTCTTTTTAACCAAAAGGGAGTGAAAGCAATCAGATCGTCGTGAGCAGTTCGCGTACCTCCACGCCATCTTTCGGTCATGCAAATGATGGCTGTTCGCACTTCTTTTTGCCGACGTGCACCATTAAAAAATGCAGGTAGGTAGTCCAGAACTGATGTGCGAATGTGAATCGCACGTTCGTACAGGTATTGGATAACATATCTGTCCGTTTGTCTAACTTTACTACCTCACGAGTGTCTTTTATGGCCTTACCACGTTGGGGAGCTTAGACTATCAAAGCGTAGGTGGTGCGTAGCCCTCGCTGTCGTCCGAATGAGTACCTTTACCCAGGCTAATGTGGGACATTAGTGGTTTAAAGCCGAATGACTGGTTTGGTTTTCCTGCTAGTCCGTTTGTTCTGATTGCAACATCATATCTGGTTGCTATCCCTTGTTATATATTTTAGTGTACTGCCGTGAATTTTGCTGTATTTAGTTATGTTGTATTGTTTTGCTTTTTGTTCGGTTCAATTTATTCACATATCTGTATATTGGTGTATTCTATTCATGTATAAGTTTTCGTCCTTACATTGGATATTAAGGAGTATTAAGCCTAAAGTGGTCACTTTCGGTGACCTTGCTGTATAGACCAAATTGTTTCATGGATAATGTTAGCTTGGTATATGTGCGTGGCTTGGGTGAGTCTCATGGGTGGTGCAGACCATCAAATCATTGCGGCAACCCAGTACTATTAAATTACTGGCCTTGAAACTTTCCGAACTTCGGTCCATTTTATGTCTCGACTAGATCTGTGGGCGTCTTCGTCAAACTGCCTAACTTCGTTTCATTTGTGATGTTTTGGAATATGGTTGTAACGGTGTATACTATTGATGAAGCATGCAGATAGTGTCTGATCTGGTGTCTAGGCTTCGCCCCCACATCTGATGGAAGCTGAAAGCTACTACGAAAATTATGGAACCGTTTTGCAGTGTTCGTTTACTGTTGTTTAATCTTCAAAGAACGTCCAGGAAAGTTTAAGAGGACTCTTGAGAATGTTCACTTTTCAAAAAATCTGTGCGGATGAGATATTCACTTTCGTGTATAATGGCTTGTAAGCGCTATATTCCTGTTTGCCAGTGAACGGCATCGCTCCTTTCGTGGCTAACTCGAGTGCGCTGCTTGACTGCTGGTCTGTTCGCCAAACTTAGCAGTCGATTTGCAAACGTCTCGCTACCAATCGAGGTGACGTCACCATTGGGAGGCTGGGTGTTTAAACTGTTTAAGCTTGGCCATATAGTAGACCAATGAAGTTTCAAGCGAAACGCAGCCACTTGCATTTTCCCGTGTGAAGGTCGTGTTATTCCGTCCTGTGTAGAAATGCTCGAACCACCGGTGAAATGAGTGAATGAGTAGGACTTAGTGAAAATACGACATGACTCCACAGTGGACGCGCCTGTTTGTTGTCAGGCCGATTGACAGATGATTTCAGTATAACCTCAAAAGTTAACCGCGTTGACATGGTTGGGGTACTTTTAAGGTGCGGAAACTGTTGCTCTGTTCATTGCTCAAACCAATCAGTGGATGGATATTTGAATATACGGCTTCACCGAAAGTGATGGCAAGCTTAGTAAAGCGAACCAGTATACACTCGCATCATGTAAACCATGATGAGGGCGAGAGCATTGCACCTCGAAACAGCTGATTATGCGTTTCACATTGAAAATTCTCAACAGAGACAGTAACTTCAGTATCGATGCCGTTGCTTCGTGCAACTATAACGTTTATTTACTCATACATAAAGGCTTAACATGAAAAATAGAAGAGTGGAAGAGGGGCATCTGATGTTAGGTATTCTTGTGTCTGTAGTCCCAAGTGCTCAATCAGTCAATCGGAAAAGGTACCGGATATGTCAAATCCTCCACAAACTCCAATGATTCTCGTTGAATTGTAAAGTGTATGTTCAGATGCTGCACTTGCTGAAGCATGACCCTAGACTCTGAAGGTGTAGGATGCATGTCGAAAGATAGTGGTCAGTTTATCCAGCGGAGCTTGTGCTTGGCCTGGAAATTGGAAAACGTAGGTGCCATTCTGACACAACATCACCAGTGGATGGGTTTAAAATCTGCTCTGAACTGAAGGCCGTATACAACCGGTCAGTCTGTCGGTTGGTCAGTCAGTGAGTTAGGAATGTGACCATAAGCCCGGTAGTTTCAGCACTTCGGTTTAGTCCACTGAGGACAGAGATTAAGGAAATGACAGTCAGTCACTAGTGGTGGCCAGTCGGTTCACTGGCGTCAAGTTGCTTTGTTTATCTGATAAAGCATGGAGTTGGAGAGCTATGAATTGAAGGCAACAGCTTTGGCGTAGGACTGCCATTGGCTGCGTGACAGAGCCGTCACTAACCACTGGTATATCGCGTCTCTGGGTCCCAGTCCGGGGAGGTCACACTTGCCAAAGCGACTGAGTTGACTGGCAGGGTTTTTTTTAGTTCATCATAGGCTGACCACATCTTAGGTCGCTTCCAACGGACAAATGAATCTGTGAACAAAACCCCTCAAGGCAGGGGCCCTATGGTTTACAACATGCATAGAATAAATGTTATTACCTATGGGGTATGTTTCATGGATCTATCGTGGAATAGCTGTTCTTCCTGAAAACCTTCCATCAGCTTTGCTCATCCGATGTTAACACCAGACCTGCATGGTGCACCGTATAGGTCGACCGTAAAAACGTACAGTCTCTCGCACACATCAGCAACTTCAGTGACCCATAAAGTATGATCGATCACATCGCATCGGTGTACGCTCTAACCTGACGTCACGCTACCAGAACACCTATCAAATGTTGGCAGTCACACTGAGTCCTATGATTCAGTGTTTTTGTCTTTCCTAGTCAATTGAGGCTTGTGCAGTTGTCCTGAGAGATGATGAATGATACGTGGTAAATGAATTTACCAACCATATCGATTGATTTATCTGAAGTTTGGGTCTGACCTCACCCAGTCTTTCAGTAGCACTTTATACTTTGCGGATGTAGATTCAGTGCCAACCCATGCAGCAGAATACACTCCTGGTCCTCATTGGTAGCCACCTTGGTCAGACGTTAAACTTCAGTCTCAACTACAAAAGCTCATTTATCAAACCACGACAACAGGATTCGTTGCGAAGTCGGCCTCCAATGGGAGCCCCCTTAATTAGTCGCTAGACTCCGAACTATTTTCACTTTTCCGGAAACCTTGCACACTGTCTGTGAGTCAAAGTTGGCCTCGTTTTGTAGCCACGAGGGCATGGAAGATTGTTTCAAACAGACAAGTCTCATATACAACCAACTGAGGGTCGTACCAAGGGCTACACAACGTCCACAAAGGCTTATCCCATTTTTGACCGAAGTTCCAGTAGCTCCTACATTTGGCCAGCTTGGGAAAACAAAAATTTATATGTGCAATGTTTATGGCTTCTTTAGTTTCTCTCTATATTCCGGGAATAGCCACAATCAGATAGATTCTTGCCAGCGCAGCTACATCAGCGTATTCACATGTACGACGAATGGATGTTGCAGCTTCACGCGGGTTATGTGGGCTCACTCTCACTCCTCCTCTCCATTATCATCATGATTTTCAACGCTGCTTCATTCCACTAAACACCTGCCTCGTAATATCCTTAACCAAGTTGCCTCAGGTAAGATGTGACGATGCAAATGTGTAAGGGTGCTACTGACTGGGCTGGTAGCTAAGCAAAAGTAGAAAACGGGACCATCCAGGTTAGGTTGACCATTTTGGGGGTACAAGACCGCTAATGACAGCAGCATGTTACTCTGGAAAAAGTGTTAGCAGCCGTCGATGAGAGTTGGGACATGTCCTACTCTTGCTAGGCTGTGTCAGTTAAGGCATATGTAACCCTGATCCACAACATCCGCTGACCCCCGTGCGTTCGTCCCAACCTTACTGAGGCCTCCCAGACAACATTTTGTGCTCTAGTAGTGCCATCCACACCTGGAGAGCACGACCAAGCCAGAGCACACTGTAATTTTCAGTAGCTCTTCCAGTGAGTGAGAAGTTGACCTATCTTTGTATACATTTGTTCTTACCACCTGGTCCGTTAGCTTATTAGTATGCAGTTGCCGAAGGCATCCATTGTCAAAACCGGGAGCTTCACGCAATTCTTTCGAAGCATAATGATTGGCCGATATCACATATGAACCAAAAACTGTCTTTGACCGACTGCCCGAAATCTCTTTTGCGTCAAAGTCGTTTATGAGACAAGACCCGAAACTGCTTCAGACGTGAGCGGCTTTGCTTATCCTGCAGGCGACCACCCTCAACAACTCCAAAGTTCGTGAGTTTGTCGACAGTCGCGAGCAAGCAGCCTATTTTGTGGAGTCGGGATATTCTCGATACAGTCTCGTAGCAAAATTTCGCATTTTGCAGGTTCATAAAGCATCTTGGAGCGTAATTCCTTCCAAACTATTGATTGAACATTTCCAAGAGCCTTTTGTAATATCTGCCACCAAACCGCACAGCAGTTGCGTAACCCCTCTAGCAAGAAGCTTTATGGCCAGGGAATTGCAAATACAAGTTCCCGTTGGAGTTCGTTAGCCGGGTTGTTGAAGAGAGGAGGAGAGAAAATTCAACTACTGCAAGCGATTCGGTTCGACCACAAATCCTAGAACGATCTGCTTTCAGAAACCATCACTAACGTTTCATAGAGCAGGATCCGCGGACGAGACTGTACTGCTTGTATCTCCTCAAGATGGATGCCCCATGGTATAGGCAACTTCTGACTGCGTTGCAATCGACAAGACTTCTTTGCTCAGGATGTAGAGTTAATTTATATAAAGGTGTTTTTGCATTTAAATTCTACCTTTGGAACCAATAATAACCTCGGGCTCTTCAGCGCATTCAGAAGGAGGCGTATACTGAAAGCAACGATGAAAAACACGTTCTGGAATCGGATCCTTGAGGTTTTCGGTTGAGATTTTGTCCTGTTAGTGAAGTCAACCTGCGATGAGAAGCCGGGAAACAATATGCGATGTCTTTCCTTATTGGGCATCACCAGAAGTGGGCATCTCAATAAATCCCGAAGGGTCTCGAACGCGCGACCTCCCTGCTAGTAGTTTGAACAGTCAGCCATTCGGCCATGAGCTCCTAATCGGTACTGGGATTGAATCGCATTAGAAACGCTGAACTTGTACATTCTGGCCAATTAAAACTTACTAGAAAAACAACAAACCACATTCTTTCAGATCTCAGATCTCGCTGATCAAATTCGGAAAACGGAGATGGCGAAGAATCAACATTCGGAGATTAGCGTCTCAACTGATCCCCAAGGTTCTGAAATTTTGATATTACTCACTAGTTGATGAAACTTCTCGTGTAAGCCACAGAGTTACAAAGCTGACAGTCCCATTATGACTAGCGGTATTAAATTGAGCGTAAGGTAAAGAACGCTGAGCGATGTGGTAATGCTGCTAGGTAAATATGTGGACTGGTTGTGAAAACATTAATATTCCGAATGAATGTTTCATAGCCGTTGCTTCCATCGGTCACATTAGGGAAATAAAACTGTCTTCGTTCTGTTCTATGCAACCGCGTCATCTGATGTCAACCACTCAGCCAGCGACTAGCACGTTGGTAGAATTAAGCTAATTCCTTGACTGTGAGTTCTAGCCGTCTGATTGACAGAATTCAAGAAGTGACGCAAGTAAAATCCAGTGATTCACTTATGGTTTCCATGTTTCTGGGTTTCACTTTTGATTCGAAAGAGATCGATTATATAGACGTAATGCACTACTCATAACTGAGAACTCTTTGACAGCCCACGACCGGTTTCGTCCCTCTTGGGGCTTATCGTGGGCTGTCGAAGAGTTTTCAGCAACCTTATGAGTAATGTATTACGTCAACAAATGTATCGCGATATCTATAATATCGTGCCAACTGAAACATGAGGCGGCCTGGTGCAGCACTTTCAGTTGCCTGGAAACATCATAAACGAGAGATTCAGCTGGGTTCCCGGTGAGTCAAAACCAAATTGGTATGCAAATGAGTGTATTTCGCTGCGATCGATTATACGTTATATTCGAAAAGCTGAAGACGCGTATGATCAATTCTGGTCAAATTGTAGATGTGAATTGGTCCCTAGTTATTGATAGCTCGACATCTACATGGGATAGTGCGATCCGTCTCCGCAACCCACAATTCATTCAACCTAGCTTGCAATTTGATACTTACTTAGACCACTGTTAAGCTGATCTCCATCCGGCTCGGAAACATCAGCACATGTGCCTGACCCATTTGAAACACAGGATACTATTGAACACTTAGCCTCTACGTCAGTCGGCTTGGTTTTCTGGGCATATTTTGCCAAACAACCTTGCAGGTTAGTGAGCCAACATAATCATTAAACGTCATTGAAATCACGCAACTTTGCTTGCGGTGCACAGCTACCTGCTTAATAACACAGGTGTAATGTTTCGCCAGTCTATCTACCTGAGCTCAGTGCACAGCAAATAGGACAATGCAGATACATCACAATAACAGTGGATCTGTTGCTGGTCGATGTGTACCAGCTGACCGAAGTGCCAATATCATGATCAGAAGATGCCAGCTAGTACAAATACCCTGGCCCTCGTTTGTATCGTCGTGCAGTATGTTTAGCTAGATGAGTGAAATATCCTTTGCAACGCAGGTGTACCTATTTTATTTACCTACTGATTAGTCTAATCGGTGGATGGATCTGTGATTGAGCTGATTTATTTGAACTTGCAACGTGACCCCGGCCAGTTGTGTGCGTGGGTTACGCAAACAACGCCAGCGATATTTCAGGATGGTCATTTGAACGTATCGGAGAAAAACACACAAGCCACAGTCGTAGTAGAAATGTATTCATGACAGTTTGTTTAGCCTAGCCTACAGTTAACGGTGATTGGGTCAATTATTCAAATTGGCGGATTCATGAGAAGATTGAATCGTTGCACCGTTGGTCACCATCACTGCTGTCACCTTGACACAAAGTTGACAGTTGTGTGAAACCTTTTAACCGGTCTGTCTATTCGAACACGATGCATCATATATAGGACAGTGCGGGGTGATACACAGCCGAATCTCAAAACAACATCGAATGTAATCTAGAGAAGTGAAGTGCATGACCGACAGTTGCTTCTTCCATTTTGCTCAGTTTTTATAATTTCTACAGTAGGACTACGGTTGACATTAGCGAAGTGCACTGGAATGTGTCAAGAACTGGCATAGTAGTCCAGGTGAACTTTGCCTGCCAGTAGGAGTGTCGCGCGTTGCACAGTTCATTGATACAAAACATGGCACCGAGGATATCCCAACCACTGAGTGGAATGTGGAGGTAGTCTGACAAAGTGAATGTGGCAAATCATGTCACAAGAGTACCCACCTGATTGGTGTTTGCCACGCTCAAGTATGGCGAATACCATCGGACCGGAAAAATATCAAGGACGAATGGCAAGTGGCTTGGATTCTGTCAAAAAGGTTGCACATAGCTAGCCTTCCTATATTTTTCTCGAAAAGACATGAGAGGGACGCAGGCAACACCCATATATTATTGAATTTTCCCCAAAAGAGCATTTTCGAACGCTTAAGGCTAAACAAATAAGACAAAGCAACATACGAAAAATGAACATATTTCAATAACCCCATATTTACCACTTCGCCGTAATGTTAAAGTCCCTCTCCAACAGAAACTTGTTTTCGTCTTTTTTGAATCTAGTTAGCCGGTACAAAAATAATTCCTTCGGCTCAGTGGACAGGCTCTGACAACAAGTATGCGGGAATACCCTGCTGACGCACTAACATGTCTCAGTTCATAGGTTCGATTGGCTAAGTTCACAATATCCTGCAGTTTGTCGATGAAAACATCCAAAGAATTCCCGTTAATTTGGTGTAGAAAGCACGGGAACTGCTCTATATTTCTCGCCACACGAGTGGATACGGTCCCTCGTCCAGGAGACAATTTAGTATCATCGGCGGGCGTTTTCTTGTGAAGGAAATACTGTAGTTGCAAGCAAAAATGAAAATAGTTCAGCTGTGTACTGTGTAACGGAGTCTTTTGGAAACTGAGTAGGGGTAATCTGTCCATCGATCATTTGATAGTGGTTACACATCCCCGTGGATGACTGTCAGTAAGGAGGTTGAGTACATGTATAGACGTAATACACTACTCATAAGGTTGCCGAAAACTCTTCGACAGCTTAAAAACATCACACCTGGGTTCCAGGTGAGTCTCCCGCAAAACCAAACTGGTTTGCAAATGAGTGTATTTCGTTGAGTTTGAGTACAGTTTGTGTTGCCAAAGGGCATGTCCAGGAAGTAACCAGTCCAATGCACCCTGGTTGGCCCACACTCTTACCAGGAAGAACGTCCAGCAAGAAACCACTACAAGTTTAGTTCAAGGGATGCATGGCTTTAATTGGAGCCGGGGACACGGGACGACAGTTAACCGAAGAGAGAGAAACTGTATGCTTGAGATGTGAGTCGCGTACACGTGTGTCTGGATTGGTACACCTGTGTGCATTAGTTTGTGTACGTGATGCACGACGTCACATTCCTTGCTCTCCAAGCTGTCTTCATGTCTACTGTTGATATCGATACATCGGTTTTGACGTGCGTAGAGAACGTCGACTTATAGGGCCCAGTGTCTCTTGTCCGTCCCTGTTGCTTCACCCGTGGCCTACGGGGACCAAATTTGAGCTACTGTAGGCAAGTTTGGGCATATGTGATCTGAATGTTGACGCATAGTCCTACCATCTGCAAGTTGAAGCTCGGCTTGGTCGCCTGAAGACGTCACCGAGGCGGTTTACCAGAGTGGATCGCAGGTTAGTTTGGCGTACACAGCTTCCGATCTCGTCAGTTTCGATTCTGAACTCGACTTCTTCCGTTCAGCTAGCTATAAGTGCCTGATTTCTATTTTTCTAGAATCAGAGGATAAACGGTGCCTTCTGGTACCAAACAGTAACTTCGCAATGTGACATTACAGTAGACTCGGTGTCTGTTGTACAATAGGCGAACAAAAAGTGATACAAGTAAGTGTGAGTCGGAACGGATCTCTACTGTAAGATACTGTGCTTCGTCGTCTGCGCTGCACGTTCCGCTAGACAATTCAATGCCGCAGAGTAGGGAGCCGAGTAGGCGTATTCGACGAAATTTTTGAGGGGAAATTCTCGAAAAGCTTCGTTGACAAATGAAGTACCACTGTTTGAGTTCGCAGAATCCCTAGCTGTGCTGTGTACACACCTAGTTGATCTTTGTCTCCGCATTGACGTCAGCAACCAGCTATACCCCAATCCAATTGGAATGTGTAACAATCCACAGTGGATGCATCATTCTTTGTAGTCAAGGTTTATAAATCTTCTGTCTCGGTATGTACGGATAAGAGTACCTTACTAAGTTAAGCACAAACAAACCAGACAACTTTTAACAATCCATCAATAATCCGCCGGGATAATTCCGGAGCCAAATTTACTCTAAAGGAGAAAAGAGTATATTAAAAAAGTGCCATTTGCGTAATCATGTCGACTGATCCATTTCAGTTTGGCAATGAAATCGCCTTAATGGATTTCTCCCTGTCGGATAGAGTGGCGAGCTAAGAAGCGCTATATAGTCATCGTATCGAACATCAGTGAGCAAACTCTCTGGAAGCATTTCGATTTTCACGGTGTTGTCGTCAGGCACAGAAGACTCAGTCAACACATCGATTGCTAATCTGAGGCGGAAAGGCAAAGGATTTTAACCTCGCCTGACTCCAATTGGTGAACTCAGGTGAAAGTTTGCTGTAGACCCCTGCGCGTCCGCAGGGTAAAGGACACGGGGCCTTTAGACAACAATTCAGAGGGGTCAACTTTCATTGCCAGAGTTTTCATAGTTACTGACGGTCGAAGGAGTCAAAACCAGCTTTTAAAATAAATAAATAAAATAAAATAAAAGCAACAACAGGATATCAACTGGTTCGGGTGTCTTGTTGCATCGGAGCGGTGAATTTTCAAGCTAGATTTCTGTTGTCAGTATAAAACTGCTCTTGACGTTCCATTCAAACTCGTGTGGTTCATCCGGAGACAAACCTGATTGGAGCCAGCTGGACTGTTCTTCAAAGTGTTCAGCCCATCGTTCAAGACGGCATTTATGTGAATGAATGGAAGTTTTGTAGTTTTCTTGGATCGTCTCACGAATGATAGCCCTCTTTTTGCCGACTGATAGAATAATTCGAGAGTTGTTTCCAGCCGAGCCCTCGTCGTCCACCAGCGCTTTCTGTACATACGGGACAGCATATTAACTCTCTGATACATGTAAATGGTATCATGTAATGCTCCACTTCTGTGTTATTGGACGATTCGTGTCTGTATCATGCCCAAACAGTTTTTGGAGAAAATCATTCCGTAAGATTTCTGTGGGGCAAGAGAGTTTACCCCAAAGTTGTCGACAAAAATACCTGAGAATCTTCTGTGAAGTGAAAATATACAACTATTTTGAACAGTGATGGCTTCGTCCAAAACACACAGGAAATGATTTTTTTTTGTATTGATATTGTTTTTTGGAAGATGTGATGGTAAGTTGAGGGGTTGTTTATCTAAATTTGATGAACTGCTATAGTGGCGTCAGAAACACAATGTTGGGTGAAGACCATCCTTCTGAACGAAGCAAATCAATGCAAAATCAAGCTTCGAAAAATTGTTTACAACAACATTAAGGATGTATATGGTCTGTGGGCCCATTGAACTTTAGCAGTGAGAGATACCAGCCCGAATAAAGCTTCCGGGAGTTACATGCTCTTTGCTATCGTTCAAGGTTTCACGTGATCTAGCCGTGGCTGCTTACCATGTTGACATACATTAGGAACCCACACTGTTATGTTAAAAGAGTGGTCAACATTGTGCCGAAGTTTACCTTAATTTGCTTTCAGTGGACGTGGCGGTTGAGAAAACTGCGCATGTTTTCCATTATTTTTACGGAAGCTATCTCATTAATTACCACCATTTTTGAAATCTTGATTTACAAGGTTATTTGAATTTATCATTTATGTTCAACTAAGAAAATCCATCGGAAAATACACAGAAAAAACAATATTTTATCTGTGGTAGCCCAGTTCGGTCCGACCTACTACCAAAATTAATCATCTTGAGAATTTGTTGTGTTTTAATGTAGGTGGAGCGCATCTGTACTAGAAAGCTGAGAAGCACTGTACAGCTGTTTCATTGTTATTGGGAATCATCAGCTCTGCGCATCTCACGAAACTACAGGAAGTCTCGAATCCGCGACCTCCCGGTTAGTAGTTTGAACACTTAACATTTCGGCCAGGAGGTGCTGAACGGTAGTGACTAACTCGCACTCAAACAGAATATGGCGTCTCATCCTTCGGTCACAGGTTCTACATCACGTGGTCACACATGTGGGCCGGCATGTCACACTTAGTTGCGAGTTAACCACACGGCTGACCAGCCGCTTGTGGTCGACCGGATAGGTGTTCAAACTATTAACCTAGAACTCGCGGGTTCGAGGCTCCCTGGAGTTTCTTGAGGTGCGCATTGGTGATGATTTCCGATAAGGATGAGAGTGCTGTGGATGCTTTTTTGCTTTTCGGCGTAGACTAGCTTCATTCGCAAGACGAAATCTCCATTGACAATGACCAGGACTCCGCAGACTACCATCAGTTTTTTTGTATATCTATCGAACCAGAGATTCCATTTTTCCAAATGCAAATAACTTCATTACTGTATCACCTGGGGTTCCGAAAATAGCAAGGCTGCAATAAAAGACCATCTTAGTGCGAACAGGGTGGTAGGTTTTCCCTTACTATTACAACGTTCGAAAAAACTGCATGCTAATAAATATTGTAAGTAAAGTCATAAACTCACCGTGTAGCTAAGCAAACTGGCCGATAAAACGGCATTACATTGTGGTTGGGACAGGTTTTGCCCGACTGGATACGACAGTCGGTAACGTGAGGGCACTGCGTGATATAGGTTGCCAGATTTGGCGCAAAAACCTGGTGCTTACGCAACAAGCAATTCTGTAACCTCTTGCGGCATCAGTTGCGGGACATACCGTGCGGTTATTGATTTGGGTTGTTATAATAAGCATAGGCTAAATCCATGTAAGCAACCCACCTGTTGGGACGGTCTTGTTTTCCATCATGAGTGACTAATATTACCGGGGTTCAACTTACGTGAATCGGCTTTAGGCTAAACAATGTTTAGTCACCACTTAACGTTCGTTCAGTCTCTTCAGCTGACCAGAACAACTCAGATGATAGTCATTTTGGGCAGAAGTGTAGTATGAAGTAACCAGCTGGTCCCATGATGCTTACTTCACAAAGAGGTTAGTTTACAGACAAGTTAACGCCCGATTGGCTTTTCTAGGTGGTCTCCTCAGAGAGACACACTTGTGATTCTCAGGCCGTTCGCCAAAAAATGAACCTATGGCACTCAACTACTGGACGATATTCGAGTCAAATTTAACTTGTCTATCTTAGCTTGTTAGTGATCTGGTTGGTGTTTAGGTGATTATCAGAAGGTAACAATCACTAACAAAAGTCTGTTATACTAGAGTGATAATGAATACATTAGTTGGGTGTACTTGACAAAAATTGGATACAATGCAAGGAATAATGGGATAATGGAATAATAATGGAATAATGGAATAAGCCAAAAAATTGACTTATCTTTTGGGGACAACTGTTGAGAGTTCCTGAGTGAAGCTGCGGACGCGGGACGTGGCTTCTCTGCAGTATATCTGCTTCACGTGTTCCGTAGTTGTCCGTGGAGACTTGTGGAACTCAGTTGACTTGGAGTGTTTGGCTGGCTCCTTGCTCCCTGCGCGCTAGTCTGAGTGTCGCGACTGTGCTTTGTCGACTGTGTTGTGTGTTCTGTTCTTATATATGTTGAGTGTAACGTAAAAAACAACAATGTGAAAACACATTGTGCTCTTAAAGAGTTCACAGAACCCGTTGTTGACCAAAGTTCGGATTCATGTCACGGTGTTGTTTCGTGAGGCAAGTTGTGACATGCGGAACAAAACAAGGCGCGAGGGAGACAGCGGACATGTATGCGCAAATCAGCTTGGGCGACCGCTACAAGCTGACCACTTTACCAAAGGTGTGTCACGACGTTGTCGCGCCAGCTTTTGAATCACGGTCGTAAGAGTATACCAGAGCTCTCCCAGCCCAGGTTATTGTACTAACTCTGGGCAAAAGAGTGACGTACCCATGCAAGTGAAAGTCGAGAGTTCAATTCGGAATGTTGCACTGATAGATTAGCAACAATTTAGCCTCAGCTGTTTTTGAGGTTCGTGTGCACTTTCGAAAAGTCTGAAAACTGGAGCTTCTCCACCCAGGGACGCACAGTTGGTACACATGGTTTTACGAAATTGGGGCCATTTTTGCTACACAGACAACTGCATTTGAAAGCTGTTGGGCTGTGCAGCCAGGCGGAATGGTGGAAATCCTCACTTCAACCGAGGTGATGATTACTTGCAGCATACGAAGGACGTACTTTAATGTTCTCGAAAGCAAAAGATATACATTTTCTGATATCAAAAAGTTAAAACATCCCTTCGGTTCAGAGGTTCAGCAGTAATTACCCGGTTATCGTTTTAAGCCAGCATAGGTAAATGCTGTCATCTGTCGTGTGCACACCAAAGTTGAGCGTTGTGACTGATGACTACAAAAATAACTGGTGTGCCTCATCCATTGCGTTTAGCTAAATATGTATCGATATACACGTGAGTGATGAGAGTTGACTGAAAGAGTCAAATGGAAGAACACGGAAGCAGCAGCATTCCAAGCGAAGTTATGAAAGTTGGTCTCAGTTTCCTACCAGCCATTGGAGAAACCAGAATTTAGCTGCCAACCAGCCACCAAGGCTAAGATGTAAATAAGAAAGCGGACTGGATTAAGACATATCAACACCCTGCGTGTATGAAATAATCGAACGGCTAAACCAGAGAACTGGAATCTTTTTGAATAACATAATACGTTACAGGAATTCCGATGTCCTGTACCGTACATGTACATGCTTCGAAAAGGATTGTTTGCTTGCATAGGATAAGGCTAAGCATTTTTAGAGAAGATTAAAACCTGTTCTGCCTTCCGTGTTTTGGGTGCTTTATTTGGATTGCAAACGGTGTGTATCTCAAGCTTTTAATCATGTTAGACTGGGAGTTGAACGGCTTAGCTGGGATGAGGTCACTGCACAAAGAGTTTGGGCGTGAGCTGTGAAAAATTACAATAAACAAGTTAAAATCACACGGAGGTTTCCTCGGGGAGAGTGGCACTGAGCAGAGACCAAAAGTAACATCTTTGGCAATCAGCTTTGGCTGAGTGGTCGAACAGGCAATTAAGAAATAAGAATTTGTAGCGCGAGTTTTCAACAAAAGCCACGAATAAAAACTGACATGGCAAAGCACAAAGAGTTTATATTGATTTGTGGTTGTAAGCTTTCGGGTTGTGGGCTGAAAATCATAGTGCATGTTACTTGTGTCCGATGAATCTTACTGAGTAAATTCGTTAGACGTTCCATAGAGTTGAAAATTGATGAGATTATCAGCTCACATCTACTATAGCCGAACGTTTTACTCGTTTATTCTGAACGGTAATTGTAAGCGGAAGGTGAGGGTCAAAATAAGTTGAGTGAAACTAATCAACTTCCTGGCCAAAGTTTGCGTTTTAAAACGAAATCTGTTCCAAAAAGTTTTCAATATATAATAACCAGAGCGCATTTTTGCACCATGAACACCATTTTCATAATAAGGAGACGCATCTCAACTGTCAAGTACAAAAATTGTTGGACTTGAAATGCTAGTACAATTAGAAATCGAAGGTAGATTAGGAATGCTGATGACTGGCATCCTTGAAAATGGGTTAACTTTGACGAAGAGCAACGTGGATTGGTGTCACAGGTGTATCATATTCTTTAGTTATCGGGCCCACGTAGTCCAGTGGATAATACCGCAGACTTTCGTTTGGACGGCCGAGTTTGAATCCCCTCGTGCAAGTCTTCAACCTCGCCACCAACCTCCGCTTTGAAACTTTTGCACATGGGGCTGCATCAACAAAGAATTACAACATATTACACTATTTGATTATCCTACATTGCGTTGATATAGAAAGGTAAGGTGAATCTAACTTCTCACTTATCTGGGCCGAAAAATACTAACCAAACCTGGTCGATACCCATCATTTACAACTCGGAAGTGGTAACTTTTTCAGGTAACCGTCTGCCATTGACTCCACTGATGAACATGCACAACCCCTTCTGACAGACCGTTACCTTAGCTGTGCCGTCTCCTGTTCACAAGGGCCCAAGTTTGTGACTACTCGTCAACAAGTATGAGTATTCTTATGTAATCACTGCAACTTACTGGTTGAGATATTGTTCATTTAGTTAGTTGTCGGTTTTGGTGAATGCCGAAAGGACTTTTTTCCCAGCTGCCACGTTTTGCAGCGAAACACCGTCTAATACTACATGACCGCCGCAAGTTAACACCGGACGATTGTAATTTCTATATTCTCAGTACGGATACCTATGAATGCCTTTTTTGATTAAACCAAAATTTTATTCTGTTTAGGGTAAATCATTGGGAAGAAAGGGTACAAAGTGGGCTTATTAAGGTGAAACAAGAGGTGATGTACAGGAAGTAGTAAGCTACAAGTTCTTGACGGAAAATATCCAGCCCGGAAGGGCACAGAATTCCCCGGTTTTCAACGCGAAAACTCAATGCTTTGGCTCAGAAAATGGAAAGTTGAGGTGAAGCTAGCAGTATGCTTTATGATGAGAATGCCCAGAATGGTTACCTTCAGTAAGCTGTGGCCTCACTGCGCAAGAGCCTTCAACCTTATTGGGGCTCATCGGTGGGTGTAGAGACTCCGAAACCCTGAAGCAAAGCGCCACATGTCCAGTCCTTCCACTTTCACCTGATCACTCCCGTTAGGACGACATCGCTCGCATGGCTGAGCTTTCCGGGATCTGATCGCATTTTTGGCGGTTAAAGTCTAGTCACACTGCATGGAAATCGTCAGATACGCGCGACGTTCAGCGACCGATTAGACAGAACTGTATGACATTTGACAGCTGGTTATACAAAAATCGTACCAAAATTTCTAGTTCATTATCAGGATTTCCCTCGAACGTGCAGCTATCACCAAAACATCCCCAAAAATGAATTCCATATAGTCCGCGACCAGAATCTGTAAAAATATTTCAAAATTACCGCCTCACCTCTGAAAAATTTTGTTGGAGGTGCCTTATTACAAGACGTAACACAATACAAATGAATGTTTCGCTGATTTCATGAAATTTGGGTTCAAGAAGAACATAAGGCTGACGGAAACCCGGAGACTGCACACACCCCATGAGCCCCAAGAGGGGCGAAATCGGTCGTGGACTGTCGAACAGTTTTCAGCAACCTTATGAACAGTGTGTATTTCGAAACTGGCGCACCTTACCAGTGAAACATAAGAGGGCCTGGTGCAGCACATTCCGTTGAAGAAGAACATGATAAACGGGAGATTTATCTGAGTCTTCCCTGGTATGAAAATGAGTGCATTTTGCCTTAATACTACTTTACGGAAGTTCGGAGTCTACTGCTCATTGACGTGCTGGTCATCAGACTACTGCTGCTGACGTACGACTTGGGTCCATGGTCATGGGGTGTGATAAAACGAAACATAGATTTAACCGCATGATATGCGCAGATGTAACGCTTTATAGTACTCTCGCTGTACCGAAGTTTGGGCTCTTTTAAACAGCCCGACATAACGGGTCAAAAGATCAGGCATTGCATGCATTAGATGATTTGCTGGCTAGATTTTCGCAGTCAGTGATGACACGTACCTTACTTTGCATTACTTGGTAACAGCTGTCTAAAAGCTTCTCCACAGTGCCGTTTGGCGCGAATGCCCACTGTATCCACTTTTGTTCGACTTCGTTATCGATGAAATAATAATGAGGTTAACGCTGGATGGCCTTCAAAGAGAGTGTCGGGCGCCATAACCTGGCAAGTGGTCCATTGATTGTCCCTGTAGAAAAGATGGCAAAACGTTAATTCCAAAACAGTGACCATGGGAACATGGTTAGGCGGCTGAGGTTACGTCAGAACGGAGCACATCAGGCCTTGATACACTTGTTATGGAATGAACAACCTATGAAATGTGAACTGTCAGTGCCCTCATCGCTCGATTATTACGCGGGTCACTGCATATTCCGGAAACTGCTTCAGAATGTGTACAAGAATCAGGCGTGGCACGAACATATTGAGCTCAACCGGATCTACCAACCACCAAGGACAGAAGGATTCCATGACCACAAGGCACGAAAATACATGAGGAGACACGTATAGGAGAAGGTGGGTTCAACTCTAATAGCCTAACTAAGCTTACTGAAACAAACATTCAACCAAGAAGTCAAAGAACCAGATTGAACAGAAGAGCCCCTTAATACAGAAAGACATCTGAATAACTAGTGGAACGCTAGGAACTCTCTAAACAGAAGAAAAGCAGCAATACCAAACAGAACAATGTAACCAAATAATTAAACTCCAGAAAATCAGACCGCAACGCAGTAGAAGTTGAGAACGGACCAGTCTAACCAAAAAAAAACAAAATACTGAAAAGAAACCGCCGTAGGAACCAATCACATGAAGGGAAGGCAGATCACGAAGGTACAGATATTGGACCAACAAAAACAGAGACAAGTCCTCGAACAGAAACTACTCAATTCATTGATTGAATACAAGGGATACAGAACATAACTCAAAACAGCTCGAAACGAACCGGTGGGATTTTGCGAAAGATGTGTTCCAGCTAGTCAGTCAAAGCAACAGAAGTCAGGTAGTCTTTGAAAGCTATATATATATATATATATATATATAGACTATAAAGAAGAGGGATGTACCCACTCAACTGCGCACTGATGATATCAACTCGGTTGTTGACTAAATGTTTGCAAGTTGGTTACCAAGCCCGGCGACCAGATCGATGACCACCTAATCAACTACCAAGTTTTTGTGCATATCAACGGTTGCAGCCTATTCTGGGCAGTGAACCTAACTTATCCATTTAACATTAAGGTAGAGGTCTTAATAGATGTTCACACAAAAGTGAAATCTAACCAAGGATTTCTACTTTACTTGAGCGTCAACTGAAACGAATAGTTCCGGGTGACAGTTCAACAGGACTAGCTTGAACAAAAGGGAAGAAGCAACTAAAGTTGACGTTACGTGAAGTGATTCTGAGTGTACACTGCGGTGAATCGGAAGTGGCGATGTAGGTTAGTTGTAACCAGTGTTAGAGAAGACCCAATACAGTTAAGTTAGACTAACTGAATGAATGCCACTTTGGAGCCGCTTTTTGTGAAGGTTCCTTGAGGATTTTCTCAGGGTTTACCCACCTAAAACATGCCTAAGTCTGATGGGTTATTTTATTCAATAAACTCATTTGAATGTTCGGCAAAAGAGAAGTGCACCCCGAAAACAACCGAGGATCGTACGCAAGCGGTGCGGTTGATAAAACTTGACATCAAACTCGGTTAATATAAGTTTTCTATGCTCATTCTTATGCGGCGTTTTAGTCAGTTTTGACATTAGTTCTTTTCGCCCCCAAAAATCATCAGAAAAAAATTCCTACATCGGACGAATAGAGTGATCTAGCAGAACAGTACTAATTGCATTTAAGGGGAAAGATAGTTCACCTGCCTAGTTGCTCACTTCTCCACGTCTAGCACCCATATAATCCATATAGGATTTGTGAAACCACTACTTTTTCTGGTCCTAAACGTCCTTCATACTTGGTGGATTGGGCCTGCTTGAAACTGTGCCCGTGTCAGGATCCACCGGGTTCTGCGGTAACCGAGCTTACAAGCATAGTTATGCGAAACTGTTAGTCCACGCACAAATGGAGACTTTCATTGATCCGTGCGATTTGTCAATACAACGCCCTCACCCCACCTAACGAACGTGTTTGTATCGACTCCCTCTGGTATGACCGTATGAATATGCATAGTATTTGTGTTTATTCGTACCTCCATAGTGTGGCCACCTCTCACGACCGAATTCACTCGACATTTTCGGGTTGTACCAGAGGGAGAGAGTAATGTAGTTTCACTTTCTTGTTGGTTGAACTTTGCCCATAATATTTCAGAAGACATTTCATTTCCGTGAGCTTTGTTAACTCAGACGTGGATAACGAGGAAATTTGCACTGGAATTGGTATGCGTGGTCTCCAAACGGCTGGAACGGTTAGTGACTGCTCACGTAGCTGGCACAATATTGCTTCTGCAATTTTCGTCCACTGTGATATGGGTCGGGGTATGCAGTTCATGGCCTACCTGAAGATTTTGGAAAGGCTTTATACCCTCTAGTGGTAAGCGGACTTTTAAGCAGCATAAAAAAAATTATCAGAGCAGCCAATTAAAAACAGTTTCCAATGTCAGAATTTTAAATAGTCAGCGGGCGATTCATCTTTGGTGTAGAATTTCGTTTAAGAACTGTAAGTGTAATTAAGAGCTGACTTAAGGTAGACAAGGACAGTAAATAAGCTAGAAATACACTAAAGTGCCATCATATAGAACACGGCATGGTCCAGAAAACGGTTCGTTATAGAGCTCATTCCTCCATAACTGACACAAAATCCGAATATTTTATTCGATTTGGCAATCACTCCGTCATAAGGGTGTCCTTAACGACCAAAATCACGTAATTAGCAAGTGACAAGGCATAGACCTGGAAACGCAAACTGCTTTTGTTCGGTTGCGTTGGGCTCGTCACATTGTTTGGCAGCGTGACCAATGAGTATGCCTCGCCTGGTTCACTGCTTGTATGGCAATGATGACAGAGACGTTAGGAGTCCACAAAAGAAGCTTATGATTTTAGTTGGAAAGATGAGCATCAGAAAGCTTTCTTAGACATAAAAACAAAGAATCACGCTTGCGCCTCTAATAACAAGATTTGATGAAAAGTGCCAAGGGTTTTTTCCACGCAGGCTTCAAATACTGGTCTGAGTGTTAACTTATTGCATATACGCCACGGGCGCGAGGAAGGCCACCGCCTATGCATCGCACAAGCCCACATCAACAGAAATGCGTTATTCCACTGGAGAAGACGCACCATTTTCTGTTCGATCGACTGTTCATATATTTTTCAGACCATGCCGAGCCTACTGCCTTGCTTAGTGGTACAAATCAAAGGGGTTGAAACCTCCAAGAATAAATCGACGATAGGTCGAACTATTGAGTTATCAAATATCGTCCAGGTGCGGAAAACCAAATTGTCGACGTAATTTTGTGCCTTCCACTGGGCGATGTGGATGCTGCGAGGACACCAGAGGAATCTCACGTATTCATTTCTGAATACAGGAGAGTTATCTGCAGATGAAACGGATTTGTAACAGACGTAGAAAACAACACTGCCTCCTTCGGAATGGCTGACCATTTAACAAAATTTCGGGTGAGTTCTGACCTTATCATACTTGAACTTTCATTAATCAATGACTGCGTTGTGCAGAGTACACAGTTCGTAGCTCAATCATCCTCAAAGTTAGCACATAAGAGTTACCCAGAGGCAGTTCGTGACGAGCAGAGTGCTCAAGAATAGATTTGGTGACCGAGGATGACAAGCTGAATTTAAAGTTTCGTTCACGGATACACGACTTGTCAAAATCCAGTCAACGGTTCCAAGCCAATCGATACATCAGTTCAACCTACGAAGCCATCGACAAACTAGCGATTGATATTACTTTTAGGTCCATTGTTCATTACCAGGAATAGTGCCTTGTTGTAACGTGTGAGGAGGTACTGACCTTCTGTGTTATATGCTTGTTCAAACACTTTTTTTTATCATGATAGGAGCCTCGCGAGGGGATAATAACAGACAATGGGACCCAGTTTACTAGCTGTGACTTTCGAATGAAATACATGACTGTGGGATTCGGGGGGTAATGTGACGGACTAAACGGAGTCGGCTTTCACTGATTTTCAACCTTACACAGACCCGCAGTTAGAAGTGAGATCAGTGGGAACATGTGCACTTGGGACATTGGGCAGCGCATATACCAGTAGTGTCACAGATAACACGACTGTGACAAGCAGCAGAAGGGGCAGCACAGACCACGGGTCTGGTTATAAAACACGTCCGTTATGGTACAGCCTAAATACGAAAATGCGATCAGTGATAACAAACTGGGGGCCGTCAGACAATTGGGGAGGACGGGGACAAGTGAACAGCTACGAATAAACATAAACATGCTGAATGGACAGAAAGGTTACGGAAAAACAGTTCGCACCGGGCCGGAAGCCGTCACAGTTCCCAGTGTGCACGGAGTGTACTTCAGTCAGTTACTGAGAAAGACGGACTAATAGGGAACTACAGAGTGGAACGACTTTGGACATGTCCTGAACTGAACGACCCTGGACACGTGATGACTGGAGTGACCCTGGCCACCTGGGTCGTGGCCATGTGCATGACAGCCTAAAATCTGTACTGGACGTCCATGCTGGATTCCAGGCAAGACCAACTTCTATCTCAGAATTACGTAGAGTCGGTAGCGATAAGGGTGAGGTAAGTGGTTAACTGCTCGTCGTGTAAACCACCAATCAAATTTCCTATTTGGTAGAATAGGGGAACAGAAACGAGTGTGTTGAAAAACAAGCACAGTTAAAACATTTTGGCTCTTGTAAGGAACCAGCACTAACTTTATCGTTTAGTTCAGCGGTCAATAGTATGGGGGAGAGATCAAATCGTCCGCTAAGAGGGGGTCCAGGCGAAACACACTGATCGCGCTCGTAAGAAGACGCTTGCTGGGAGCCAAGTAGACCTACAGAACTACTCATGTATCTACGGACAGAAATGATACTTGGCCGCTCTTTTCGTACCAAACTGGATACCGCACATGCCCCCCCCCAGGAAGATGCTACGCGAGAATAATGCACTCGCCGTATTTCATATCAAGAACCATACAGAAAACCGGAGCCTCAACTCGAATCAGGCACACTCCTCATATAATGGCCCTTTATCTGGCCCCAACCGATTTACACGAACGTGTAGCGCAGCAACCCACGAATAGCAGAAGATGAAAGTCAACACTAGGTTACATAGGTTTCCGGAGACAATACACTACACACTCAAAGATAGTCAGAGGCATTCAATACTCACCAACAACTGTTGGGTTCTCCGTTTCACTAATTCACTTTGTTCCTGGGAGTTGAAAGAGTATAGGCGTTGTAGGTTATCCCTTGATAAAGGTCACCCTTGGTGGTCGAAACGTCGGACAGTGTTATTTAATGCCTGCTGTGTAGTCACCAGGATTTTTACCACCATTTTGCCCCTGTTCTCCCCTCCCGTTCCACACGCGTCGCTGTTGCTCAGTGTGTGTAGACGGCTGTGGTCACAGATTAATCCAAAACGTTCTTTACTCATGATTTAATATCCAGCCGGACGCTTATATCTGTTGTGTTCGTGTTTTTCAGTATTAGAGGACCCGCGAATAAACAGATGACCTATGATGCCGCACCGTTCCTATCACCGTGTTATTGGGCCTGACCATTATGTACTTTCGTAAACTTTTTAGACTGCTGTGCCCGAGGTGGCCAATCTACATGTTCTGATCGGTTGCCACAACAATAGCCACGTTTGCTGTATGACCAAGCACAAAAACCTCACTCGTATCAATAAACAACCGTTAGCTTTATGTGTTTGCACACTCCCCTTATTGGTTCGCTTGACAAGACTTCATGCGCTCTTCCTAAGCTCTTGCCCTTTGACCCGTGTTTGCGCCCAGTCACTAACAACCTTGCACTAATCAGTATTTGCAACCCTAAATTGGCCAATATTCGGTTGGCACGTTACTAGTGCTTTGTGATCAGAATCTGTTTCAGTTTTCTACCCTTACCCACCAAAGGGTCCCGTTCATCATTTGGCTTCCTCCTATTCGTTCGCACACAACAGAGGTTGGTAACTAAGTAACGGTACATCCTTATTTTGGAAAATTGAGACCTAGAATTTGACGACACTCGACATCGTTACACCAAGGCGCGAAATTCATGGTGGAAAATATTCAAGGCTTTCTGTACCATTTTGAACGAGCTTGCTGTGGTGGACTGCGGTTGAGTAGAAAGTAGTTCGTCGTTCTATGGTGAAAATATTTATCACCATTATATTGCACAAAATGTAAATCCCCAATCCCCCGGAAATCATAAGATTTTGGTCAATCATAGTTGATATACAGATTTGGACTCAAGTAAATCGATTCATCGTTATCGTTCATTACTGCTGAACGATAGAGACCTCGATGCATGCAGAGTATGAAGGACAATCACCCAGACGTTTCCGATCGGACCTAAATATGGACTGTGAGCGGGCACGACAAGAAAGGTCATCGCGAGCAAATAGTCAGGTGAGCGTCTTAGCGAATAAGTGAAAAGACAATTCTCACGAGTATGAACGAAAAGTTGCTGGATTTGGACTGGCTCGCATGCTGATAAATGAGCAGTGGGTTCAGGCCGAAATGGCTAACAGAGATAGCATCTCCAAATCATTATCATCATCGGCAGCGTGACATCAGCGTTCAAACACTGATACTTCGCTGCACTAACACCCCCAAAACTACACAACTGAAAGACAACTTCTTGAGTCATACCAAAGAAGGGACCATGGATTTTTTACAGGCATACTTTCTGGCGCAGAACTGCACGCTAGTGATCCTTAAGAGGCGTTTGGGAAGACGTTCCGTAGTTCGACATACAAGAGGTGAGATCAAATGTCGAGTCCTTAACACGTTTTTGGTATGTCAGTTTACCAAGGTTTCAGTGAGGAAATTGAAGGATGTATTGCCGGGGGGACGCAGGAGCCATTCAATATCATGGCATGTTAATCGGTTTTCCGTCTCCCCTTCAAAAGCGCAAACTGAAATTTCCCATATGCGGAAATTGCACCCCAAACCACCGCAGAATCACAGTCACAAGCTCGATGACGGAAGGCTAGATTCTCTTTGTTTTTTACTAGTGGTATGTTAGTCCATCAGAGCTATGTAAATCAAGCTTTGTTTTGTCAGTAAAGATGAAATTATTCAATTCAATGTTCCAAGTAATATGGTTCACGACCCGGTTCATTCTCTTGAACACCCTTGTCCTCCATAGAAGGAAATTTGCTCAGCAATGTGTATTGCATATGCGGCGTGTGTCGTGGCGGTTGGTGTGTGTCACGCACCAGCTTCCGAATCAACATTATCATCATGGACGGCAGCTCTGGCGCTGCTGCCTAGTTGGTGGAGTCACCGTACGAATGACCATACATATGTAACGCTACATCACTGGCCAGGTATCGCTCTCGTGAGACATACAACACATGATTAGTCATGCATACAACAAACCGATGAACCAATGAACAAAGAAGCCCAAATCTCTTCTAATGCACCCATGGGCGTGGCAGCATGGATGTGACGGTGATGACCGCTTACTTTGCTCACGCCGGACTGGCACAAGTTACTGTAGAACTCATCTAGTCAGGCTATCAAAGGTCATGTTGTCCTCGCTCGGCCTCAGAAAAAAACAGTGAATAATTCGCGTAATCTCGCACAAATGTGTCGTGTGACAACATAAGAAAAGCATATGAGGTCAAAAGGACGTCCAAATCTATGAAATGGACACATCGGTGGACGTGACCAGTCATGGTTAAATCCGCATCCGTCCGCGGTCGGTTGGTTAGAAACGTGACCCAGTGGTTGATTGAATCACGTTCAATCAATGAAGAGAAAAGACAAGCGCGACGCGCTAACTGTATTATATTCACTAAACGAGTACGAATGGACAGTATGGGCAGTGGTAATCGGCTGATGATATGGACTGCTGTACCGGGTTCGAATCCTAATTTGATGCATATTACAGAGCTCATGGTGAGTGACTAAAAATCGTGCAGAGAATATTCCTGAAGCAAGCAATCCAAGATCATTCAGTAGTGACGTAAAAGTTAAGATAATTTGCGTGACAACGGTAGAATAAACTCAAACAGCATGACAAGGCACTGGGAAAACGAAGAAAACTGAAGGTCAACTCGTCATTTTCCTCTCGGAAAAGCATTGGCGCTCGTGTTTGTGCAACTCCTGCTCCGTAAAAAATCTCTCCGAGCACTTGGCACAATACAGGCAGTTATCCGAATGTTTTCGCATATAGTGTGCCTTTAGTGTGCAATTTTGTGATGACGAATAGTCACAAACACGACATCGAAACGGCCGTTCTCCGGTATGGGTCCGAATGTGAACTGTGAGGTGACTTTTTTCTACGGTAGTGTAGGTACACAAGGGACATTCAAAAGGTTTTTTACCCACGTGTTGGATCAGAATGTGTTTTCTCAAGTGCACTTTTTGTCGATAAGCTCTTCCGCAATGATCGCAAGTGAACTGTGGTCTATGGGTTTCAATTTGGAGATCGGAAATCAGGGGTGTTGTGATAAGAGACTGTGTCGACACAGGGGTTTGTGTGAAGCACGACGAAACTACTATGCGACTATCACGGCCAATCATCGTGACAGGTAGGTTGGTTGCGGAGAAGGTATGTGCCGTGTTTAGTGAGGAGTCCATAGGCTGGCAGGAAGCTGTGCTGACAACAGATGATGAGTTACCGAGAGACTGATTAGTTTTGGTGGGTTCTCGAGCGGGAAGTATGGACAGAGTGTTTTCCTCGAAGGATAAGTTTGTTGTCCGTAGAGACGTTGGGATGTCTGTCGAGGCGTAGTCTTTCAAATCTGGCATCGATTCTGATGCGTTCTGGTCGGGATGCACGGGACTTGTTATGTCTGATTTGAATGGAGAGGATAGGAGCATAGCTATATCCTCATAATCGGGGCCAGTGAATTCCAGTTCAAAATCGGTCTGGGCTTCGGTCGATGCCATTAGTGGCTTGTTAGATTTGGGGGAACAAGGACAACAGGAAGTGACGGCTCTCTGTAGACAGTCCGATAGTCGCTTCTCAGAGGACACCGTGGTTGGACAGTTGAGCGGTAAACAACAAGGAGAAGTTTTCAGAGTCACACTGTTTTCTGTAGGTTTGCTTTGTTCGCACGATACGCATTCAAGTGCAGATTGGGATGAGGACACACAGTCAGGGCAACTTGTTGACTGTGATGGTGAAGCATATAAACACTGGCAGTTACAAACAACTGTACTGGGAGGACAACAAATTTCCGAATTACTGCAGCCAGTAACACTGGCAGCATTGCATACAAACCCTTGTGTTGTCTCGTCAACCGGGGTCTGGAGTGAGGTACAGCAAGATGGATAGACACGTTTCCGTCGATAACGCATTGGTGATCTAAATGAACTTATGATAGTTTGTGTTTCAACAGATGAGGGTTGTTGTGGTTGTGCGGTCGAGGGAATTCGAATGTCCGACTGGTTACCAGACGATTTCTGCGGCAAAATGGCATTGTCTAAAGTATTTTCATTACCTCTGGAATCTGTAATTGGTGATTTCGTTGGATCCTGCAGAGGCTGCTGACGCTTAAATGCGTTAGCAAACAGCATCTGGTGTTCGAAATGTACATGCATTAACAGAGGCCAAGCAGTCGAAAATCGACGGAAACATTGCACACATTCCAGAAGATTGGCAAATAAAGCATCCGCAGTAGAGTTGACAGTTTCGGGTGAGGACCTTGGCCCAGAGCCAGGAATACCACAGTTGTTTTTCTTGTGCTCAATGAACAAGTTGATGTCACATAAGCGGAAGTTGACGAAGCATGTCCCGCAAAACAGATAGTCAGAGACCATGATCAGCACAAAAACACTCGAGAATTCAGATTTGGGGGCGTCACCTGAAAAGAAAAGAGGAAAAGATTATTCGACTTTCGAGAACTTATACTGAAGTGGGGACAGAGGATCATGTGAGGGTGTACAGAAGTGCAACTGTCCTCCCAGTTGTGAACTATCACATCACCGCAAGTACTCCATGCATTACTTAAGGCCGACAATTGGGGGGCCAAGAGTCACTTCTAAAATAGTGAAACGTATCTTTTTACGTCTTTTATTAATGAAACAACAGATGTACACCGTTTTTGAGGCAGGGACTGGCAGGTACTATGAAAGTGCTTATACAGAGATTCGAACCCGGGTCATCGAATCGGAAGCCCGTGATGTTAACTACGGTGTTACCCAGGCCTTAGAACGGACTCGACGGTCAGTGGTGCTATCTCTAACACGAGATCTCATACCATCAATCTTGAGGTAAACCAGAAGACGAGCTGATCGAATTAAGGGGTGACGCCATCTATAGGCAGAAGTTAATCCTTGCGCGATCATCCTTGCCTTACAATCAGTTGAAAAACTGAGGAAGCGACTGATCGGTATGGTAGCTTGCTTACCTGCCCCTGTTGCTTACGGTGATAAATCATCGGTCGCAGGCCTGTTACATCAGGTACATCGAATGCGCTTGTTTAAACTGAATGCATTCTCACATGTGTAGATCTTATTGCGACATGCCTAGCCCTTGGACTAGTTGTCCGGAAACACCGATGTGCATCCAGTTTCAGCGGTTTGGGGGCATGCACTGACGCACGGCTTTTTAGAGAACCTCAACGGCGTGGGTATATCAGAGCGAAGAAGAAAGTGAACACAGCAATCAGTCAGGTATCGATGGCGAAGTTTATAAAATTCGTCTTGGATAAAAAGACTACCAATGAAATACATATCCACGTTTTGGCGCCCTTCTTCGGCAAAACGTATTGAGGTCGATGAATGGATTTCCCAGTAAAGACAATAATGTTATTGCAGATAAGTGTTTTTAGACTTAGACTGACTCAGACCTTAAGAAAACAAAATAACAAATTTGGGAACACAGCAAAAGTTGCGAGAGACTTCCAAGTGAACTTAAGTCACAACAACCAAACAACCATAGAATCCCCGATAGACAACTACTGATGTCCATCAGGTGACACGGCACCTATGCACCGAAACGGTTACAGTTGAGTGATTAGTACCTTTTTATCACTGATGTCCTATTAAACCACGAATAACAAGGGTTTCGTTTTCCTGACGACCAGGCACTAAAACATCTACACACATACTACTCATACATTCTTGCACAAACAGCTATTTGTGCTTTTTCAGCGTCCAATCATTGGTGGTCTAGTTATATTGGAGTAGATGAGGGAGCTGTTCTAGAGCCTGTCTCATAGTTTCCTGCTCTTTTGTTCGTCTTGTCTGCGTTCGGCGATCTGGTTGGGCCAAAATCGGGAGTGCAATTTGGGAAACTCTGTTGAAACATAAGCTGTCAAAACCAGGTACAATTATGTTTGTCAGCCATAAATCACGTATGGAGGGTACGTTGGTCCCAGCTCCTACAGTTTCGGTCATCGGAAAATACGACAGCGTTGGAAATACAGCCAAACATTACAAGCGGCGGCATGATCAGCTAGTTGGGGAAACTGGGAAGCTACGCATCATACAGAGTAGCTTTCATGTACCATTGACTGCGTGATTCAGCCGTGTTTGTGAGTGGCATTAACCATTGGTTGAGATGAGTCCTGGGGTCCCGATCCAGGGGGTGGCAGTTGCCGACCTGAATGAGTTTACTAGTTAGTGACTTCATACTCCGTTGCCAGATCATACACTGTTCATCACTCGGTCGCTGCGAGTCAGGGCTGAGCTAAAATGACGCTTCGAAGGTGCGAAACGCATACGACACCGTGCGGTAGAATGATTCAGGTTATTTAAAATAGCTTGCATGTTTGAAGGATATAAGCAATGCCGTCCGCATCCTCAGTGTCCATGAGGAAACGCCCCGAGGTTTGAGAAGTAGGTATAGGAGTTTCAAGCAGCACACAATAACAGAGCTGAATACGAATGATGAGAGAGGACAGCCTTGTATTACACCACTAGATGTGGTGAACTCAGGCAAAAGCTTGCTGTACATTCGTATGGATCCACAGGAGTTCGCATACAGTACCCTCATACGGCACATCAATTTAAAAGGAACCCCTTTAATCGACAAACGCCGCCAGAGTTTCTGACGGTCGACAGCTTTCAGATCAAGAAAAATTACCAATGGGACGTTTGAAACAGTGGCATGTTCAAGAAATTGTCTCAAGGTAAAGATATGGTGCATGTATCCTCGACGAGAGCGAGATCCAACTTGCTTCTAACGGACCGGTCTCTCCAGATAATCGATCAACTTGCGCAAAATAATGCCAGAGAGCACCTTAGATACGACGGATACCAGGCTGGTACCACTGGTTTTCGAATGACGTTCTCACGCCTACCTTGGGTGACGGTTTCGGTGACTCACTCCGCTGCTATTCTGTTTTCGCTCATAAACCCCGTAGTAGGGTCATGAGGGTGCTCACCAGGACTACAGCACTTTCTTTGAAGAGTGAGAAGTTCAGACTATTCGGACCAGGTGCTCTATTGCGTTGAAAAGTGGTATTTAACGTTGGGTTTCTGTTGTTGACGGCGGGCTGGCGCGGACGTTCCATTCAGGCTCGTTAGCTTTTTCCAGTGGTTGACTTAAAGGAGGCAAGCTGAACTGATACCTAAAGTGTTCAGCCCATCACTCAAGAAGGCGATTTTGCGAACCAAGAGTCTTACTTTATGCTTAGCTGGTTGCGTTTGTTTCCAGGTTTTGTTATGTAGTTTGAGGAGCTTGACAAAGTTAAGCGCAGAAGTGATTTGAGATCTTGATGCCCTTTCAGAAACTGCTCTTTTTAAAAAGTGAATAAAATGTGGTCTGTACATTCCTTTCTGACCGAATTAGCCGTAGCAAATCTGGATAAAACCCGTCCTTATCAGATTCAGAACTGCAGTCCGTCGAGGCGCATGTAGGTATGACAAATAAACACCATTTACCGCGCCGACCTGCATTGAGCTTAATTGAACCAAACAACCGTACAACGCAAGCACAACTATTTGCTTGGATCCAGCTCAGTAAAGCGTCTTCTGCTCTGAGGCTGAATGCATTTCCCACACCACAGATACCACGAGCCATTGCCCTAGGATCACCAGGTGCATGGTGAAACGTGACTAGTCCGAGCTCGCCCTAAGCGACCTGAGGTGCACAACCGGAGTGGGGACCCGTATGTGTGTTTCGGAGACAGCGCAAATCAACAGAAATGGAAGCCAGTGTTTCAATAACAAATGCCTGTGACCCGATTTGACGTAGGGTACGGACACCGAAGTTTGTAACATAGGTCAGATCTCTGGAGTTTAGCAGAAGATTACTGCGGTTTATTTTAATGTGGGATATCTAGCAGATGGAACAGTGTATTGGGACTGGAAGTTTGACTGACGGCACTGCATCGTCCGATTTGTGGAGAGGGAGTGTGGGTGGGGGCCAACTGAGGAAGATAATTCCTAGTTGCCCAGACTAAGACTGTTAGGTTGAGGCCATTAGCATAGTCATTATGGACAA